>OW386288.2:98897297-99054366 GCA_936432065.2 Rutpela maculata | reverse complement strand
AAGACTATCTAAAAGATCATATACGAAGTATACATGAAAAGTTATTTAGTGGCAGGGAAACAGGCTCAAAAAGCACCAAGCAGCCAACCAAGACAGCTGAAGAAAAGGAAAGAGAAAGGCGTAATAAAAATATGCTGGCAGTACTTAAAGCAAGACAATTATCTCAAACACAAACTAAGAATTGAAAACCTTGGTATGACATATGCAACACCTCTGATAAAGCAAATTCTAGATGTTCTACGTATCTGATAGTTGTTTGGGAAGATGTATTGAAATAAGACATTCCATCGACAGACATGCCCCGTGTCTAGGTGTCAAACAATATATTTTATATAAAATACTTTTATACAATATATTAATTACTTCATAAATTTTTGGTGGTTATATTTCTACTTGTTTTATTACTACCTCACATGCAGGCGGCTCCGGTATCATCTAATCCTATATCGATATATTTTAGTTTCGTAAAACTTTACTTATGCTATATTTCGTTATTGAAATTTTAGGCCGAGAATGCTGCAAATTTAACCAAACTGCTTAATTACTGTTCTGTAATGCACTTTATAACATAATTTTCTATCATTTGTGCTAAGAAGTCTAGACGACTGGTTTATTCTTGATAAGTTACTATAAAAATGGTTTGCTGTAGTTGTTATAAAAATCTTTTACAAACAAGAAATATTTATAGAGACATATTAAGAAATGCATCACTGTTTTCACTTCCCCCGTGAAGAAATTATTCCTGCAGATAAAATAAATATGGAACAAGTATCTATAAGATTTAAATATCATGCTTGCTGGAAATCTATACCTATACATTTTGGAATGTGATTAAAAAAATATATGATCCTTCACTGACAGAGACATGTGAAGAACACTCTAACCAGTTGGTTGATTATCACAACAAGCATCCATCAACATCCATGAAGTGTCCACCAACGTGCAAAAGGTGTCCATCAACGCGCATAAGGCATCCATTTTTATTTAGAAAATATTTTTAGAATACACAGGGTAATTAAAAAAGATACTACATTTAATAGATAAGCAGGAATTATTTATTTTAACTTAACATATTAAATGTTAAGTTAGGTTAGGTTAGGTGCAGTCTATTATTACATGAGACACAGTGGAAACGACGGTTTGTGTGGCTAAATAAGTGGCGACTTAAACCGCTGGGCCAAACGAATACCTTGTGGCAAAATTTACAGGCGTGCATCTTTACTCTGCAGCTGTATGGTGTCAAATTATTAGGTTGTAGTAGTGTACAATTTAATATTTGTTCACACTAAAGGTCTATTGTTTCAAATTATCCTGTTTCGTATTGAGCTACCTGGTATGGTATGTATAATTACCTGGTCTAGAATATAAAATTATCCTGTTTCGTATTGAACTACCTGGTATGGTGTGTATAATTACCTGGTCTAGAATATAAAATTATCCTGTTTCGTATTGAATTACCCGGTATGGTATGTATAATTACCTGGTCTAGAATATAAAATTATCCTGTTTCGTATTGAACTACCTGGTATGGTATGTATAATTACCTGGTCTAGAATATAAAATTATCCTGTTTCGTATTGAACTACCTGGTATGGTATTTATAATTACTTTTGTTAGACAGAACCTATACGAACATAACGTAAGGTAGCTTTTCCGCATGCATAGACATTTTATGGACTTTTTTTGTTTTTATTCCTAGCCTATAAGAACTTTTCATTAATATTTGTGTAAGTTGTTCTATAGGAGGTTGAAGTCCTAGAGGTTTCAACATATTTTCCTTAACTTATAATCATATAATATATATGAATTTCATAAAATAAATCAGTGTTTGACTGCTAAGATTACCCATTATCGAAACAGGTAGGTTTGGTTATAGAAAGAATATAATACTATGTATATGGCGCAAGGTGTCTGTGCTTATTTAAAATCATATAATCAAACGGCATATTTTCTTCGCAGGGCGTTTAACAGACGCGAAAGGCATGACATGACATGACATAGTAACAGCCTGTTCTTTTTAGGATAAATATATTTTTCATCATCAGTTTTGTGTGTTGTGTTTAATCTCTTTATGTTTAATTTAGGTTAATGAAATAACCGTTGAAATGTCATTGATGCATACTTCTAATAAAAACCAGTGAAGTTTATTTATTCGCATTTCCATTTACTTCATTATTCACTTTCGTTTTATTTCGTGTTACTTAAATACTACCAACATACAGGGGCTTAAAAATATATGCAGCATTCTAAAAATAATTTTGTGTTAAACTTTGTTACCAGGTTATATACAGGATGATGGAAATATGTCTGTTAAATATAATTTTCAATTAATCCTTTTTAAAATATGAATAGGCTAATGATGATGATACTTCCTTACGATAATCCTAAAGAATTTCTAAAAAAGAAGGAAGACACTATTTGAAAGACCAAGAAAGAAGATGAAAACAGGATGAAATGATTCGCCATAGACTTCAAGAGAAATCTACATTCATGAGGTTCAGAAGATCTGTTTAAAAATAATTGCAGCGAGCAGTATAATAACCTTTGGCTACCTGTGTTTTACGCGTGATTTTATCTTGTATCGCAAATTTACTTCAAACGAATTTGTTTTTCTGTTATAAAATATATCACTGTTTGCATACAGGGTAATAGAAATATGTGTGTCATACTAATTTAATAACAATTCTTTTGTTCGACTCTGTGTGTTTGTGTACAGGTTTAAAGCGACAGGAAATATAGTTTTATTTATCACTAGCGCACGTAGATCTCCTCAAAATAAGGACTAAAATTCATGAACGTGTATCAGTTGTTCTGGATACTTATAATAAAAATACGATTTTGTCGAATATAACGCCCTGTACATTATTTCGCGACATCTGTTTAAATTAATTTATATTTTTTAATACTATTTATGGTTTTATATACCTGCATTTAAAAATATAAATTCGATAGCGTTACACCTTTATAGGATAATTATATTTTGCATGTCACATCAGTTTTGTGAGTAATGTTTAATGTCTTTATAATTATTTAAGTTTATGAAATAGTCGTCAAGATGTAGTTGTTATAGAGAATATGCCTGTTTTGCAATGACCTGCATTTTTTCAATTTTTATTTTAAAAGTTTAATATATTTACTGAAATAAAAACGTATTATATTAAAGATGTACAGTTATTTCATCTACATTTTGAAGGTTCCCATTTACATATATGGCATCTGGATTATGAGTCTGGTGGACCATCCACATAACATGTCATTCTGTCCTATTGTGGTTTGTGAAACAAGGTATTTGAATCTGAAGTTTTGAAGTTGTGTGTATATTTCCTTGGTAACTTGGACCTTGTATAAAGAAGTTTGATGAGAGCAGCTTCTTCAATCAAATATGTTCATGGAAAATTCTGAAGTTCTTCATCAGTAAAGCCAGAAATGCAATCTTTGGATTCGAATACACTTGATATCTAGCCATTCTGTTATGTAAATAAAACAAATCATTATTAATATGAAATTTAATTAACAGTGTCTTGATTATAAATATTATATTTCACAATATATTCGTTAGGTATGGTATTTCTAATAGAGAATAGCATGTGAAAAAAACCTTCTGAAATCATTTCTTTTAAAAACACATCGAGAGAAATGAATTTTCGTAAAACATGGCTACATAACTCTTCAGCACGACCATATGTTTTCAGTGTGTACTCCAGGTGTCCAAGACGAACTAAAGTATCAGTTTCATAATCTCTAACATGATATGTAATATTTGGAGATGTATTAAGCTCTTGAAATTTTTCTCTTGAAATATCCTGATTCAATTTGAGAATGGCATTTTTTAAGTTATCATTGATATCGTTCATTGTTTTCTTCTAATAATTCTAACTAGGCACTTTAGAATTAAAATCAAAGTACAAAGCGTAAGGTAGCACAGTAATTGAAAAAGTGGAGCTGATTGCTGATTGATTATTGTGGTCGGCAGAAATATCAATAAGTTTTGTGTGGTAGCGCATGCGTCTTTTATCGTAAATTTTTTTGTTGGGAGGGGGAACATGTCACGTGTCTAACACCTGCATATGTTATTCGCGGAATCCTACACTTGTCGAGACAAGTTAATGAAACTATGTGTTCAGGTTATTTCAAGGTCTAGATTGCATATAATGCTCTGTAAAAAAATATATTGCATCATGTTATGACATCATTATTTTTTTTCGGAGACGTCGCGTGAGAAAGCATTGTCCAGATTGCATATGATACTCTGTAAAAAATATATAATTTGGTATATGAAAGCCCAACAATGTGCTATCTTTTAATTCGAGTATGGGGGAATAATGTGACTTTACTATCTAATCTTATAACACGATACAAAGTTTTTGGTGTGTATGATATAAATCTGGGTTTGCGTGTTATGAAGTGAAAGAAATTCAGTGAAAACGCTATATAAAACATTTGAAATGATGTTCTGTTTGAGTTTTTCCGAGTATATGAGAAGTTAAATATGATCGATACTCTTTCTGAAGAACTAGAACTAGACAATAAATCCATAGTAGAAAAGAAACATGCTGTCTAACACGTTTTTGTACTATGTGTAAATTGATTTTTTACTGTTAACACCCTGTATCTGAGATGAAAATGTAAAAATTACTAGTCAAAATATATTATTTTTTCTTAGTCTATAAGGTTTTTTCATTAATATTTGTACAAGTTGAAATAGCTCGAAGTTCTAGAAGTCCTAGGTTCCATACCTGGTTTCAAGACATTTTTTTCTTAAGCAAAGCGAGAAGTTAATAACTATACACCTCATATATTAACGCACATAATTTTGTGAGTTCTATCGAAAAATGAATAACTGATATTATACCCCCATTTTAACAAAAGTCCGGTAAATTCGTTAACTCGCTTAATGATAAATCTTTATTATGTATTTAATCGTTTAGTAACTGAAAAGCAACAACATATATGTATGATGAGTAACGAAATAATTCATCCGTCGAGATGCTGTTGTTATAATATGTAATAACCTGCATTGTCTGTCTATTTTAAAACCAGTAAGTTTTTCACCAGTCTGATAAAAAAATTCAGCCGTCGAGATGTACTGATAACCTAATTAAATTGAATTATATGTTTTTTATTTCAAATCTTTCATCAAATATTTTACATCTATGATTTTTATCTAAAATAGGATTAAGTATATATGAGGCTTCCTTGATTCTTCTGTGAAAGCGCAGTCTGTCGACCACCATAAATTCCCAATATTTTTTTCTAGATGAATTGTATGCATAGCTCCACGTTATAAGATGATGAACTTGATTATTTTTCTCGTTAAATGTTACTTTTTTCATTGCGACCTTTTACTACATTCCGTTTCAAAGATCTTTGGATGCATATAAATTAATTCCAGAATCATGCAGACGTTTTGACTGTTTGGATTGCCTTTAATTATATTTAAAGCATTTTCAAAAACATTACCACTCTGGTTTTGCAGTCCATCTTGTAGAATCTTGAAGTAATTTGAAAATTGTTGGTTTTTAATCATTTCCAGTCTATACTTCACTCGCGGTTGTATTTCAAATAAACAACACATCGATTCATAGCCCAAGTATATGTAATTATTTTCCTTTGAAATTTTGACTACTAAAGCATCTGAGAACTGTTCGAAATTTATGGAAAAGTTATCCTCATGTATTGCATCCGTTTTCCATTGTAATACAGGTATTTCATTATTGTTCCTTGATGAGATAGAAACCTCTTCCAATCGGCTTCATCGAAAATCACTTGATCGCCTTTATTTCCTGACAGCTTTACACAGGCGGTGAAACAAGAGTTATATGTAAGTCCTACGGAAGCAAATTTACATGCTGATTTATTTAACTTATATATTGGCAGCTGTTCCTTAAATGTCTCACCTAACTTGTCTAGACAGGTTAGTGAAACCAGAATATATCATCTGTTTGCCAGATGGGCTCAGTCGTGGGAATAGCTGTTTGAATTGGTTCCCACACAGCCAGTGTATCATTCACCTTTCACCAGATGTTATGAGTCATAATCTATTTTTAGATCTGAATCACTGGCAGATATCGAACACGTGTTCACTAGATGTCGTGAGAACAGTAGTTTTAATTGGTTCCCACAGACGGCCAGCTGTTCGCCAGATGTCTATATAACATGTGTTGCTATGGAGAGCATCCCCCACCTAAGATTATTATATCTTTAATGGTATATTATTATTATTATTAAGTTTTTGTGAAAATTGATATTTTATTGTTAACACCCTGTACATTAACCAGTGTATCATCTTTTATGGATCAATGTCTTTTCTATTTACTTGTATAATTGTAAAATTTTTAATAAATATTTGTAAAACTATATGTGACTTATTTGGAGTTTAGTTTCCTAGACTATTATTTATAATAAGTAATGTTTTTTTTCCTGGGCTAATTTTACAAGCAATTTATTTTACGCCGTCTTAATGTGTACTTTATTACAATAGTCTGCAATTTTTAATGAGTTCCAAGCAGATGGCATTTCTATTTATAGCCAACTTCCGACCTTAACTTGAAAGCGTCGCTAAAATGTATCATGAATTGTTTGTGCTTTTTAAAGTGTTTATTTTCTTCACATTGGATATACCTTGTATAAAGGTTAATTTATATTCTTTTCCTATATGGTATCGTATTGATTAATAATTTACAAATGCATATTTTTTCCGCTGAACTTACCTGTCTGAACAAAAAGTTTTTAATAGGTGTTTATTATACTTATATGCAAAACAGGGTGTTGAAAATAAAGTACTTGGCGCGTCACTGCAAAGCTTAACTTTCATCTTGATGTGTATATAAAATTAATAAACTGAGTTTGAATGCTTTTTCAGTACCATATATAATCCCACTAATTTGCTAGGTATAATCCCATGCCTTTCTTGTAAGGTCGTAAGTACAATCCTTTTCCTATTGCAGCCTGCTCCATAGCTATGTTGTGTCTTTTATCTTCTTCGAGTTTTTCTTTTGCGGCCTTTGCATCATTAACGGCTTTTGCAATTCCTGCAGCACCACCTCCTATACTTCCTAAAGCACCTAATGCTGCAAATATAGGTAAAAGGAAAGGTTAAACCTGTTTAATAGATGGCATTTCCAGTTATATATGTTACTAGAATCTGAGATGAAATTGTAAATTTTAAGTCAAAATATATTGTTTTATTCCTAGTCTATAAGATTTTTTTTCATTAATATTTGTGTAAGTTGAAATAGCTCAGTCTGAAGTTCTAGAAGTCCTAGGTTCAATCCCTGATTTCGACACATTTTTCTTTAGCAAAGCGAGAAGTCAAAAACTATGCACTTTGTATACATATTGTTGATAACGTAAATAATTTTTGTGATGAAATGCACATCTTGTGAAAAATTGACAATATACTGTTATGAGAAACTACAATTAACATGGTGCTATTTTTTTGGTTTAGACGCTATTTTTACTTGTATAAATTTACGATAATAATTACTCTCCGAGACCCCACGCCTCTGAGTGCCGTTTTGCATCTTTAAAAAAAGAATACAACTTATTAACTGATGCAGTCATCAGACAGCTGCAATTAAGCCGTGAGAAATATACTGGCTAAATATAGTCTACATGTGTTCGATGAATTTTATGGCGTAAACACTTTAGAGAATACTTTGTTTGGGGCAATTGAAAAGCACATTTATTTATGAAAGCATATACCGTGTGTAAGAAATTTGTAGGTACACATATTATTATATTGAATTAATTACCGAAATAATGATCTGGTCATGAGGACAATAGTTTTGATTGGTTTTACCTTTCATCATAATCTATTTTTAGATAAACACATCATTCACCTTTCACCAGATGTCATGAGTCATCGATCTATTTTTAGATTGTGAATCACTGGCAGATATCGAACACACATGATAATATCAGTTATGAAAATCAAGGAAGTAGACGAAAGAAACATGAACCTCTAATTGTTTCAAGGATGTAGTAATAAGAGGACATCTCTGCAGGGGCAGATTATTTCGAACACCTAACACTAAGATTGACCTGATATTCTGACGGTAAGCGAGAGCGGTTCCAGGATATGAGGAAACACTGAAGACAGGGAGGGGGCTCCGGAGGGGTTTTAGCTGGTTAGAGTCCAGCACTACCCAGCGTGATAGATCCAAGGCGCTGGGTGTCCATGATGGATTTCCCCTTCTCCCCCCCCGCAAAAAAAAAAAAAAAAAAAAAAAAAAAAAATATCGAACACGTGTTCACCAGATGTCATAAGTCATCGATCTATTTTTAGATTGTCGTGAGAATCTAACCTTTGGTTTCACCAGACAGGTCATTGACATAAGTCATTCACCTTTCACCAAATGTCGTGAGTCATCGATCTATTTTTAGATTGTGTACCATCTGTTCACCGGATGTCGTGAGAACAGTAGTTTTAATTGATTCCCACAGAGGTCATTCGCCTTTCATCATAATCTATTTTTAGGTCATTCACCTTTCACCAGATGTCATGAGTCATAATCTATTGCGCTCCAGTTGCTTTCCCATAGGTTTTGATTGGCTGCTCACTAGTGAGCGCCTCTCCGCTCCGGCTCCAGCTCCAGGCAATTCCCATTAGGTAACTACTCAAAATGTAACTCCTACATAAGTACATTCATCAAATCCCTCAGCGATTTTGGTAACTAATTCTAATATAGCCATCTCTGTGTTGCGTTTTGCTCTAAAACCATACTGCCTATTGGCAAAGAAACGATTAGACTCAAAGAAATCAGCAATGGCACTAATGATATTGGCCGATAATTGTCTGGATCCCTTCTTATAAATGGGGATAACCTTAGAGATTTTAAGCACATCTGGGAATTCACCTGTCTTAAAGCATAAATTGATTAAACCAGTTAGTGGTATTATTGTTAGATTTTTTACAGTCTTGATTATTTTTACGTTTATACCATATATATCTTTAGAGTTTTGTTCTTTAGGTTATCTATTGCTTCACGAACGTCATTAAAGCTAACCTCGTGGAACTGAAAATCATGAGTTATTGCCAACTTTAAATAATTACTAGGTGTATCATTGACAGCTAATATAGAGGAGATGATTTTATCTGCCTGATTAACGAAAAAAGTATTAAGTTCACTAGCATTCAGTGTTGTTGTCTGGTGGTTTTGAGTTTTTGGACGACTGTTATTAATAACATCCCACATTGCTTTCGGGGAGTTATTTTTTGATTTTATGTAATTCTCATTGGCTTTCCTTTTGCAGTCTTGCATTTCAGCCCTGTATAATTTTCTGTAGTTTGTACACATATTTTTATTATGATCAGTGGGATCATTTTTATGTAAGTCGTAGAGAAAAGCAAGAATTTCCCTCATATGCTTCAGACGAGGATTAAACCAAGTGACAGTATGGTTTTTTACAGAGTTTGTAGTTAATATTTTTTCAGGAAAGGCCATTCTCATGCTTTGCACAATATTATCAATAAGCTGATCAAATTTACTGTTTAATGTTATTTGTTTAGATTTAATATAACCAAAATCAATTGACTCTATTATGTTATAAAATGTATACAAACCATGATCACTTATTGGAACCACTTTTTGTTTACAGATTTCGTTTTTGCTTTGCTCAAAATTCACATATATTATTATATATTTATGATCTGATATATTTATATCGTGAACCTTTGTTTCAAAATTGGAGTCAAAGTAGATTAAAATATTATCAAGGCAATTATTACCTCGTGTAGGCTGCGATATGCATGACTTAAAATTAAATGAAGTTATAAGATTGTTAAACTCTTTATCTAGATTGTCATTAGTATGGAAATGTATGTTAAAATCGCCTACTATTATAATTTTATGTGATCCTAAACATATCTTATTAAAAACATCTGTAATAATATTAAGAAAGTTATTAAACCCAACTATACTTTTGTCGGGCGATCTATAAACACTGATTACAATGCACTTACACTTTAAGATCTCTACTGCCGCCAGTTCACAATCATGTTCTTGTGCTAGCATAACTATATCACTACGACTCTTGAAATGAATACCATTTTTTACAAATACTATGTTTCCACCATGAGAATGATTTACTCTGGAGAAGTTTGATGCCATTGTGTAATTGGTGATATTTACACTGGTTACTTCATCCGACTTTAGCCAGTGTTCAGTGAAAGCTAAAATATCTGGAGATATATTTGTATCAGCAAAATATCCCTCAATTTCATGAATTTTATTCCTTAATGATTGCACATTAACGCGAAATACTGAAAAAATATTTTTACCTTGACTAACAATTTTATAATCGCAGTCTGTTACGCATGTAGGTTTTTCTCTGGACCAGTCCAAAAATTTTCATCTTCGCTTTCTTGTATATTTTTTCTTCTTGGATAATTGAATCTGTCCACTTTAGTGTCTTCAGGCCAGAAATTTAGTGAGCCTACGGTTCTCTTCAAGTAAAACGGTACACCCAGTTTAAAGGATGCAACTTGTTGATATCGCGTCTGTAGTCTTTCACACTGGCACAGGTTTCTGTATTTTTCGTCTATGCATTCAAGAATGTCATTGGATTCCATCTCTGCGTCAAAATTGGACAAAAATATCCAGCTTAATTTCTGGATTAGGTACTTTTAGTTTGCCTATTGGGGTGCTTGGATTGGGCCTCCCTCTTGATATTTTATTGTTACGGTTTTTTCTGTTTCTTTGTATTTTCCACCCGCTTTTATCGTCCTCGTCACGATTATGATTAAACCTCCCATCATCAGTGGAATAATTAATTGTTTCTTTTTGTATATTGTTAAGGTTGACATCCTTTAAAGGAGCTACATTTATAGAAATTCCTTGATTCAATATGTCTGGATTAGCAAGATCTATAATATCCTGCATCCGCTTCCTTTGTTCTTGTTCATAAATTGTTGTATTGTTTATTGCAGGTTTTGACTTTGTTTTAGAACCGCTGAGATTTTCTTTGCTTATCTCATTTGGATTCCCAGTGTACGTTTCTTTTTTGGTTTTGTTTTTGCCCTCCAGAATATCTATGATTTTTTGTTTGTCGTTTATCATTATTTCTTTATCATCTCTCATTTTTTTGTATAGTATAATTTGCTTTGCTAGACTTACTTTTTCAAACATTATGGGTTTGCATTCAACGCATAAAAATAGTAAACTTCTGTTTTTCAATGCAAAAACTCTTGCCTCGGTTGCAGAAACATTGGCACATGTTCCATAGAATGCATTATCACATATTTCACAGACTATAAGAGTGTCTGACCGTATACTCTCCTTTTGGAGAGGAACAGGATTAATGGGATAACAAGACTATGGGGTACAATAAGCTTAAGCTTCAGTACGGCGGGCTTCGCACCGCAACCCATAAGGAAAAAAAAACCGGACCTGTTTTTTTTATTGCATGCGTTTTAAGGGTGTAAATTAGCATAAATGTTGAAATGATGACGTAGCGCGGGCAACGCCGAATGCCTCCGAAAATAGTCGGAACTTACCGATCCATCCGTGCCCGTCCCTGTCATTCAAGCGCTAGAGATGGGTCCGTTCCGCTTGTGGATTCGTTCCATCGGATCCGCTTCAAAATGTTTACGCAATTAGGTAGGAAACTAAAAATTGTTCATCACTTTTTTCTATTATTTTTATACAGGTATCTACTATCTATCAATACCAAGTCAATGGATATTTTTGTTCTTTTTTTGTTGCATGCGTTTTAAGAGTGTAAATTAGCATCAAAGTTCACGTAGGCGGGCAACGCCGAATGCCTCCGAAATTAGTCGGAACTTACCGATTTATCCGTGCCCGTCCCTGTCATTCATAACAAAACAAAATGTTTGTGTTGGTTTGACAGTTTGATATTGTGCATGTTAATTTTAAAAGGTCCTCTGGACACGTCACTCCCGCGCAAGAATTTTATTGGCTCCTGGAGTTACCAGGCAACCTGTCTCTTTTACAAATCTTGACCTAAGCCTATGTGTCGATCAATAATCCGACGCAAGAGCATCATCGTTTTCAATTTGGTAGTTTAAATTTCGGACAGTAGTTTGGTCAATTCATGTAACACAGGGCATTAACAAACCCACAGTTACATTTTCCATACAAAATCACTCAATTTCGATATAGTGCAACGACCCCAGTACACACATATCATACCAGATCAATGGACCGCAGACCCGGTTCGATCGACATCGTGGATTCGTTCGGACCCATTCCACCTCCAGATTCGTTCACTTGAAACAGGTCCGCCCGGACCGCCCATCTCTATCAAGCGCATCAGCGTTTTCATGACGTAGCAAGGGGCACTTTTCTAAATTCACCGGTGAGTGCACCGATCTCGACCGGTTTCTCACCGAACCGTTTCAAAATTAACCAGTCACCAAAAATAAGATGTTTCTAAATTCACCAGTGTGATCAGCTGTTTGAACCGGTAAGGTACCATATGGGCGCTTTTCTAAATTCACCGGTGAGTGCACCGATCTCGACCGGTTTCTCACCGGGACGTTTCAAAATTAACCAGTCAACAAAAATAAGATGTTTCTAAATTCACCGGTGTGATCAGCTGTTTGAACCGGTAAGGTACCATATCCACCAGGTTTTTGAGTTGGAATTTCGGTGAATATGTCAAGAAGAAACAAAAACAATACACTGCGCATGGCTGTTTCTTTATTGCGCATGATGGGAACTGCCCGCGAAGTTGGAACCAAAACAAACCTACTGGAAAAGCGGAAAGCCTCACCGAAGCGTTTCAAAATGTTTACCATGCAACCGAATATTTACCGGGGAAAAATGTTTCCAACCGGTTCCCTCCACCGGTGAATTTACTGGTGAATATTGAAAAGTGCGGTATCCACCAGGTTTTTGAGTTGGAATTTCGGTGAATATGTCAAGAAGAAATAAAAACAATACACTGCGCATGGCTGTTTCTTTATTGTGCATGATGGGAACTGCCCGCGAAGTTGGAGCCAAAACAAATCTATTGGTAAACCAGTAAGCCTCACCGAAGCGTTTCAAAATGTTTAATCAACCGCATGCAACCAAATATTTACCGGGGAAAAATGTTTCTAACCGGTTCCCTCCACCGGTGAATTTACTGGTGAATATTGAAAAGTGCGGAAGGGCACAGGAATTGTGCTGACGGCGCCATTTATTTTAAAGTGGTGTAGTTCAAATTTTGCGCAATAGTTTGGTCAATTTATGTAACACAGGGCATTAACAAACCCACAGTTACATTTTCCATACAAAATCAGACTCAATTTCGATATAGGCAATGACCCCATTCACCATTACCAGAAAAGAAAAGGAGAGCTGCATTACTACACGTCTTATTGTCATTGTTATTGTCCTTTTACACTTATGTTTATGTTTTTAAAATTTTAAGATGTCTGTACTGTACTAAGGTCAGGTTTTAAACCAATTACTAATTGTCACCTGGCCTATTTTTGTAATCTATACTTACAAAAATAAACTGATATTATTATTATTATATAAATATAATGTGCTTGTGCACTACTACAAAATCCCCTATTTCGGGTTTTGAGCTAACATTTTATACATTTTTACACTACTTTACGCCTGTGTGGTTATAAAACTAAGCCTACTACTAATTAATTTATGTTACAAAATCTTTTAATTTGGTGGGTGGTTTACGTGTTCTCTTCGGTTGGATCAGTGTAGCAGGTAGTGTGCAGGCTCTTCGCTTTGTCCCCAGTTTTGGTCTAATTGGTCTAATTTGGTCTATTGTGGAGTTCTGAAAAACTAGGTTTTACAATAATGTCTGTAGCTGTTTTGTCTTGATTTGTGTCTCCTTAAAATACAAACACGAACATTTATATCATTCCCTCTCTCTCCTTAGTGAATGAGGTGTCAGGATTTATCTTACTTGCAATAATATTGTCCTAAAGGCTAGGTACATTTTTGTTAATAATCATATCTACCGTGTTTACTTTTCTGGTTTCCCCTTCATCTGCCTCCCCCTTCTCTGCAGCTCCAGCGCCTTGTCCCTTTTGGCTTCTTCGGCTTAGGCTCATCTGGTTCGCATGTCTTTTCCAAGTCTGTCCAGTTGTTAATTTGCATAAATTCATAGTCTTACTGATTTCCCCGGCTATAGTGGCTGGTGTCCACTTTACCGTGTTGACTGTGCTGCAATCTTTGACCTTATCTCCTACTTGAAATTGTCTCATTCTCCTTTTATAGTTCTTTCTTTGACGATTTTGTGCTTTTACTCTATCTGGAGATGGTTCTCTTGTGTCCTTCTTTCCTTTCTCTTTTATATGGGATAGCCTCATGCGGATATCTCTGTTAAACATGAGTGATGCCGGTGTTTTATTCATGCTACAGTGCGGCGAGGTCCTATATGTAAAAAGATATCTTGCCATTAATATTTCTAGTGATACTCCGCTGTTGCTTGGATCTTCTAAAGCTGTTTTTAGTTTACGTTTGAATGTCTTCATGGCGTTCTCTGCTGCTCCATTACTTTGTGGAGGAGAAATTATGTGAGGTACTCCATTTTTATTCAAGAAATCTTCCATGTCGGCTGATATGAGCTGTCGTCCATTATCGCTTACTGTTGTTTTGAGGATTCCGAACCTTGCAAATGCATCTCTTAGATGTTCTATCGTTTCTGCTGTTGTCACTCTGGTAGATTTATAAACCTCTACCACATTTTGTGTATGAATCGGTGATTATTATTAAAATATTTTTAACCAGTCTTGTAGTGAGCTTCAAGAAGATCAGATGGATTTATTGAACTCTCCAAGCAAAGAAGTGATTTTTTCAGTGTTAAAGTTATTTCTTTATTTGAATAATGCCTGGTTCAAGTGATGGACAAGTTAGTGAACCTATGGATGTGACTACCAACGATGTAAATAAGAAAAAGAGGAAATTTGATGAGGATGAATTATTAAGGAGTATCAGACAATTAAATGATGAACAGATATATGAAATTATCGGATATACAAAAAAATGCCATACTAATAAAGGAACTAAAACTGATAGCAATATACAAAAACTGCCACAAAATAATGAATTTTCAAGTACTTCTAATCAACAAAACCATCAAACTGAAAATGAAGATACAGGGTGGACAACAGTTACAAGAAAACATAGAAATTATTCATCAGTCATGAAAGACATTACTAATAAACAATTTACAAATTTATTTTATATAAATACAGTGAGACGCCCCGTATCTAGGCCGTCTATTTGTGAAAGAATTTCCTAATCTATTAATTCAATTTTACTTATTTTTGGATATTAAATAAAACTAAATTGCCGCCTAAAAAATTAGAAACCATTTCGCTTTATCATTTTTTGCTATAAAACTTTAGTTCTATTAAATATGCTAATTACAGTTCCATAATATTTAAAATAATTTTGTTCCTATATAGAAATCGTTTTGAATATTTCTTTTAAACGCAGTTTCGTGCCTCGAAACTCACAGATTTTATGGTGTTAAAATAAACATATTAAAGTAATGGACTAGCCACGTTTACGTCAGGGTAACGAGAACAAAGAACGGACCGTATCGGCATCCGCGGAGATATTACCTAACTCACTTACTCTTTCATATCAAATAGATATGTTCTCTTAAACAACGCTGAGGAAATTTTGTATAAATAGGGACCACAAATTGGTCTCTTGGTCAGTTAGATCAAACCAAGCAACTATTTAGAATCATCTACTTATGCTTAACCTGGTCCTAACTGTCAAACATTTTGCACCCAACAAGAAACTTAGTCTTTATAGACCTATTTTTCTGTTGAGCGCTAGAAAATAGAAACTTAGTCTAGGAGCACGCTTCGGCGTCTTCATGGACCTATTTTTCTCTAATACACCAAGACTTAGTCTGATACCGGGGGAGAAGAAATACTGGTAGTATAACAATGTATTAAATAATATTTATTTAAATATCAGTAAAGTAAACGACTTTATATCTTTGGCTTCGCGATTGCGACAATACTGTGGTACCTTTTGATTAGCTAATTTATTTGGATTTATACTATATTGGTTTATTGCACCGTATAGCTAATTATATTCAGAATTAACTTACTATTTTATTTGATTAATAAATGGGAAGTTTTCTTTGGTTTTTAAAATCTGATCACAACGATTGTTGTTATAGTCCGGGCAATATTCAGCTTAGCTATACAAACGCTATTTGCACATCCGTGATGTTGTAGCTTTAGACTTGGCAATTATTTACTTTTGCAGGATTCTGCTTTACAGAGTTCTTAATTGTCATCTCTGTGGTTATAACTGGAACATATCTGTTATTTACATATGATAAGATCTGAACACAGCTCTTTGTTATCAATTATATTTTCGAATATTTTCGAAAGACAATCACAAGATTTTGTTGGTTGTCATCTCATCTAGAAATACATCAGGTGTTAAATTTGAGATCCATTGATCTCGGCCAAGTACAATTGTAACTAGCCATACTACGAATCTTCGAAACACCGAAACAAACCTACGTCAGTTGACGTGACAGTTAAACGGGATTTTGTTGATTGTCTTTTATCATAATATCACTACTGGGAGATTTCCCGAGTTTTGTGTCAGATTTTACGTATGTCTGACTCCATAACTATAAATATTTGACGAGTAATGACTATTGTCATCGTAAACAATTTATTTTATTGTTTGCATAGCTGACCTGACTATTCTATGGAAGTAATAGTGATGATTTTTCACAAAGAATACTTTCCATTATTTTTCTATGTGGCTGTTGCCCCAACGAATATTTAATTTAAACTTATAGTAAATTATTGTGACTATTGTCCCAGCTTATATTTGCATTATGTTCATGTAAAATATGGCAGTTGCCCAACAGATGTGTAATCTATACCAATGAATAGGACGATTGTCTTAAAATAAATGTATTAAAACACTTTCGGTATTTTCTTTCAATATTATACTTTTTCTGGAATAACAAATTAAATAAAATTATAATTCTTTAGACAAATAAATGAAATATCAATGCAATTATAATCACAGTGAAATCTTTAATAAGTAAAATACAAACAAATAAAAGGTATCAAAAGTAAAGAGAATTAATATATTAACGTTTCCAAAATTAAGGTAAATAAATTAAATCAGTAAACAGAAACAAGTAATATCAAACTTTAAAAAGAATCTGTTCAATAAAATTACTATCACAATGTAAATTTGGGTCCTAACTAAACAAAAATAGACGATCACGTAAAAGCTGGAATTGTTATGTTTTTCCTTTTTTATCGAAAAGGGGAAAAATATACAAGGCCTAGATACAAACCTCTTCAACAGCTAATATTAGCAGTAGAGTAGAAATGGCAGATCTTTGGGAATCAGTACGACCATCTAATACAGACGTCATATTAAAAACAAAAAAGGCTTTCTTTTAAAAAGTAATATAATAGTTATTTACGTAACCAGTTATGAAAAGAATAATTTTACATGACGAATGTAATATTTGCCAATTATATGAGTCAAGTAAAATTACTGGTTTCATAACATGATAAGTACAAAATTTTATCTAATCCCGTTCTAAATTAGAAAAGAAATGACAATTTATTTTGAATACTATTTTACGGTTCCCATCATAGCTACCACTTGCAGGCGTACAAATAAATTCTGTGTTTATCGCTTTACCTGAGCGTTAGTACGGATTGACGTTTGAATAAACAAACTTTTCTTGTCAATCTGCTGAATTTTTTGAAGCAAATTAAGTTAAAATTGATTCAGATATGGATATTCCATCTGATATACCTAAAACAATCGGCTTTAGCAGTAAATTCAATAACACCTGGTAAATCAAAAAGCAGGTACGAAGAAGTACCTATATAAGAAATTAGAAAATTGGTGTCAACAAATAAGTTCAATAATCAGTTACGTAAACATTTTTTTACATAACTAGTCATGTAATGAACTAGTTATGTAATGAAAATGAAAAATGTGACGTTTCGTCAAAAATGCATTTAAAATTTGACTTTTCATAACGGGGTTAGATAAAGTAATATTGTCTAACACTTTGAAAATTTTGCAGAATCACAAAAAAATTAGTGCATATACAGAAACTTCACCTTATAAAAACCACTCACACACAAGAATCTACAAAGCCTAGTGAATCTTATTCATGCATTATTGCCTCGGTGGATATGGACATTACAGACAACCAGATCAGTGAATTTTTAACAGACTGTGAAGTGCCACACAGATACTGCAAAAGGATAGTTGCAAAATCAAATAATAAACCCACCCACATGTTACGGATTATTACAAATCATCTAAGAGCCTATGAAAAATGATTGCAGGAAGGATTATTCTATAAAAACCGACATTACCCGGTTTATCCAAGTTTGCCACCTTCTCCAGCTCCCCTTCCATGCAGTAAATGTTTAGAATTTACACATAGAACTGAAGAATGCAATGCCCCTCCAAAATGTTCAAAGTGTGGAGAAAATCATTCTACCATCAAATGTAAAAGTTCTCTGCCTCCAAAATGTAATGCTTGTGGTTCTGAGGACCATCAGGCTTGGTCGTTTAAATGCCCAAATCGTCCTAGGAAATCTATTGAAGGGATACCCAATATTCCAGTTAAATCACTTAACAAAAAAACACATGAAATCAATGATGAAACAAAGGCAAATTCCAGAATTCATTCTCCAGTAACAATTCACGATATTATCATTAACACATACGTGAATAAACTTAATAAACCAACGATCATAAACAGAGTAGAATTACTGGATAAATTAAGAAAAAATTCTTCCAAGAATACCAAATTGAAACTTCAGTTACGTTTGTTGGCAATAAGATTTATATCTTGATGTTTGATATACTGCTCAACGACTTCAATTCACCTACAGAACCACTACATGGAAGACAGGATGTTCAAGTTCACTCCAATGCTTAATATTCTTTACACAAATGTCAATAGTTATATGCCTAAGAAATACTTAATAAACAACATTATTGAAGATCAAAATATAAATTGTGCGCTATTTGCAGAAAGTAAAACGAAAGAGGAGTCAAACACAAAATACCGAAATTGGAATATTATCCAAAGAAATGGTAATATTGTAAATAACAATGTAAGTCTCATTCAAGTCCACCCATCGTTGAAGATGGGTAAAGCCAATGCACCGGGGGTCAATAATCCGTTAAATGAAGTGTTACATTTCACCATACCATTTCAAAATGATCTACATATTTTCCTGATCTATATTCATCCGACTTCAAACATAGAAGAAAACCTTTTTATCATGGCCTCAAGATTCAAATATGCTATTATCATCGGTGATTTTAATTTCAATGCAGCCAAAAGCAGACAATTAAATACCTTCCTCAACAACACAACATTTCAAAAGGCAAACATTTCTCCAACGTTTCTTATGCCAAACAATATTGATTCAACACCTGATGCTCTTCTCTACACAAAAAATATTTCAAACAACTTCCAGAAAATTGAAGTTATCCCAGATGTTGGTTCCGATCACTTGTCGATTAAAATTAATTTTAACTTAAATTTGCCAGTAGACTGTTCAGATCAAGAAGTGAATACTGTATACTTATATAATAAATGCGATATGGATAAAGTAAATGCTGAAATGCTTAGATATATCGAGGAAAATAGATTCATCACTCCAGATACAATAAAGTCATTTAATGAGAATGAAATGTTCAATTCGAAATGAAACCCCAATTTCTACCCACAAATACTTTGCACATCAGTTACCACCATTCATAATAAGGTTGATCAAACAGAAAAGAAAAATTTATAGAGATTACAAGCATAATCAAAACCCTGATCTCAAAGAAAAGTCAACAATCTTAACAAAAATATTCATATGATAATGCAATTTAAGTCCACAAAATGGTTGGAAGCGTGTGAGGAGATAAATAAATCAAAAGGACGTAACTTTGTTTCACAAGTCAACAAAGTAACCAAATACAAACAGAAATTTCATGTGCCAACAATAGAAGAAAATAGATTACAATATTGCTCCGACGATGAAAAATGTCAAATATTTGCTGAACACCTAAAACAACTTTATGTTCATAATAATAACCCCAACTTCAACAATGAAACATTTAATTCTGTAACGGAATGGCATAACCAGTTTTTTGATCATATTGACATAAATGAGGGTGTAGAAATTAACGAAGAGGAGTACTTCCAAATTCTTGATAAACAAAAAAATTCGGCACCTGGCATCGACAATGTTCCCTGGTCGTTAAAAAAACTAAACTACGATATCCATCTTTATATAATAAAAATTTATGAATTCTGTTTAAACCATCACTATTTTCCAGCTGAATGGAAAAAAGGACAAATAATTGTAATCCCTAAGCCCAACACTGATCACACAATAACGGATAATTATAGACCAATTACTTTATTACCGGTTCTTGGAAAACTATTTGAGAAAATAATAAGAGGTAGAATTCAAAATTGCCTAAATGATAAAATTCCAGCATAACAATTTGGATTCAAAGAAAAATGTTCGACACTACACCCTCTCACAATTCTCATGTCCAATGTCCAGTCAGCTAAATTAAACAACCTTAAATCAGCCGCTGTTTTCTTAGACATTAAAAAAGCATTTGATAGTGTATGGCATTTGGGTTTACTTTACAAATTAAACAAATTAGAAATCCCTAACTATCTGATTTATATTATAAGAAGCTTTTTAGAAGAGAGAAAACTATACGTGAAAATAAACAACGCTATGTCGGATGGTTTTTTTGTTGAACAGGGATTACCTCAAGGTTCTGCATTGTCACCAGTTCTATATAATCTATAGGTACTGCTATGATATTTTTTCATCTGGAATTGATTCAAAGGCTTACCTTCTGCAGTATGCTGATGATACTGTAGAAGAACGCACTACCGGGCGTCAAAATGACGCGGCACCAATTTATTTCTCAGGGGACGCCAGTCGCGTATTACCCCGTTCTTCTACCTCCCAGGCGGGTTCGAGATAAGATGCACTTCGATAGCCGAATAATGGACCAAGGCTGCACTACCACAGATCGGAAATGACGCTCTTTCTGGACCTGAATTCCCTCGTTAGGGGTTTAGGTACCTCTTAATTTCCTGAATTTTTGCATAAAAAAAATCCCAACCGAAGAATTTCTCTGCGGAGGGATTAATTTTTGTACGTGGAAACCACGTTTTGGTCTGTTAATGTTAATGTTAATGTGAATTAACTCGACACATCCGGTTTTCGATACGAATGTTCCAGGGATTATAGACCGTCAACAGGCCTCAGGATCAATTTATTTATTTATTTATTTATTTATTTGGTAATAAATACTCAACAGGCACAGCCCCATTACAGAGTATTGCGAAACGTACAATGAATCATATAAATATAACAAATTTAAGTAAAAATATATAACGTTAATATCACAAGTTACACAAATTATACATACACATATTATTAACATAAGAATACACATACTTGCCTACAGATCACAGACATTACATCACATCTTCTAATATATTTTTTAACCTGCTTCGAGTGCAATGAAAAATGTCAACAGTATCTTGTATGCTATTATATAGTGAACACATCCGATATAAAGGTGAATTAATTTGACTGTTCGTGTGAGCTGTATCTAGGTAAAATGTTCTAGAATTTCTAGTGGAATGAGTCGGCACATTCAGATGAATTAGTGAGAGATAGGAAGAATCATTTATGCCGTTATTTAAAATTTTATGTAAATACAACACAACTTATTCTCCTGCGTTTCTCTAATGTATTAAGATCGTATTGTAGTAAAAGGTCTTCTTTTGGTAAGGTATTATCATATTCTCCATTTTCTTTGTAGTTAAGATATCTTGAAAATTTGTTTTGAATTTTTTCTATGTTATTATTTTGATATCTATAATATGGACTCCATATTATGGAACAATACTCTAAAATACTTCGTACAAAGCTTATGCATAATTGCTTAATGCATTTAAGATTGCTGAACTCTCGCGAGTTACGTATAAGAAATCCATACATTTTACTAGCCTTATTTGTCATAATCATGATGTGTTTATTAAAAGTAATTTGACTATCATATGTTACATCTAAGTCTCTCATTTCACTCACCCTGGCCAGTGCTGCTTCCTGAATTTTATAGGAGTAATCAATAATGTTAAATTTTCTTGTAAATAATAATAATAATATCTTTATTGGTGCATTATACAGAGTATTTACACATGTCAAAAAAGTGATACAATTTTCTACATAATGTAGTGTATAAAGTAAAAGAGAGAAAAAAAAAACAAATGGTGTTTGAAGGTAAAAATAACATCGTAAAAACAAATAAATTAAAAACCTTATTTATCAGACATAGTGGAAAAGTCAGCATCTTGATGGGATGGGGTAAAGCATTGAAAAACTTTATTGCGTGATACCTTATTCCATCGCGAGTTTTAGAGAGTCGTAAAAAGTCATGATTCAAATGATCTTTATTACGGGTAGAGTATGAGTGGATCTGATCACGTGGTGTATACATTGTTTCATTTTCTTTGACGTAAAGGAGACACTGCAATATATATGTACTAATCAGGGTTAGGATATTTAGTTTTTTAAAAGAATCTCTGCAATCATCTCTGTATCCTAACCCGGCAATTATTCTAACTGCTTTTCTTTGCATAGCAAAAACAGCAGCAGAATGGGAAGGGTGACCCCAGGCCAAAATTGCATAGCTGATTGCAGAGTGGATTAGTCCATGGTATGCTGCTAATAATGTTGCCTGGGACACACAGTTCACTAGGTGTCTTAAAAGAAATAAATTTTTAGCCATCTTATCACACAGAAAATTGGCATGTTTTTCCCAAGTTAACTTGTTGTCCACGTGAACTCCTAAGAATTTAATACAATCCATGGATACTATATTTATGTCATCTATTATGTACTGTCTTAAACTGAAAATTATTGTTTGTGTCTTTTTCTCGTTTAACATTAATTTATTTGATAGACACCAGTCCTGAATAGTTGACCGAGTTTCGCGCACATTGGACAGCAATGCATTGATATCCTGGTTTGTGTTTAATAAAGTGGTGGCATCAGCAAATAAAACAGATTTTGCCGAAACAGTATTGTTGGGTAAGTCATTTATGAAAATGAGAAAAAGAGTTGGACCCAATATGGAGCCTTGAGGTACTCCAAATTTAATATTTATGAAACCAGAATTCATATTTTGGTAATTCACATACTGACATCTTTTTTCAAGGTACGATGCGAGTAGCTTTTGACTGTCAGCAGAGAATTTATAAAATTGAAGTTTTTTCAATAATATATCATGGGATACACAGTCAAATGCTTTGCTTAGATCCAAAAATTGGGCGTATAATATTTCGTTTTGTTCAAAGCCTCTGTTGATTGAGTCTGTCAAAGAGTTAATAGCATGGGTAGTCGACAATTTACTTCTAAAACCAAACTGACAGTTATTGAACAAGTTGAACTTCTCAAAGTAATTTGTTATTTGCAATTTTTGATGATAGAAATTGGTCTGTAATTAGCAGGATCTTCCACATCTTCCTGTTTATGAATGGGTATAACTTTTGATACTTTAAGAATTTTGGGGAAAATATTACTTTTAATACATTGATTTATAAGTTTAGTTAGTGGAATAAAAATTTGGTGTTTGATTGAATTTAGAATTTGTAAGTTTATGTTGTATGCATCTTTACTATTTGTGTTTTTTAGGTTATTAATTATGTCTAAAATTTGTAAGTAAGATACTTCCGAAAAATTAAAAGTACTGTCTAGCCCCTTTAGGTCAGTGTTGCTTAAATAAAGTTCAAAATTGTTGTTGGATGGAGGTAATGAATTAATTGTATGACCAGCAACCGTACCAAAGTAATTATTAAAATCATTTGAAGTAATATCAGAAGCTATGTGTGGATTACGAGACTGTTTTTCATTATTAATGATGTTCCACATTGCTTTATTCGGATTCTTGCTTTGTGAAATATATTTATCATGTGCAATCTTTTTTGCTTTTTTCAATTCTGATTTGTAGATGGATTTTTTATCAGTTATTAAAGATTTTAAGTGAGGAGTAGGATTTGCTTTATACATGTCTTTTAACAGGTTTAAAGTATCTCGCATCTGGCGCAAGTTATCAGTGAACCATTTAATTTTGCTTCTTTTATTAGATGAAAGAAGTTTTGACTTTTCAGGAAATACAGATTCCACTGTAGAAGTAATAATATTTAAGAATGTTTCAAATTTGTACTCAACTGTTAAAGTGGCATCATTAACAAAACTCCAGTCTGTATTTTTTAGGCGGTCATTTAATTCGAATAAACCTGCGTCAGTGATTGGTCTAAAATTAACTCTTTTATAGGAATTTTTTTGTTTACAATTTTGTATCATTAAACTTAAACCTAGATGATCTGACAATCTAGGGTTCATAATACTAATTTTACAATACTCCTGGGAAAAATTTACATATATGTTATCAAGACAACTAGAGTTACGGGTGGGAGATTTGTTCAATGCAAAAAGTCCGAAGGATGTTAATAAATTAGTCAATGAGATAGTATTTTTATCTGGATTGTGATAGGGTACGTTGAAGTCACCAGTTACAATGATTTTTTTATTTTTATGCGATAAAATGTCCAATGCAACAGACAGTTTTTCCAAAAATATATTAAAATCGCCATTAAGTGATCTGTAGCACGTTAATATTTGAAAATTATCGTCACAGACAACAGCAGCTAATTCACAATGAATTTCGACCGACAGATTATTGATTTGTGAAATAGACGAACATTTGTACTTTTTTAGACAGTATATTGCAGTGCCTCCATGAATAGCAATAGTCCTAGAAAACCAAGAAACTAGATCGTAGTCGTTGATATTTACATATTTTATCTCATCATTTAGAAGCCAATGTTCATTTATACATAGAATGTCAAAATTATTTCCTGATAAAAAAATGTCATAATACTACATTTATCAATATTAAATAAAAGCTTATTTTCAGTCGACCAAGTACATATATTGTTTAGATCATTTTGTAGTTTCAGACAATCTGCTCTTTCATCTATTCTAAGAAATATTTTTAGGTCATCTGCGAACAATAATATTTTTGATGATTCAATCGAATTTGTTATGCTATTAATAAATGTTAGGAACAGCAGTGGCCCAAGGTTAGATCCTTGAGGGACACCAGATGTAGCTATAAATGGTTCTGAAACATATCCCTTCATAAATACTCGTTGCTTTCGACTCTGTAAATAACTTGACATAAATTTAATTAGGTTTCCATGGAAACCAAATTCATTACATAGCTTACTAATTAGTATTTTATGAGAGACAGTATCAAATGCTTTTTGAAAGTCAGTATATATACATCAACCTGACCTCTATCCTCTAATGTGTCCGATATAAATTGTGTAACATTACTTAGGTTACTGGCAGTGGATCTATATCGCATAAAGCCATGTTGATATACTGATATTTGATTTTGGATTGCATTGTATATATATTTAAAAATTATAGATTCCAAAAGTTTTGCGGATGCTGCGATAGGCCTGTAGTTTTCTATGTTATTCTTGTCTCCTTAAGAAACAATAGTTCAAAGAATCCGTTTATTTAACAGAAATGGTTATACAAAATTCTCAAGATAAGAATCGTGCCTTCCCCAATCAAGGTAATGGCTTTCAGACCATACAAGCTAACGATCGATTAGGTAGAAAAGATTCATGCATACCTTCTCAGAATCAAAATGCGAGCTTTTTAGAGAAGTCTGAGACTAGTTGTAATTTATAATTACGGCTGACTGATATTAACTTAAAAAAGTTTTACTAAATGAATTTAGTTTCGCTAGAGACTACTTAGCTTTAAAGTTCTTGTATCGCGGAGATTCACGTACTCAAACACATTCATGAGGACTTATAACTGCATAAGTTTAATGGCGTTCGATCAGTCCACGATTTACTTGCTCCTATGCAGTTGTTCAATATTATCGATATGGCAGCAACCCACCTTCGAGCGACTTTTAGGCAAAATTGAATTTTTGGTTTTTTACGCACAAGGCGTTTTCCTCTATAACTTTGTCATTTGAAAAGCCCTGCTATTGGCTTTTCTACCATTGCTTTGTCTAGACCACTCAACGCGCTCGACCAAATTGCGAGCCGCTGAGTCAATCCAAACTCTTTCTATGCGAGAAACCGGCCTTGTACATGTGCATTGATTTTTATCAATTTTTGCTTATCGGCACTACGAGGAATAAAAAATAAAAAATATTTCAAAGTATATTTTCATGGTACTTTTTAAACTGACTTTGTGGTACTTTTGAAAAATCTATTTTAAGACCAATTTCGGCGTACTTTTGAAAAATCAATTTTCAAACCAAATTTCGAGGTAGTTTTGAAAAATTAATCTGCGGGTGAAATTTTGGCGTACTTTTGAAAAATCGATTTTCAAGCCAAATTTCAAGGTAGTTTTGAAAAATTCTTGAGCAAAATTTTGACGCCCTTTCAAAAATTATTTTTCAAAGTCCAATTTATGGTACCTTTGAAAAAGTATATTATTCATAAATCTTTGTCATTATATACTTCTGCTCTGATATCCTGAACCAAAAACATTTTTCCTAAGTGAAAATTCGGTGTTTCTTCGAATTTTCACCTGATCATTTCTAACGCCTTATAGAACCCAAAACGGTTCTTATGGACTGATCTGTGCCTCTGCAGACTCTTAAAAATGTCCTTAAATGAAATTTTTGCCTAAGTCGAATTTTGATTCTGTCTTCAACTTAGGACGATTTTGGAGAGTTCTACAACACTCCCCTCCTTTGGTTGAATCTTTTCTACTCATCGATTGCCTTTAATTCCATATTCACTTGTATGCCTGTATGCCTTCATTTGACGGTCTGACCTATGGTACAGATTTAAAGTGCCTGCCTTAATTGGGGTAGACGGCTGATTCGCCTATCTAACTTAAAAAATAAATACATTTTTTAAACAATTATGCCAAGTTTATACAACATTTTTATCAACTTAACACGTTAACGACGGGGGTTATTTTTCAGAAACATTAATTTCGTACGGTTCTTGTCCTTGGGGTCAAGTACTAAGGCATTATTTAATAACGTTACTTGACTCCGGCATCAAGAATGCGTTCTAAGACTAACATTTTAGTAACTCTAAAATGGAAAACTGTAATCTTGATATCATTAAGATAAATAATTATTAATACTCTCCAAGAGCTGTCGCTAGTGTCGCACTTGACTTCGGAAACAAGAACCGTCATTGAGAAATGGAAAAATTTTGAAATAAAATGTATGTATGCTCACTTGGTTTTTAATATCTTCTTAGCTTCCTGCACTCTCCTTTCTATAGGATTGGCCTGTTGATGGTAAGCTGCTGTGAAGAATCTTTCTATGTTGTTACGCATACAAAACGTATCGTAAAAACCGGAATTAAAATGACCTCCTTGGTCTGATATGATAACCCTTGGAACGCCATATCTCGCCACTAATTCTTCTTCTATAAATTGTGCTATGGTTTTTCCACTTACTTGCGTGAATGGCTTAGCTTCGACCCACTTACTGAACACGTCTTCCACCATTAATATATAACGGTTATCTGCATCTTTTGTCCGCTGAAGCGGTCCTATTACATCCACGCTTAGGACTTCAAACGGATGTGCAGGTGCATGGCTTCTGAAAGGAGCATTCGGTTGCTTCTGTCTACTTTTTACGGAATTGCAAATAATGCACTCATTTAGATATTTGTTTATTAAACGAGACAAGTTATTAAAATAATATCGGTCCGAGATGATTCTGACTGTTTCATCTCGGCCGGGATGACCTACTTCTGGTCTGTCGTGAAAATGAGATATAACTCTCATGACCATACGTTTTGGTACGTATAATCTCTCTTTGACATTTTCGCTTCTTGTCCAAAGCGTACCTCCTATCACTTGTCGTGTAGTTACAAATTTCACCTCTGCCTCTGTTTTATCCGCTTGTTGCATCAGAGTATTCCATCGTTCAATTTGGTCTTGGATATCTCTGGAATGCGTTTGCGCTTCTCTGACCTGGTCATTTCATTCTAAAGTGGTAATCACTGATATGCGTTCCTTATATGAAAATTTTGGTGGATACATCCTTTCCTCTTCGTCGTCTGCTTCGACGTCTGGGCCTTGAGGATTCCTACTCAGATAGTCTGCCAATATATTTTCCTTGCCGGGACAATGTTCTATCGTGAAGCCGTATTCCTGAAGTAATAATGACCAACGTGTAAATTTCGTTTTCTTGTCCTTATGTTTATTTAATATTTTATATTTCCTTATATAATTAACAACGCTCAAACATTCTAATTCATTACGTATTGCTAGCATAAGAGACGATGTGCTTTTGGTCATTATCCCTCAATTGATATAATACTGCAGACAATCCTATTAAGGATGCGTCCGTCTGCAGTATGAACATTTTATTGAAATCTGGTCGGTGCAGGCCTAGAGGTTGATTTAATACCTCTTTCAGTAGGATAAAGAATTCTTGGGCTTCCGTATTCCACTTATAATGCCAGTCCTTCGAGAGTAGTCGGGTCAAGGGCTTAGTAATGATTGCAACATTAGGGATATATTCACGTATCCAATTACATAGGCCAAGGAAACTCTGAAGCTGGCGTCTTGTCGTAGGCACAGGATAGCTCTGTATCTGTAGAATGTGGTTTTCTAAAGGTTGAGTCGTATTGGCATTTATTTTATGCACGAGATAGGTTATACTGGATGTGGCTACTACACATTTTTCCGGTGACACCTTTAAATTAAACGCAGGCGTTCAAAGACGGCTCTCAGATGGTTTACATGCTGATCTATATTTTCGCTACAGATGATTATGTCATCGAGGTATACTTTGCAGAAGTGATGCAAGTAACCGGTCAATACGTCTCTAGCCATAAATTTTTGAAACGTACACGGAGCTGTCTTCAGTCCGAAAGGCATCACATTGAATCGGTAAGATGCTCCATCCAATGTAGTGAACGTGGAATAGTTTTTGGACGACTCCTCAAGAGGGATTTGCCAGTATCCACTCTTGAGGTCTAACACCGTAAATATGTTGGCGTTTTCTAGATCTTTTATACTCTCGTATATTTTGGGTAATACGGAGGCTTCGTCTTCCGTTACTTCATTTAAGTGACGATAATCAATACAGAAGCGAGGCTTCTTACCGGGCCTTTCTATTATAATGGGAGGCGAACTGTTCTGGGCCGTACTCGGTTCTATAACTCCGGCCTTCAGCATCTCTTCTATCTGGTCATACATAACTTTCTTCTTAGTTGGAGACATAGGATAAGGTTTGATATTAAACGGGCGGTCGTCTTTAATCATAATTTTACGTTTTGTAGTCACAGTGGTAGCTTGGGTGGGTACCGCTGTGAACAATTCCGCGAACTCTTCGAATAGAGGTATCGTTTTCTAGAATCAACTCTTTGGGAAGTTGGCATTGTCCCCTTTCTTGATAGGCAGTCTGATTCCAGAACACAGTTATTCGATCTTCAGTGCCGACGTAAACGCACTTTCGTTGATAATTGAAAACGACATTATGGGCATAAAAAAATGGTGCTCCCAGTATGAGTTCTTCATTTAGATCTTGTATACCTTGAAACGTGGTCTTGAAGGGTACATCTAGTACATTAACGTTTATTGGCGTAGTCCCGAGGGATTCTGCTAAACCATCGCCACAAGCCATAACAAACGTTTGGGGAGCTGTAAGTCGATCAATGTCGTTCAAAAATTTAGGTTGGATAATGTTCCTTGTGGAACCTGTATTCAGTAAAGCGTTCACCGCTCGGTTATTAATTATAATCTTGATGCGAGGCAGAGGGAAAGCGTCGCTGGTTTGATTAATAGATTCTAGTGGTGTGGGTTGGTGGGGAGATATGTTGGCTTCG
Organism: Rutpela maculata; assembly: GCA_936432065.2. NCBI lineage: Eukaryota > Metazoa > Arthropoda > Insecta > Coleoptera > Cerambycidae > Rutpela > Rutpela maculata. The sequence continues at coordinate 99,024,474 of OW386288.2, read as the reverse complement.
TGATCATTAACTAGGTAATTAAGATCAGGAAGGTCATCGAAGTTATTTAATTTGAACTTCTTGCTTCGGAGCTTCCTCGCGGGTCGCTTCGAGCTTGGTTGGGCCTGATAGGCGGGGTTGGTACAGATCGGCTTTGGCCATTGCCTCTGACCCCAGTTTGGTTTCCCGTATTCATATTACAAAAGGGATTGTTCAGACATTCCGAATGGAAATGCCACTGTTCCGTCGGGCAATATCTGCAAGGGCAGTACGGGACTCGGGAGTTCCCTGCGTCTCCGGTACCCCTTCTCGGTATACCCCCCTCTGGGCAGTGAATTTATATTATTGGAAAAATGCACTCTTGGTGCTGATGGATTATCTCTTCGTGGAGGTCCATTGAATTGTGCTCTAGGTGCACTGAAGGAATTGAAAGATGATCGTGCTGGAGCCGACTGTTCGGTTCTCCAGTTACTACTGGAATTTTGTTGATTTATTCGAGCTGGAGAAGTAGATGTGGATGCTTGGTTCTTATCACGACTGGCACCATACAGAGCCTTAAAATCCTTCTTTTCTTTAATATCTTTGACCATCTGCTCGGTCATCGACATTAGCGTCTCCATATCTAAAATTACGGTGCTTCTTAAAGCCATTTTGATATCGGGCCTTAATTGATTGAAAATGGTCGTCGCCTTCATCGACTCCGGTTTGAATGGATCGATTCTATGGAAGAGACAAACCTTCCTGGTAATAAATACCGTCGTGTCTTCATCGACACCCTGTTTCTCGCCATATAAATTAGCTATGGCTCGTGTGAGTATTTCACCATTATCATAACGGTTTCTGAACCGTTCGAGGAATAACGGGTAACTAGTAATCATGATTCGGTACTGCTCGAACCTTTGTTTAGCATTATCCTTCAACTGCTCGGTTATCTTGTACAGACGATCCTTGTCCAGAGTTATTCGTGCTCGCACGAAAAATTCCTCCATTTCGAGAATGAAGGTTTCAAGGTCTTCGTATTTGAAGCCATGAAATTCGACATTCGAGTGTGTAGCCCTGTATTTATGCTCATGCGTGGCCTCGCTTAGAGCTTTGGCAATACCTGCTGCCATTTGGGCGAACACTTGTTCTGAGGAGGGTTGCATAACTCCCTCAGTGGGAATCGGACTCACCCCCGAACTACCCAGTACATCCTCCGCGCAAGGCCTCTCTAACCCTCTAGAAACGTTGTCCATCACAGATGTCGGCTCGTCGTAAAACTGGAAAGGCACTGAATCATAATAATAATAATAATAAACTTTATTCAGTTATACCATAAAAATAGTGTAGAACAGGTCAAAATAGCAAGATAAAAATAAATAAATTAGACAAATAAGTATAAACAATTAAATGTATAACACATATTACAATTAAATAATATTACTTTAGATAGAACAATCAAAATGGTGATTAAAGTATTCAGAGATAGAATAAAATGATTGACGACTTAAATATATTTTTTATTTCACTTTGAACTCCTTTGTTAACAAATTTTTATATTGATTTGGTATTTTGTTATAAATCTTGATTAGCTGTGTTACTACGTTTCTTTGTACTTGTGTAAAAGTGGTTTCTGGCTGACGTAGCACTGATGTTGCACAACCCCTGGTGTTGAAAGCGTGATTGGTTTCATATCTAGTGAATAATTCTTCATAGTTTTGTTTCACAAAGCATGCACATTGGTATATGTATAAGGATGGTAAGGTAAGTATGTTTTTGTCTTTAAAAGTTGCTCTACACGTTTCTCTTTTTTTTAGATGGAAGATACTTCTGATGCAGGATTTTTGTAGCCTAAAAATTCTGGGAGAATCAACAGAGTTGCCCCAGAAAATAATTCCATATGTGATTCTGGAATTTACATAGGAGTAGTATGCGCTGAGTGCTGCTTCTTCATTGACAGAACTGGACACAATGCGTAGTGCATATGTAAATGAGCTTATCTTTTTGGCAAGGTACTGGACATGTTCTTTCCAATGTAGTTGGGAGTCTATTTCAATGCCTAGGAATTTTGTGTGTTCGGTGGTTGTAAGGATATGATCATTATAAGCTATTGTGAATGGCTCTTCTTTCCTTAAACTAAACTTCATAAGGTGAGTTTTTTCAATATTATTTTTTAAGTTGTTGCATGTATACCAATTTTCTGTTTTGGCGATCGTGCTGATAATTTCTCCTTTTAATTCTTCTTCAGATTTTGCTCGTATCATAAGTGAATTATCATCAGCAAATAGGTTTACTATATGGTTTACAATATCAGGCAAGTCATTTGTGTACAGTAAAAATAAAATTGGGCCTAAAATGGAGCCTTGCGGCACCCCCTTCTCTGGTGTTTTCCAATTTGAAATAATCTCCTCTCCTTCATCTATTGTCATTACACACTGTTTTCTATTTTTTAGATATGATTTGAGAATATCATGTACATTTCCTCTGAAACCCATTATTTCCAATTTTTCCAATAGTATGACGTGGTCGACACTGTCAAAGGCCTTTGACAGGTTCATAAACAGAGAAACAACTTTTTCTTTAAAGCTAACAGCCTTCAGTATTTCACATATAGCAATATATACTGCTCTTATAGTTGACCTTCCTTTAATATATGCACTCTGCCAGTATTCTGTTTAGTAATGCCTTTTCAAAAATTTTTGCTATTATTGATAGAAGGGCTATGGGTCTATAGTTAGAGATTTCTGTTTTACTACCTTTTTTATATATTGGTTTAATTATAATTTTTTTTAATTTATCAGGGAATATTCCTTTTTGAAAGCATAAGTTAATTATATAGGAGAGTGGTTTTGAAAGTTCTTCAGCACAATGTTTAATAAGTTTTGTTGGTATTTCATCAGCTCCGACAGCAGCGGTGTCTTTTAGGGCATGTATTATATTAAAGATCTCCGTAGGCATTGTTTCATATAGGAACATTGTATGGTCATTTTTACAGACATGGTCAAAAGTTTTTGGAGCATTCATATTGATATTGTCGCATATATTAATGAAATAATTATTTATTTCATCCAAAATTTCTTTTTTGCTTTTGTTCTCATCCCCTTCTAGGTTTCCAATCTCAAATTTTGTATCCATCTCCTTACCAGTCATTTCTTTTACTAGGTCCCAGGTTGCTTTGACTTTATTGTTTGCATTTAGAATGTAGTTTGAGTGTGATGTTTTCTTTGTTTCATTAATTAACTTCTTAAAATCTCTGCAATAATGTCTATAATATTCTTTTGTTACATTTCCCTTTAGCATTTCATCATAAAGTTGTCTTTTAATTTTGCTCTTTGTTCTTATTTCCTCATTTATCCAGGTTCCATTTTTTTGAATATGGAAGTTATGCATTTTTTTGGGATATATATCTTCCAGAGTTTCTTTTACTATATTTAAAAATATGTCTGTACTAGTATTTGGGTCCTGTTCAATCACTAATTGGTGCCAATCAACTGTCCCAATTTGCTTTTTAAATATGTCTTTTTTGTCATCAGTAATAAGTCTTCTCATTAGTTTCGTCTTCTTGTCTTTTTGACTGTAGTTCAGAGGCATGATAATTTGTATTCCAAAGTGATCACTAAGTCCATTTTCGTCAATAATAGTTTCATATTCTGAGATGTTCACAAATATATTGTCAATCGTTTTTCTAGATATTCGTGTCGGTTTGTCTATAGTAGGTGTTAAGTTAAATGATGTTATTAAATCAATGAAAGATTTTACATTTTTTTCAAGCGGGGCTTGTAAATCTAGGTTAAAATCTCCACATACAGCTATGGTATGATTTTGATTCTTGATTATTACATCAGATAATATGTCTTCAAGGGTATTTGTAAACTCTTCCATGTTAGAAGGAACTGGAGGACGATATATGTTTAAAATAATAATTTTAGGATTTAAAATCTCTACAGCACTGCATTCTATTACTGATTCTATGCTTTTTTGTTTTAGATATCCCAATTCTTTGAACTGCAGATTGTTATGGACGAATATACAGCTACCCCCGTGTATGGAATTTAACCTTGTAAAACATGAGGCCATCTTATAGTTCTTAAGTTTAAATAAATGTTCTTCGTTATTCTTAATCCATGTTTCTGTTATAGCAATTATATCAATATTGTAATTTAGGTTGTTTAGATATATAGCCAGCTCATCTATTTTATTTGTGATACTTTGTAGATTTTGGTAAAAAAGTCTGAAAGATTTATTATTTGCTTTCACTTGCGTTTTTGTTTTATTTTTTATTAAGCTAAAAAAGAATTTCTGTTTGTTTCATTTTCTTGGTCTTTGTATTCCCACTGCTTTTTAAAATTAAATCTCCTAAAACCAACCCCTTTTGGCCAGAACCCAGGATCATATAGTCTATCTTTAAATTCAAATTTTGTAGCCACCATAAAATATCATATCCTTTCCAGAAAGCCCTGCTGACTAACAACGCCCCACGTTGGGCGCCATGTAGAAGAACGCACTACCGGGCGTCAAAATGACGCGACACCAATTTATTTCTCAGGAGGCGCCAGTCGCGTATTACCCCGTTCTTCTACCTCCCAGGCGGGTTCGAGATAAGATGCACTTCGATAGCCGAATAATGGACCAAGGCTGCACTACCACAGATCGGAAATGACACTCTCTCTGGACCTGAATTCCCTTGTTAGGGGTTTAGGTACCTCTTAATTTCCTGAATTTTTGCATAAAAAAAATCCCAACCGAAGAATTTCTCTGCGGAGGGATTAATTTTTGTACGTGGAAACCACGTTTTGATCTGTTAATAACGGACTCTATTTCTCAAAAAATGCATAAAAAATTCCTATCAAACCTCCGTAAAGCAACCAGAAGGTCGAATGTTAATGTGAATTAACTCGGCACATCCAGTTTTCGATACGAATGTTCCAGGGATTATAGACCGTCAACAGGCCTCAAGATCAATTAAGAAACAATAGTTCAAAGAATCCGTTTATTTAACAGAAATGGTTATACAAAATTCTCAAGATAAGAATCGAGCCTTCCCCAATCAAGGTAATGGCTTTCAGACCATACAAGTGAGAGCGCTCACGCTAACGATCGATTAGGTAAGTAAGTAAGTAAGTAAGTAAGTTTATTCCGTTTCATCAGACATACAAATGTATAAAACAGGTCAGTCAAACAAACAAAGCTCATAATTAATAAAAAATATAGATGTAAAAAACAGGCCACAAACGGATTCCTGATCATCCAAAGCATTCAACACACCATCGACAAAATTAACAAGAGCTGTAGTTGTTGATTTACTTTTTCTGAAACCATGTTGAAATTTGTGAAAGAAATTAAATCTGTTTAAAAAAGCAAGAAGTCTGTTATACATGAGAGTCTCCAATATTTTTGAGAAAACCGACAGCATACTTACTGGTCGATAATTTCCCATTTGATCTGGATCTCCTTTTTTAAATAAGGGGATTACTACTGCTAGTTTTAATGAATCCGGAAAAATCCCTTGAGAAAAAGATGCATTGTAGATGTCTGAGAGTGGGGCAGCTAATACATTAATGCATTGTTTCAGTAATTTTAATGAAATACCATCAAACCCACTTGAAGTTTTAGGTTTGAATTTGTTTACCACACTGCATATTTCCTCGGCAGAAGTAGGGTATATGAACATAGATTCCTGATTAATATTGATCAGTTCATTAAAGTTATTCGATGTTACATGTTGGTTCTTATTTTTTATTAAGTTGGGAACATTTTCAACAAAGAATGTATTGAACTTATTGGCCTGATCAGTATAATCATTGGTAGAAGGTAATTTATTGGGTTTGAGGTTACCTATAGTTGAATTAACTAAATTCCAAGTACACTTCGATTTGTTGGATGCATTATCGATCATTCTGCTATAATATTGATTTTTAGCTTCTTTGATTTTTTTACTGTACTTGACTTTTTGATATTTCAGAACTGGTTTGTAATTAGGGTTATTATTTGAAATATTTTCCAACAAAGCCACTTGATTTTTTAAGTCGCGCAGTTCAGGCGTGAACCAGTCTAATTTACGTGTTTTACGAATTTTCCTTCTAATTAAGGGGAAGTGTCTGTTAAAGTTATTATTAATAATCTTTAAGAAAATATCAGATTTTTCCTGGACACCAGCTGAATTGTATACAGTGAACCAATCTAAGGAACTTAAATCATTAATGAAATTATTTGTATTTTCACGAGTGTACGACCTAGTGTAAATATAGGGTGTTTTCCTAGGTGGAATTGACAAAGTGAATACTTGAGCTTTGTGATCAGAGATCAGCGATTGTAAAACTTGCGTATGGTGGTTATGAGATAGATTAGTTATGATGTAGTCATAGATTTTCTTACTTGTTGGGGTTTCCCAAGTAAAATCGCTGACAGTCATATATAAGCCATAGGATTCAATTACACTTGTGAGTTTAAATTTATCTGAATTTTCGGTGGCAAAATCTATATTAAGATCACCTGAAATTATTACTGCCTTATTTTCATTAAACAAGCTTTCCAGTATTAAACTTAGCTTAAATAACAATATTTCAGAAGACACCTTTGGTGTACGGTAAATGCATAGTACAACACAGTCGAAATTACCAAGATTACATTCGATAGCACTACACTCAAAGTGAAATTTTTCTGACATTTTACATATGTCCTCACGTGGTTTCCAGTCCAGATTGTTCGCTACATAGATAGCTGACCCCCCATGTTCTCCGTGTGCCCTACAAAAACATGATGCGAGATGTAGATTTTTTAAAGCAAAAAGTGATAATTCATCTTTAGTTTGCCAATGTTCAGTAACACAGGCAATTTGACAGTTGCCTATACTTTCTAAGAAAATTTCAAAACTTTCAGCACTTGTACTGAGGCACTGTAAATTTTGATGCACTAGTTTCCAATCTGTAGTTGACTTCAATTTCTTGCATCCGCTGCTAATATTTAATTGATGATTAACGGTTGAACTACTGGCAACGGGCTGAACTTCATCATGTTTCCCTTCACTGCTGATGTTGGTATTACCATCTGAATTGATTATGTCTCTAAAAAAGACTCAGGCCTAAGATCTCCATGTTTATCTTCTCTTATTATATATTTTACATGTTCATTAAAGTTGAACCTTTTAAAGCCCACTCCCTTAGGCCAAAAGCTGGGGGTATAAAAAACATCTTTGAATTTGAAATCAGCTCCTACCATATAACACTTCTTATTACTATTGTCGAAATTTTCCATTTCATTTTTTAATTCGTTCACTATAATATCCTTTTCTTCCTCACCTGTCTTCCTTCTTATGAATTCGGCTATATCATTTTTAGTGGCATCGGACTTGACCCTATATAAATACATCCACACTTTAGGCTTTATCCCTCCAAATTTACCTCCTTGGTCTTCTCCCTGTCCTAATTGTTTTTTATTCATTTTCTTTCTGTTTACTGTTGTCCAGCTTCCTGATTCTTTGTTATTAATCCCTGGCTGGTCGTTTGATGTAGCCGGCTCTAAATTTATAATTTTATTCATCACTTCTATTCTAGGTAGAAAAGATTCAGAATCAAAATGTGAGCTTTTTAGAGAAGTCTGAGACTATTTGTAATTTATAATTAAGGCTGACTGATATTAACCTAAAAAAGTTTTACTAAATGAATTTAGTTTCGCTAGAGACTACTTAGCTTTAAAGTTCTTGTATCGCGGAGATTCACGTACTCAAACACATTCATGAGGACTTATAACTGCATAAGTTTAATGGCATTCGATCAGTCCACGATTTACTTGCTCCTATGCAGTTGTTCAATATTATCAATATGGCAGCAACCCACCTTCGAACGACTTTTAGGCAAAATTGAATTTTTGGTTTTTTATGCACAAGGCGTTTTCCTCTATAACTTTGTCATTTGAAAAGCCCTGCTATTGGCTTTTCTACCATTGCTTTGTCTGGACCACTCAACGCGCTCGACCATTGCGAGCCGCTGAGTCAATCCAAACTCTTTCTATGCGAGAAACCGGCCTTGTACATGTGCATTGTTTTTTTATCAATTTTTGCTTATCGGCACTACGCCGGCTTTGTCAAAATCTTCTATTTTGCCTTTTGGATGCAGTGCATCACTAAAATGTTATGCTCATACTTTAAAATTGGGCTTTTAATGACCGTACATCAAAGGTCAATGTCTTTGGAGGAGGAATAAAAAATAAAAAATATTTCAAAGTATATTTTCGTGGTACTTTTTAAACTGACTTTGTGGTACTTTTGAAAAATCTATTTTAAGACCAATTTCGGCGTACTTTTAAAAAATCAATTTGCAAGCCAAATTTCGAGGTAGTTTTGAAAAATTAATCTGCGGGTGAAATTTTGGCGTACTTTTGAAAAATCGATTTTCAAGCCAAATTTCAAGGTAGTTTTGAAAAATTAATCTGCGGGTGAAATTTTGGCGTACTTTTGAAAAATCGATCTTCAAGCCAAATTTCAACGCAGTTTTGAAAAATTCGTCTGCAAGTGAAATTTTGGCGTACTTTCGATAAATCGATTCTTGAGCCAAATTTTGACGCCCTTTCAAAAATATTATTTTCCATAGTCCTTTGAAAAAGTATATTATTCATAAATCTTTGTCATTATATACTTCTGCTCTCATATCCTGAACCAAAAACATTTTTCCTAAGTGAAAATTCGGTGTTTCTTCGAATTTTCACCTGGTCATTTCTAACGCCTTATAGAACCCAAAACGGTTCTTATGGACTGATTTGTGCCTCTGCAGACTCTTAAAAATGTCCTTGAATGAAATTTTTGCCTAAGTCGAATTTTGATTCTGTCTTCAACCTAGGACGATTTTGGAGAGTTCTACAACAATACCACTCTAATTTCACATGACAAAACTCTGAGCAAAACCATTGGTAATTTACAAACTATGATTAATGACATCGAGAAGTGGTTTGAAAAATGGAGACTACAATTAAATCCTGCTAAAGCCCATTTTCTAATTTTTAACCATAGACTGGCCATGGATTCACCGTCAATCAGCATATTAAATTCAAGAATTCAACCTACTTCATTTGTGAGATACTTGGGAATAGAATGGATCACAAATGTAACCTAAAACAACATACTAAGTCGCTCAAACGAAGAATTACAACACGAGCAAAATATTTTCGCTCTCTGACATATAAAAATGAGGGAATTTCAATACAATCTGCTGCCAAAATATACAAATCCATTTGCCGGTCTCTTTTAGATATGGACATACTTTATATCTGAACTGCCGTAAATCAATCACAAAAAACATCCAAGTTGCTGAAACCTCCGCTTTGAGACTGATTACGAAGATGCGTCATCCGAGGAATCCACTCCACAAGCCTTCTATATACCAAGTTGAAAGTCAATCCTATCCAGGAGAGATTAAATATGCTGTCCAAGAGATTCGCACGAAGTCCTCAAAATTTGGAGATTATAAATCCTCTCCTGAGAACACGAACAGTTCAGAGGCCAAGGTGTCGTTTTCCCGAGAGAACTATTTAAGAAATTTTGATTTCCAGTTCAAAGCCAACAGTGATAGAGGTCACACCTATATTTGCTGCTCTTTGAAAGTTTTATATTGTGATTAAAAATGTCATCAGAAAGTGATGGAAGTAAAATGGAGGTTGTAGAGGACACTCAAGGATGGACACAAGCAAAGATAGACCGGAAAAACGCCAAGAGGAAAAGACTAGGGTTTTCACAAGAACAGATTAACAATATTATAATAGGAAATGCTCCACAAACCAGTCAAACAAAAAATGTTGAGATAAATTCTGCCACAAAAAACACAGGAGATAAGAATCCACTGACCCACAAAAACACCAACCCAAACAAAAACCAATCCCCTCATATGAATAAAATATACCACAAAAAATATGAACATTTATTTTTGATAACAGCTGAGAGCAGTTACACAAGATTAGACTTTACAAACCTCTGGAGTAAGATCTTTCCTAATATTAAGGACATAATCATACAAACAAAAAAAGGATTTCTACTAAAAACAGATACCCCTGAACAATCTATTACTAACACCTTAAACAAAATGGTAGAAGTGGGAAGAGTTCTTAACTTCCACAAAACATCTCCAAACACCAAAACTTCCACACCTGCTGTAAGTCCAAGCTACTCAGTAATCATAGCAAATGTCGAACCTGAAATAGAAGACAAAACGGTCAGTGAAATCTTGAACGAGCAAAAATTGGAACACCGATACTGCAGAAGAATTTTATCACGCACAACTAACAAACCTACTACTTTTATTCGAATAATCACTGGTTCACAAAATACTTTTGAAACTCTTCTCACCAAGGGACTCTTCTTTAACTACCGACATTATCCAGTTTACCCCAGCAAGCCACCACCAGCAACACCAAAGCCTTGTAGCAAATGTCTAGCATTTGACCACACAACAGAATCTTGTAACACCCCTGTCAAATGTTCCAAATGTCTGGGAACTCATCCATCTAACAAATGCTCTTCCACATTACCACCTAAATGTACCAGCTGTGGCTCCGAGGAGCACCAAGCATGGTCATTCAAATGCCCCAACAGACCGAAAGCACCAATAGATGGCATTCCAAATGTGCAGATAAAATCCCTAAATAAGAAGTCTCATGAAATATCACAAAAAAACAAAAACTTTAGAATCCACGCTCCTGTCACCATACACGACACGATAATAAATACCTATATTAACGAGATAAATGAGCCAAACAACAAAAGCAGAGAGGAACTGTTGATTAAACTGCGAAAGCGCTTCATAGACAATTTCAAAGTAGACACAACAGCAGTGTTCACTGGAAACAGAGTATATATTCTAATATTCGAAATGGACGGACAAGACCCCTACTCTCCCACGGAACCCATAAACCAGCCTAACAATGTACAGCACGATTATGTCAGTAACTAATATCTTGTATGCAAACATCAATAGCTACACATCCAAGAAACATCTAATTAATAATTTCATAGAAAACAATAATATTCAGTGTGCAATGTTCGTGGAGACAAAAACAAAAGAAGACAGCAATACCTCATACAGAGATTGGAGCACCCTTCGACATGACGGTAACCCAATACACAATCATGCAAGAGGCGGAAGCTTAGTACAAACACATCCTGACCTTAAAACAGGAAAAGCAAACCCACCCAGAATCAACAACCCCCTCAATGAATGCTTACATTTTACCATTCCATTCCTAGATGACAACCTTCACATATTTTTGGTTTATATCCACCCACACTCCAGAATCGAAGAAAATGTATTTACCATGAGCACACTATACAAATACTCGTTAATTGTAGGAGATTTCAACGTAAACAATAGAGCAAAAAAGAGACAACTAAATAACTTCATCCAAAATACTGGTTTCTGCAAATATGACACTCCACCTACATTCTTAATGCAACACAACAACGACTCAACTCCCGATATACTGCTACACACTCCCAACATAACCAATAATCTGAAAGTTAAACTTACTCCTGATCTATGCTCGGACCATCTCAGTCTACATATAGCACTAGATAAACAGAGGCCAGTAAATAACAATCGATTAATGAGATACAACTTCGCTAAAACTGACATCAACAAAATTAATTCAACCATGATTGAGTATATAAATGGGAGACAAGAACAGGAAATAAACACAGAGTCAATAACTGAATTTAACACAAAACTTTCACAGTCATTCATTGAAAACACGCCTTTAAAAGAAATAAAATACCACACACACGAGCTGCCACCCTTTATAATGCAATTGATAAGGAGAAAAAGAAAAATGTACCGAGAGTACAGAAATACTAATAATCCTGAAGCCAAAAGGGGAATAAACACTCTGAACAAAAACATACAGGCATTAATCCAACAATTCAGAGCACATAAATGGATCAGCACATGCAGCGAAATAAACAGAAAAAAAGGCAAAAATTACTGGCAAGAAATAAATAAATTATCTAAATACAAAAATAAAGGGGTAGCAAACTCAACCATTGAAGATAACAACCGAAAATATGAAAAACCAGAGGAAAAAACTGTAGTATTTGCAAGACACTTCGAAAAAGCCTATTCAGAAACACAGGATATAAATTTTAATAATAACCACTACCAAAGAGTCCAAGAATGGTACGACACATTTATTGATGAACCTATGCCAACAGAAGAACATTCAATTGAAGAAGCAGACTATTTTGCAGTAGTAAATCATGGCAAAAATACAGCACCAGGGCACGATTATGTCACAAAGAATTTTGTAAAAAAACTCGACTTAACTTATACATAATTAAAATCTACGAATATTGCCTCAAACACCAATACATCCCAAAGGAATGGAAAACTGGAACGATTATAACGATACCGAAACATGGCACCGATCACTCCAAAGTGGTTAACTACAGGCCAATTACCTTACTGCCAGTACTAGGAAAAAATTTCGAAAAACTAATAAAAAACAAAATACAACAAAATATTGGCCATCAAATACCAAACTATCAATTTGGATTTAAAACTAACTGCTCTACATCCCATCCTTTATCGATACTAATAAACAATGTTGAAACCTCAAAGTTAAATGGAAACAAATCGGTGGCATTGTTCATGGACATCAATAAAGCCTTCGACAGTGTATGGCACAAGGGTCTGCTCTACAAACTACACAAACTAGGATGTTCTAGAGATCTCCTTCTTCTAGTTAACAGCTTCCTTTCCAACCGGAAATTAAGAGTGAAAATCCAGAACGCTACATCTTATGAATTTACTCCAGAACAAGGTCTTCCACAGGGGTCTCCACTTTCACCACTCCTGTACAATATTTATTGTGCAGATATTTACCACAATGATCCACAATATTTTTCACATCAAGCATATGTACTACAATTCGCAGATGATACCACCTTGATCTCACATGATAAAACCATTAATGCCGCTATGGAAAACCTTCAAAATCTCGTCGATGGCACATCTCTTTGGTTCAACAAATGGAGGCTCAAACCCAACCCATCCAAATCACACCTAATGATATTTCACCACACTCCCTCCAGAAATTCTCCTACAGTATATATGTACAATCAGACAATTCAAACAGAAGCATCCACAAAATATCTTGGCATTACCATCGACAATAAAATCAATTTTAACAGCCACACAGCCAACGCCAAAAAACAAATAATTTCTAGAGCCAAGCATTTTAGAGGACTGACATACAAAAGAGAAGGAATTAATCTTACCACCATGGGTAAAATTTACAAACTTATTTGCAGACCCATTATAGAATATGGACATGTAATTTTCTCTAATATAAAAAATCCAGCCATCAAAAACCTCAGAGTAGCCGAAACGAGTGCCATCCGGACTATCACGAAACTTCGCCATCCCAACAATCCCCTACATAACCCGCCTAACCAGCTCTTGTATGAACAAACCCACATCCAGCCAATCCAGGAACGACTTTCCTCTCTTACACGCAGATTTTGTCAAAAACATCAAAACAAAAATATAATAGATGAGTATTGTATAAGAAGAAATGGCAGAAGCAGACATATCTATCCTGCAAATACTCTTTGGGAGAAAATCACAATGCTGGGATAATCACCACAAAATATACAGCACACATATATGCATGTTTTTTTTTTTTTTTTATATATATTTAAACATTAAATTTTCTTTTTTGTTTTATATAAATACAAATGAACTTATTAATTATATTAATATATGTATACTTGTTAAATGACATTAAGATGGAAATCGAAACGGGCTGAAGGACCTCGGTCAATTGCCCTTTGAAATGTATTAGCTCATTTCAATAAAGTTCTTTTATTATTTATTATTATTTGATTTCCTTACAAATAGCTAATTAAACTCTGTATTTTTACTTTCAATCATATATGTTATACTTCAAATTGTATTATGAAACATTCTTTTTTTTCCTTTTATTGTATATTATGAAATGTTTTTTATTACACTGAAATAATCTTACTATTCACTATATATAATTTTTGCAATAAATATTAAATGATGTAATGGACAGGCTGAAGGAACTCGGTCGATGGCCTTTTGGTTATATTTGTATTGTTTACTTGTATGACCAATAAAGATCTTTTATTATTATTATTTTATATTTAACCTTAATAGGGCCCAGGTAATCAATATAAATCGTTGGCTCAGTCGTCAATTTCCACGGGATAATTTGGTGGGTGGTTTACGTGGGGTAAGCGTTGTCTTCCCTGGCGATACCCTGCTGTATAAACAAGGTATACAAGGTTTTACTGTCTCTTCGATCTCTTCATCTAACTGAGGCCACCACAAATATGATCTGGCTAATGATTTCGTTTTTGCCATGACCAAATGGCTTGCGTGCAGTTCTTGTAACATGGTTTTTCTCAGTTCCTGTGAAATGATCACTCTATAACCCCAAGAGATAGTATCATTTTCTATACTAATCTCAGTCCTTCTATTGTAATATGGTCTTATCTCCGTGTCAATGTCCTTTGGCCTTGCGTTACTTGCTATGTGTTGCTTTACTTGTATCTCATTGTTGTTAATGGGCCACTCCTTAGATTTCTCAGTGAAATATAAGTATGAGGCTTTGTTTGGTATGTTCGGCGCTGGTTCTTCGCCTTTTATCAATGCTCTTGATAAGTAGTTAGCCGTGATGTTGTTTGTCCCTTTCACATATTGTATTGTATAATTATAGCTTGCTAGGTGTATCGCCCATAGCATTATGCGGTTTGCTTGCATCTGTGGGATGCCCTTTTGTTCCTCAAACAGGGTAATTAGTGGCTTATCTGTTCTCAGTATGAATTTATGAGCGTACAGTATCTGGTGAAATTTTATTGTTCGGAAGTATATAGCAAGTGATTCCTTCTAGATCACTCTGTATTTTTCTTCGGCTGCAGACAACGTGCGTGATGCACAACCTATTAGCCACTCTTCTTCATTCGGTAGTATGTGTGTTAAGACCGCCGCTATTCCTTGGTTTGCAGCTTCTGTGGTTAAGACTAGCGGCAAATCGGGGTGGGAGAGAGGCCCAAGTAATTTACTTCACAGGCTTTCTCCAAGTGGTTTCCTCTGCATCGTTGACACTTGTAACCGTAGTATTTACATCTTCCTCTATGCTTGTTGTTGCAAATTTGGCATGGCATCGCATATAATTGGAGGTTATAATCGTCTTCTCCTTCTGTTCCTTTGTCGTTGTTCCTCTCATCCTCACGGATCCCATCGCTGGAAGCGTTGATTCTCTTCGATTGTTTTTATTTCTCTCGCTATTCCAATATGGTGGCGGTTTTTTATAAAATTTACCTCGTGGTCCTCGTGTCCTTCTTTCTTTACTGCAATTTTTTTTTTTTTTTTTTTTTTTTTAAATCTAATCTTCCCAGAAGTAGAAGAACCATAACCCAAAGGAAAAATAACAGTTGTTTTTTGCTGTATCTTAATTCGCAAAGCTTACCAGCACACTATGATGAAATTTATAAAATGGCTATTGATAAAAATCCTGCAGTAATATGTTTATCAGAAACACATCTGACAGAAGATGTATGTCAGAGTGAAATTATGATCCCGGGATATAATGTTTATAGGATAGATAGCTCAAGTCGTCACACTGGCGGTGCTTTAATTTATAGTCAAAATTGTTACAAAGTATTTCATGTTAAAACATATTCACTGGAAAAGATGTATTGGTTAATATCTCTGCGAATTCAATTTCAACAAAATACATTTGATATTGCATGTCTTTATAGGTCACCGGCAGGTAGTACTGCTGCATTTTTAGATTTTTTTGAAACATGGTGTGACCAACACATGGTAGATCAGAATGTTAAAAGTTTTATTATAGGCGACTTTAATATCAATTGGTCTGATGAAACTAGTATTTACAGTATCAGACTAAAAGACTATGTTAATGACATTGGCTTTAAAAACATTGTAAGGGAGTTTACTCATCCAAATAATACTGGAGGATCATTAATTGATTTGGTACTAACAAATACTGAGGTGACTGCTAAAGTTGTGAAAGAACCTCGAATTGGTTCACATTATAATATAACTTTGACTTTAGGTCGACATAATTATAGCAGGGGAAAGTCACAGCAACTTGTAAGTAGGGGTAGAAACATTGATTATGAAAAAATTAATGATAAATTGTCCGGGGTGACAGGGGATTATAGAGTAAAAGATGTAGACATTGTATATCAACGTTTGTTGGGTACAATATTAGGGTGTATGACGAGGTAGCTCCAAAAAAAGAGTTGAAGATCAAGTGTTACTATCAGGAATGGTGGAATGATGTTGTGAAAGAAGCCACACAATGTAGGGATGAATGTTATAAAGATTTTGTAAATTTGAAAAATGATGAAAATTGGAGGCGTTATAAACAGGCTAGAAACAATGTGGTCAAAGTAATAAAAAATGAAAAAAGAAAGTACTATGAAAGAAAGATTGATGTGAATAAGGGAAATCCTCGCGAAATGTGGAAGATATTAAAAAGAATTATCCCCAACGATAAAGCTGTAAATAACATGATCTCGCAAGTAGAATTTGACAGTAATGACATTATTGATGATACAGCAGAAATCCCTAATTTATTAAATGTGTATTATGTCAGAAGTATAGAGAATATTAGGAACAAAATTGTTGCGATAGGTCCAGATTTTCCTTTTAGTAGCAGGATAGTTGATGAAAAGTTTCATAGCTTTTCTTTATTAAGTGCTGATGAATTGAAAAGTCTAATTTTTGCTTTGCCCAACAAAAACAGCCCTGACGATGTGAGCATAATATTAATTAAGAATTGTTATGAGAATTTATCAACTCCTTTGTTAAATATGATAAACTTGTCACTTTTGGAAGGTAAAGTACCGATGGATATTAAGGTTACTACCATTATACCTGTTCCAAAGATTCCAAATTCAATAAAAGCTAGTGATCTGCGACCAATTAACCTGATAAATGCAATGGGGAAAATTCTTGAAAAAGTAGTCTGTGAACAACTAGTAGCTTTCTTGGAAAAAAATAAAGTATTAACAAGCTTCCAATCTGGTTTTCGTAGCAAACACAGTTGTGAAACAGCCGTACAATGTGTGTTGCATGAATGGAAATTAAGTCTGGAAAAAAATCAAGTTACCCTTGCAGTATTTCTAGACTTGCAACGTGCGTTTGAGACGATAGATAGGGCAAGGCTGTTAATGAAATTAGAAAATATAGGTATTGATGGTATTGCATTAGTATGGTTGACTGACTATTTGGATAATAGATGGCAGAAATTAAAATTAAATAATATAACATCTTCTAAAATAAGTAATAATACTGGAATACCGCAAGGCAGCGTATTGGGGCCGCTATTATTTTTGGTGTATATAAATGACATAGTGGAGGTTATAGATAATTGTAAAATACATTTATTTGCTGATGACACCCTAATCTATGTTAGTAGTGTAAATAGTAGTGATTGTTTCACAATAATAAATAACACACTGGAAAACGTTAACAGGTACTGCTGTATTAATCTACTCAAGGTTAATTCACAAAAAACTAAGTGGATGCTTATTGGAACAGGAGCAAATTTAATAAATAGACGCGTAATTCATATTGGTACAGATGAAATCGAGAGAGTTACAAAAATTAAATATCTGGGAGTAATTATTGACAACCAATTATCATTTAAAGATCACACTAAATATATATGTAAGACGATAGGATTCAAAATAAATGTCTTAAGCAGATGCAGTGGTTTTTTGAGCTACTGGACCAGACTTACAATATATAATACATGCATATTGCCCCATTTTAATTACTGTTCTTCAATTCTATACCTTTTAAATAAAAATGAAATGGGTAGACTTCAAAAGCTCCAAAACAGAAGTATGAGAATAATTTTAGGTTGCTGTAGACTGACACCTATTAGATTTATGTTAAATACACTAGGATGGCTTTCTGTAAAAAATTATGTAACATTTTTCACTATGGTGTTTATATATAAAATTAAAAATGACTTAACTCCCGAATATCTGCAGGATAAGTTAGTTTATAATACAGATATTCATAGTTATAATACTAGAAACAATCTAAACTTTCACTTGCAAACATACAGGAAAAAATCCACCCAAAATAGTTTATTCTATAAGGGATTAAGTGAATATAATAATCTGCCACTTAGTATTAGTAACAGTCCCACATTAAATATATTCAAAAGTAGACTTAAAAAGTATTTGTTGGATGAGTAGCTGCTTGTATAGTTTGTCAAACCTCCCAATTAAAAACTGAATTAACTGCCTTAATCTTGATGGGATATCGGTTGCTGTACTACTATTGTTATTCTAGATGCTCATTGTGTAATTTTATAGTGTGACGTATAAAATTTATCTGTCTGATGATTTGTTTTATATATATATTGTTTTATATCTATATGATGTTTCTGTGTATTCATGATGTATTAGTCTTTTTGGCTAAATAAAGGATTTATATATATATTAATTTTCACTAATTCCTCTAAGTCTGTCTCTGCTTCACATTCACATAATCGGTCAAATACTTTTCCCGGCTTCATTCCAGAGACGAATTTGCTTATTAATACTTTGTTCCTACTAGTTTTAAATTCACAATTTATGGTTAGGCTTCTTATCCGTGCATGCCAGTCCATTATGGATTCGTCTTTTCCTGATGTTGCTTGATAAAACCGCTGCCTTTCTCGCCACGTACTCGTATGTGGACTGTATTGCTTCTTTAGCAGGTCTGTTAATTTATTATATTTCTTGGTTTTAGGCAGGTCCGAGTGGCAAAGTTCCCTTAGGAGCTTGTATGTTTTGGCTGCTATTGCACTTAGAAGTCGCGCAATTCTGCCCTTTTCCGACGTGACTTTATGGGCTTCGAAATATTGTTCTATTTGCTCTTCATATATTTGCTAATCGTCTTTATTTGGGTCGAATTCCTTGAAACTTCTAGGAACCTCCAATATTCGTGCTGGTCGCGTGGTACCTGCATTCCGTATTAAACTGGCAATCAATAAATAATAGGTTATATTATTTTACCATGATTTTTATATACAAAATATTAAAGGACCTATTGCCTTCTTATCTACGATCATTTGTCACTTTTAACCATGAAATTCATAAGTATAACACCAGTTGTCGAAGTAATTTCCACATTGAATGGACTAATTAAAAAAAAGCTATAAATTCTATATTTTTCAAAGGATCAAATCAGTACAACTCATTACCACAACAAATAAAGGATGCAACAACTTTAGCAAATTTTAAGTGCAGTTTAATCAGTCATAAAAACAGTAAAGGTATTTCACCCATAGTTAAATCTTCTTTACTTATAGCTGTTTTAATATTACAAATTTGTAAATAAATTTTTAATTAGATAGATCACGGTTCACATGAATGACTTTTTAAAAAAGGTTTATTTATTTAATGGAGCCAACGTTGGCTCTTGGAGAAGGAATTAGAATAATAAATTAGAAGTGTTGCATTCTAACTGAGTTTAATAACTGACTTTACAAAGCATGTCTAGTCGTATTTATAACATACAGAACCTGAGTTAGCAAAATATAGAACAAAGGAAATGCAATTCGACAGTCAGCATAAAATGTGAGAAACAAAGGTGAAACATAATATCTCTAAGATAAGCGATTAATAAGAGAAGTCGTTATCATGTAATATGATATAACTGTGATGGTTTTTTATGACTAAGTCTTGGTAATAAGCTTATAATTTTATATAACATGTATAGTATATATATTGCATACTTATTATTATTTTTATTTAGATTAGATGTAAACTGTGTAACAATTTCTTTATATATATTTGTGTATATGTGTATGGATGTGTTTATATGTTATATATATTTTTTCTCTTTTTTTGTAATAGGTTATCTTGCCTAAATAAAGATCTTTCTAGTTTCTAGTTATTATACAAGATTTATACATTAAAACCATCTACTCTAATACAAGGGTCAAGGAGTCAGCTACTTGGCCACTGACTCTAGGAGAAAAGCTGAGGGGAAATGGCCACCCTTTATGAAGCTTCTCTCAAGATCGGGGCGAAAGGTGTCATTAACGGGGCCTCCGGAAAACTGGGCAATCTTCCGGAGTATTTTGCCTTACCACAGCAATGCAGGGCTCTACTGTGGCGGACCAACATTCCTTTGCTACTCGTGGGAACCATATGGTGAAAACGACTAACAAAAATAAACCAAACGAGAGGTGTACAACCCTCGATCTTCAAATCGAAGAACCTATGGAGATTGGGATAAATCCCACTCCGCTAACACGCCCGATCCCACCGGATCAGGAAAGGGAGCTGGTAAAGCCGATTCCTGAGTCCGAAGAAGAGGACAAATCAGAGAAGGAGGAGCCCAAAGCTTTGGGCAATCTCTCTTCTAAAAAACCCAACGAGAGGGGTACAACCCTCGATCTTCAAATTGAAGAACCCTTGGAGACTGGGATAAATCCCACTCCACAAGCACATCTGATCCCGTCGGATCAGGAAAGGGAGCTGTTAAAGCCGATTCCTGAGTCCGAAAGGAAAAGACAATTCAGGGGAAGAGGAATCCAAAGCTTTGGACAACCTCTCCTCTGAAAGAGAACAGCTAAGGGAGGCTGCAACAAAGCTCCTTAGCCGTTCACTCAAGAGCGGAATACCATATGAAACCGCCTTGCAGTCAGTGTTGGAACGACGTGACACCAACCAGCCGCCGGAAAGGGTTCAACAAACTTTCTCTGAGCGAGCTGAAACGGGAAAACGTCTACAGTCCAACGGCAGTTCACATGACCAGCGAGTAAAGAATCCCTGCGAAAGTGAAACTGTCAAATCCTCCTTTAAGGTAGTCGCAGAAGGAATCAACCTGAAGTCTACGCACATCAGGTGCCTACAGGCGAATCTACAACATGCCAAGGCCGCCACATATGTCCTTGGCAGAAGATTCAAGGAAGGGCAGATTGACATTGCCCTTATCCAGGAACCTTGGACAACCAATACAGGCCGAGTAAACGGACTAGGAAACACTTCTGGCAAGATAGTATCAGTCGGCTCTGGAGAAAGACCCAGAGCCTGTATCTTGATCAGAAATAACATCAATTACTTTGTACTCTCAGGTTACTGCACCCAGGATGTTGTAGCCATCCGCTTATCGCTACCGGTGGGGGAAAGCAGAATGGACATAATAGCCTGCATACTTCCCGGGAGATGGGGGTGCTGATCAACCTCCTCCACCTGCGGTTAGGTCGTTAATCGCCTACAGCAAGAGGAACAACATTCACCTTGTTATTGGATGTGATGCAAATTCCCACCATACGGCATGGGGCAGCACAGACATTAACCAAAGAGGTGAGTCACTTTTTGAATACATACTAGGTGAAGGGCTAATTGTGAATAACATTGGAACGGAACCAACCTTTGTCACTAGAAATAGAAGAGAGGTACTGGATTTAACAATCAGCTCAAGCTTTGTGAGCAACAAGATTACTGATTGGAAAGTATCCTCTGAACCCTCATGTTCAGACCACAGACACATTCTATTTAACATAGAAACTGGACCACGACCTGTGGCGACGTACAGGGATCCTAGGTGTACTAACTGGAGTGGGTATAAACAATCCCTCCAGGCATACCTGCAATCCACTCTCACCACAATCAGGAATCGTGATGAAATAGAAATTGCGGCGGAACAGACCTGGAGCGCAATTATTTCAGCATATCATGAAAACTCTCCACTAAAAACGAAAAAAGACAACAGAGGGGCATCTTGGTGGAACAAAAAATTAGATAAAATGAGAAAAGAAGTTCGACGCCTCTGTAATCGAGCTAAAGATTCGGGCAACTGGGAACAATATAGATCTGCGCTAACGGACTATAATAAAGAAATCAGAAGGGCAAAAAGGGAATCTTGGAGGAGGTTCTGCGAGAGTAGTACTGACTTACCTAGCAGCACTAGAATCCACAAGATCATTTCCAGAGAGCCGGCAAGAGAATTTGGTATGGTAAAACGTCCAGATGGCTCATTTGCTGAATCTGGAAACTCCTTACACTGAACCACTTCCCAGGGAGTTCGATCCTGGATAACCAACAACCACCACCATCGGGAGGCCGAACCAAACGACCTCACAAAGACGACTGGCTGGTTGCCAAAAAGATTATCACAGCACCAGCGATTGAATGGGCGATCAAATCTTTTCAACCATTCAAATCGCCTGGTGAGGATGGCATTTTTTCAGCTCTGCTACAAAACGGACTGGAAATACTGCTACCTTTCCTCATCAGACTATACAGAGCTGGTCTGGTATGGAACTATATCCCATCCAGTTGGGCGGCGGTAAAAGTGGTATATATACCAAAAGTGGGTCGGACAGAACCAGACCCCAAATCGCTAAGACCCATCAGCCTGACATCATTTCTGTTGAAAGGCCTAGAAAAGGTTCTGGATGGACATATCAGGGGAAACATCCTGAGCACCTATCCTCTGAATGTTCACCAGTATGCCTATCAACCCGGCAAATCAACAGAACCAGCACTAAATAACCTGGTCGGGAAAATCACACAATCTCTTGAGGAAAAAGAGTCTGCGGTGGCAGCATTCCTTGACATCGAAGGAGCATTCAACAATGCATTGCCCAACTCCCTATATACAGCTGCGGCTGCTAGAGGGGTTGAGCTAACTATAACTGGCTGAATTCAAGCTATGCTTGAAAACAGAATCATAACGACTTCTCTACAGGGAGAAACGGTCAGATTCAGGGCCGCAAGAGGGTGTCCACAAGGCGGGGTTCTTTCCCCCCTTTTATGGTCACTGCTTGTGGATGATCTGCATTCTCTCTCTGTGGGAAGCCGAGATTCAAGCATCTACCGACGATCTAGTCATTATGGTTAGAGGAAAATCTGAAGAGGTACTCTCTAATACCCTTCAAGAGGTGCTAAATACAGTCCATATTTGGTGTGAGAGGGAGCAGATGACTGTGAACCCCCACAAAACTGTAATAGAATAGAATAGAATAGAATATTTATTTATTTATATAGGTTAACAAAAGATACAATGATTAATTTTAATATAAAGGTATAGGCATAGGTATAAATAAATAAATGAGTGATTGCTTAGACTCGTTAGAGTCTGTGAGCAATGGGTAGTTTCATAAGAGTGTGCGTACATATGCGAAATACCCAACTAAGTTCTATTTATTTTGCGAAGGGTCCTAAGAACCTGAATGCAAAGGCAATAGACCCGTGTTGGGTATTATCAATATAAGTTTTCATGGATTTTATAAAACATGTATTTTCATTTAATTGCAATAGAATTTGCTGTTAGTGAATTTTCAGGTATTAATATTAAGAAAAATTTTAAAATTAAAATATTAGAAGTTAACTTAAAAACGAAAATTTACAAAAAGTAAAAAACATAAATTTGAGGAATTACAAAACTTAAAGACTAAAAGAAAGCTTAAAGACTTCCAGTATTAATAAATGTATCTATTTCTGTGTAATTTATGTTCAGCAGCCATTTTTTTATTTCTTTTTTATATTTTGTTACAGATCTGATTTGTTTAATATCTTCTGGGAGCTTATTATATAATCTAGGACCTAAGTAGACAAAACATTTTGTTCCTACAGTCTTTTGTGCAACGACTACCTTTATTTGTTTTTTAGTTTTACCTCTTGTGTAGTAGTTATGATCAACGAGTGTTGTTTCTGAGTATATTTTGTATTGGTACATTAATAAACATTGCGAATATAGCTTACGGACATTTAATAATTCTGACTCTTTGTATAATAATTCAGTAGGATAAAGGTTGGGTTTTCCATATAAGATCTTTAAATATATTTTTTGGATTAATATTAATGGTGTAATGTTAGTTTTGTTTGCACCTCCCCATGCTACAATACCATATTTTAAAATCGATTCAATCATGCCATAATAAATGATTTTAATGTGTTTCTTGCTTAATATATCTTTTAATATTTTAAATCTGTAAATTAAAGATCTTAGTTTTTTTACGGTGTTGGTGATATGATGATTCCATTTTAAATGAGGGTCTAAAGTTATTCCCAGATAGTTAATTTTTTCACAGGTAGTTATGACCAAATTAGTGTTAACAATATTTATTTCATTAAATAAAGGTAAATTGTTTCTATAGGAGCAAAATGGCAAATATTTTGTTTTTGAGATACTAAGGGTCAAGATATTTTCATCAAACCAATCCTTAATCACCTTTAAGTCCAATTCCGAAATTCTTTTCACTTCTTCCCATGAATTTCCTTTAAAAAATATGGCGGTGTCATCTGCAAATGATACTATATCTCCTCTAATATTTAGGCTAAATATGTCATTTAGATACATAATAAATAAAATTGGGGCAAGAACCGTACCTTGTGGAAGACCATAGAGCACGGTTCTTACTTTGCTTGTTTGGTTTCCTATTTTTACAACTTGTGTCCTTTTATTTAAATAACTTTTCAATAAATCGTGGCAAAGACCTCTTACACCAAAATTTTCTATTTTTTTTAATATCTTATTGTGACTAATTGTGTCAAAGGCCTTTTCCAGATCTATAAAAACACAGAGGGATGGTGTACTACTATCCAAACAATCATAAACCTTTTTAGTCAGGCAGGCTATAGCATAATAGTACCCTTCACCAGAAAAAGGAGGCTGAACAATTTAGTGCCGCCCTCCTTAGCAGGTGAAACTATTCCATTTGCGGGGGAAGTGAAATATCTAGGGGTTACACTAGATAAATCACTCAACTGGAATTCCCATCTGGAAAAGGTAATCCACAAGGCGCGACTCTCCTTGTGGACATGTCGCAGAATTTGTGGAAAAACCTGGGGTATAGGTCCCCAACAAATATACTGGTTATACATTACGGTCATAAGACCAATGGTAGCGTATGCCTCCATAGTTTGGTGGTCGAAAGGGCTACAACAAACGACCAAAGCCAAACTCTCTGGTCTACAGAGACAAGCATGTCTGGCAGTAACTGGTGCGATAAGTACCACACCGTCAGCAGCTCTGGAAATCTTCCTGGATCTGCCTCCTCTCCACATCTACTTGGAGAGAGAGGCCAGGTGGGCAACATACAGACTTCAACAAGCGGCAAATAATATGCCGCAGGCTAGCATCATGGAACGTAACAGGCTGTCAGATGACATGGAGTGTCATGGCATCCTGGGAATGCTTTCAGATGTGATGCCTACCGCGACCAACTATGAACTGCCTTTTACCGTCCTTTTTCTTGGAAGAGACGAATGGGATCAGAATAAAACTGACCTACAAAGAGCAGACATCTGTTGGTTTACAGATGGCTCCAAAACCCCTGAGGGAGTTGGAGCTGGAGCATACAGTCGCAACCCAAAGGTAAGAATCACTTCGAGCCTGGGTAACTATGCGACTGTCTTTCAGGCAGAAGTTCATGCCATTGAACTGTGTACAAGGAGACTTGAGCAGATGCATCCTAGACACAGATCAATAAAAATCTTTTCAGACAGCCAAGCAGCTCTTAAAGCTCTTGGCTCACATCGCTGCAATTCTAAATTGGTCTGGAATTGCCAAAAGGCTCTAGCCCGATTGGGCAGATACAACAAATTAAATCTGGTCTGGATACCGGGCCATTCTGGCTTGGAGGGCAACGAAGTAGCTGACTCCTTAGCCAGGGAAGGTGCGGTATCAAAATTTATCGGACCGGAGCCAGTGCTTGGCATATCGGCAAGCACTGCGAAAACCACCATCTTGGCCTGGACTGAGGGGAAAATCCTCCAGTACTGGCAAGAACTACCAGGATTAGTTCATTCAAAGGAGTTCATCACACACCCTTTGAAATCAAGAACTAAAAAACTATTAGAGTTAAATAGGTTACACCTAAGAACTCTAGTTGGCCTATACACTGGGCACTGCAGACTTAACCACCACCTACACAGACTCGGAATAGCGGACAACGCTGATTGCCGACTGCGTCTGGAGGAGGATGAAACGGCAGCGCACATTTTATGTACCTGTCCTGCTGCAGAAAGAACCAGATTCTCACTTTTTGGCAAAGGGCAACTGCTGCCAGAGGATCTGGACAACCTCTCACCCAATAAGGTAGTCGACTTTATCAAAAAGCTGAACCTATTGGGTGAAATATAATTAGGAGTGAGCCACAATAGACCAGATGGTCGCGGTGGAGGGTCTGTTATTAGCCCACTCACATATCAACCTAACCTAACCTAACCTAACTCTAATACAAGGCCGGACCGACTCTGACATCCTCGCTCGTTCTGCCTAGTTCCCTCTCCCTGGACTGTAACGCACGTCCTGTCACCAGTATTGCCAACACCACAATTAGAAAAAAATTAACCTCGAAATTGAATTTACAGAAACCATTTGTATTTGCTATAACTAACTGAAAAATGTTTTGTATTAAAAACAAAATAGAACAGGTTTTGAAAACAAGTTTTTTTGGAATATCATCTTTTAGGATTGCCACATAATTTTATAGTTTGCTTGGTAATAAATTCCGCAAGAAATTACCACTATTTTTGATATAATTATTGCATTTGTTTCATTCGGCAATTTACTTTCAGGTAAACAAATTTTGTCATTGTCAAAACAGAGACTGAAAAAACTTTTAATATTTTTTCCTCAATCAAAATGTGATGTTGAATGATGAGTGAGTCCTTAATAGATAATAATAGATAAGTGTCTGTGGTAAAGGGTAAACTTTTGTATTATAAATTGATATAGTACATCACAGACTGTTTTCGTGACAATGTCAGAAACTTCAGTAAGGGAATTGCTTTGAAAAAATCAAACCCAAAATATTATACCACAAAATATCCTAAAGAATTTTATTAATGAGATAGACACTGTTAAAATTACACAGGTTTACAAAAAAAAATGTCCGACCAATGGGATCCCATTACCGTACCCCAAAGGTTTTTGACTTGCTGAATACGATGCCGTAGTCCATTTTGCGCCATCACGTCAGGATTTCAAGAAAACTTAACCTAAAAGTGTTAAAAATACCTTTTGTGACAGCCATCCCATCACACACTAAATTCCAATTTTATTTTTTTTCATCCCCTTTAATAATGGGGTGGGGGTGGTAAGAGGGGTGAGAGTGAAAAAGAAATTTGTGACCTTGGCTTCTTGTACATACATTCTATCCCAATATTATGGACTTTTACTTGCTCACTTTACTTACTTTACTCAAAATATACCAGGTTCCATGCTTGACAATAAGCGGCAACTACTTGCCAAATATTATTTTTCTGAGTCAAATAATTTTTTAGATATGGTGCCAATAGATAGACAGACTGAATGATTGAATTAAAAAATGATCCAAATGATCTGGAATATGAAAAGTAATCTGGTATAGTGATTTTTTCACGATTACAATACTTCCCTTCGGTAAGCAAAAAATGTATAAAGAATCTGTAAAATTATTTGCAAAAAATACCCCTTCTATTTGGCACCTTTTATTTATTAATTATTGTGTTATTTTTTCGGTGACCACCTTTTATATATCCTTTGTCACCAAAATCGTATCAGAATCGTACCAGATTTCAAATATTATTTTCCTCCTTTAGTAACTATTAAAATTACACCAGGTTTTTTCCTTGCGTTAACTACATGTAAAATATGCTTGCCTTCATCGCATTTTTTTACATTTTTTTTTTTTTCGGGTGTCAACCTGTATATTTTTTATTAAAAGTTTATAAAGTTTATTCCTTGGCAATAGCGTCAACTACTTGTCAAATATTATTTTTATCTGACAAATATAGGTTTCTAGATGTGACGCCAAAAGACAGACCCACAACATAATATGAAACATAACGATCTAAAGAAATCTCAGGGAATGATTGTTTTCACGATTCTACTTCCCTTTGGTAAGCGAGTAAGCGGTAAGCGAGTAACAGACTGGAAAATACCATAACTCAAATTATCGTACATAACTAAATAATTTTAAAGTAACTGTAAGACATAACGTTGTCCAACAATCCAATACGCCTTACGCCGCTCCACCTGTTCTCTAAAAAGTTTAGTTTCCACTGAAACACAAGATGATTTAAAATGACACACACAGGACCGGATTAAGGACTGACGCGTCCCTAGGCTAATCATGTATTTGCGCCCTTTTATAATAATAATAATAAATAATAATAAATGGAAAACAAATTTGATGAGCAGGGGGGCAGAAATCTCCAGATTCAAAATTGACGAGCGGGGAGAGGAATTTTTTTGTCCAGAGGAAATATGACAAAAAATGTTTTTGTCCCGATTTCAAAATTGATAAGCAGGGTGAGATATCTAAAAAAAAAATTAAGCACAATTGATGAGCAGGGAAGAAGGAATGGAAAGAAAATTGAGGACAAAATATATTTTTTTAATAAGCAGAGAGCACAAAGAGCTCGCGCGCCCCTTCACGCATTGTCGCCCCTAGGCTATAGCCTAGTTAGCCTTGATGATAATATAGTCTGGAGATACACTAACAAG
This sequence comes from Rutpela maculata, assembly GCA_936432065.2. NCBI lineage: Eukaryota > Metazoa > Arthropoda > Insecta > Coleoptera > Cerambycidae > Rutpela > Rutpela maculata. Next base: position 98,996,035 of record OW386288.2, on the reverse strand, counting down.
ATTTATACGCTACAAATCTTAACACACTGGCACATCATATGAAACTAATGCTGTGCGCTGACGTTGTGCAAGTTAGTTCCCATCTTTTAAAAGCCAGTTAGTTTAAAGTAGATGTCACTGGAAGTTCCGAATTTCCAGAGGCAAAGTTTATCGACTTTTTATTTTGCATAATATGAAAATACTAATTTATAGAAAATAAAAATTAGTGATAAATCTTTAAAATTTTTTTTCAAAATCGGCTAATTGGGAGCTGAGTGGCTAATTAGAAGAAGGCGGCCTATGTTTTAAGTATACAGGGTGGGGCAATAGTGCGTTGGACTTCGATATCTTGAGTTCTACGACAGCTAAAAATTAAAAAAAAATACAGGTAGACTAGATAAAAAAGTCTATAACTGGAAATTATTTTCGAATATACAGGGCGAGCCAAGACAAAATTACAGGATCAAGTATATTAGTACATTTTTTGAAGCCTCTTTCTAGACTCTATTCCTTCCTATATTATTATCGACTATCTCCCAACCACTTGAATGTAATAAATTTTTTTGTTGAAATAATGCCACCTGCAGATGCATATTGAAAAAACACCAAAGTCACAATTATGGGTTTTAAGAAAAACTTATTGTGAACACTAATTATGAGACATCTAATTAATGTTCTTGAATCATTTTTACTTCTTAAAAATGTACAGGGTAGCAAAAAATTATTTTTAAATTAAGAAATTTTTAAATTGAATTTTCTCAATTTTTTCAAATGGAAAACCCTATATATTTTTCGATGATGTGATGTAGAAATGAAAAACAAATATGTTTTGTAAGTACTTCCCTATGGCTAATTGCAACCATTTTCATTTTATTGAGCAATAAGTACAAAATTCAAGAATAAACTTTAAAAATAGAGGTTTCTTCAAATAATTCATTAGAAAAAAATATAATAAATGCTTCACATGTTGCCCATTTTAATTGAGAGATGTCTTTATGCCATTTTGAAATGAGGCCCTTTAGTGGGATCATTTCTTTCAATCCATTGAAGTGGGTAAATGGTATTTCACTGGTCTCTTACTATAATAGTTTTTTTGTAAATTTTCTTGCTGTTTTCGTTATTCGACAAGCAATAAGACCTCAGTTTGGTATAAATTGTCTTGTACAAATGAACATTTATTGCATTTATCGATCATCAGTTACCATTTGTATTAAATTTAAAATAGTTCGAATTTTACAAAATGAATTTTAATAAAGCGGAACTTGTAGACATGACTTTTGTTTTGGGCGAGTCGGACAGAAATTGTTTGCTTGCCATTAGAACTTATAAGCAAAAATATCCTGAAAGACAGATTCCTGATGTTAGCAGTTTCCAAAACCTTCTCGATAGATTTGTGGAAACTGGAAATGTCGAATATAAAAGAAGTGAAAGAATAAAACGTGTTGTGAATGAAAAAAATGAGTTTTCTGTAGTGCTGGCAACGGTTGAGAATCCCCATATTAGTCAGAGAGAAGTGAGCTCGTTAGTAGGAATAAGTAGAAGGTCTGTTAGTCGAATCTTAAAAACAAATAATTTTCATGCATATCATATTCAAATGCACCAGGAATAGAGTCATTTAGTAATATGGCAGTTTCCTACTTTTTCTTCCTCATTTTAAAGTATAACAAACCAATAGCCTCAGGAAAAAATTTCAGCTCAATTGAATCAATAGCCACAGAGATATTCGCATTTGAATAGAAACACGCTCGGCCGGCCTACAGTCCGTAGAGTGACGTCACTTGGCGTGCGCCGATACCTATATCCGTTAACACCGAGAGAACATAATAAGCTGCCTGCCTCAGTATACGGCAGACTCGCTTTGCGTTCAACACGATTCGAGTTTTTTCAATAATATATATAGCCAGTTTTTCTACATTTTCCCTAGCATTCCAGTTTTGAACAAATACTCCACATAAACTAGAATTACTAGACATCTCTTTGGATGTCGACAGTGTCGCTGAGGTATTGCTAATCTCGGGTGAACTACGTATATTCGCTACTTTTTTCGTGTTTTTTTGTATTTGCTTTCTTTTTTTAGGTATTTTCAGTATATTACATTGACAGAATATTGAACGGACTTTAGGTTTTCTATTTACTTGAATGGCTTTATCGCTTGGGTTTTGTGTTATTTCCCCAGATTCTTGATTTGTAGGTTCCTGATCTGAGATACACACTCTCTCCTCATTGTCTACATCTGCATCGCTGTTTGAAATTCTGATTTTTTTTTTGTTTTTGATAGACTTTCATCTAGGACTGTTTGTCTCTGTCTTTTCAGAAATGTTTTTTGAGAACTTTGGCAGTGAGATGTGTGGAACTATTCCAGGTTTCATTTTAATGTTAATATTTTTCATTAATTTAAAACGTGCGTAGTTTTCCATATCTTCCTCAAGCTAAAAGCAACAAACCAATATCAAACCATTTATAGTTTACCTCAAATTTTCTGTGCACATAAAAAATGTCGGTGTCTTTGTGATATTACTGATATATAAAATAAATTCTACTTACATTAAAATGATCCTCGCAACAGTGTGCATGTGTTTTATCCCCTAAAAGGTCAGACCTTTGCATAGCACGTTGCCACCACCTCTTTACATCTTTATCTCCTCGAAGTAAACTAATAAATATTTTATTTGGCGTTGTCAGACTTGTACTTTTACATCCACGAACTACACAATACTTGCGTTTTTTTTTCCATGTTAGCACAAAATCACTTAATATTATTATATAAACAAAATAGCCGACTACTCTCCGCATCACTAAAAGCAGTATTAACGAATGAATAATAAAGTCGTCGCACAGAACGAGTTAGCCACTTGCATTCACAGCCATGTTCACTGGGCAGTTCAGCCATCTGACGTCACAACTCGACTACATGGTTATTCCTATCGTTTTTAAGCGCGCCGACTTTAATAATTTTTTTATACATGAAGGCGGAGTCAGTAAATTCTAATTTTTGGCATACTTACTATACTCACCAAGCTCTTTCAGAATATGTAATAATAAAAAATTGTTACATGAGCCTATTATCTGATGCCGATTTTCTAAGGCGTCTACAGTTTTGTAATTGGGCTAGAGATAAAATGCAAGATGTCACCTTTCATATTTTATTCACCGATGAGGCAACTTTTCATAAAAATGGATTCGTTAATAGACACAATTTCCATTATTTTTATGATCTCTAACTGCATTTATTATTTAAATGCAGTTAGAGATCACTTAAATAATACCTACCCACTTCAATGGATTGAAAAAAACTGGCCCACTAAATGGCCTGCTAGACTTCCAGATTCTACAAAAATGGATTTCTTTTTATGGGGATACGTGAAGAAAATTGTTTATAAAGACACACCAGCAACAGTACAAAATATGAAGGAAAGGATAATTACTGCTTTTAGATCTATCACACCGGAAATTTTAGGAACAGTAGACACTTCATTTCAAAAGCGCATAGAGATGTGTGTCGATCAAAATAGGCAACATGTGGAGCACTTATAATATTTTGTAATGAATTATTTGAAGAAATCTCTGTTTTTTAAGTTTATTCTCGAATTTAGTAATTATTGCTCAATAAAACGAAAATGGTTGCAATTAGCCATAGGGAAGTATTCACAAAAATGTTCGTTTTTCATATCTTCATCACATCGTCGAAAAATATACAGAATGTTCCATTTGAAAAAATTGAGAAAATTCAATTTAAAAAGTTCTTAATTCTTAAAATAAGTTTTGACCACCTGTAGATTTTTAGGAAGAAAAAATGATTCAAAAACATTAATCAGATGACTCGTAACTAGCATTCACATAAGTTTTTCTTGAAACTCGTAATTGTGATTTTGGTGATTTATTTAATATGCAGCTGCATAAGGCATTATTTCAACAAAAAAATTCATTATATCCAAGGGGTTGGGAGATAGTCAATATAGGAATGACTGGAGTCTAGAAAGAGGCTTCAAAAAATATACTGATATACATAGCATTCCATTAAAAAAAAAGGCACTTGATTCTGTAATTTCGTCTTGGCTCGCCCTGTATATTCGAAAATAATTTCCGGTTATAGACTTTTTCATCTAGTTTACTTGTATTTTTCTTTAATTCCTTGCTATGAAGTCAAACTAATAGAGCAAGATCCCGTGAACGCCAGACCTACGTCATTTTATAAAATCTGAAAATTTTTCTACAGGGAAGAACCATTGGATACTATGAACAGTCGATCACGGTGACTTTGACAGGTAACAGGTAGCAAAGGTGTATAGAATTGCTGCTCAAAATCATCATACTATAAAGCGTATTTTTTTGATATTGTTTACGAGATACTATAATAATTCACATCCTCCACTGCCAGACACTTTGTATGGTGGCAACCCCCTGCCAGATCTCTTTAAAGTATAAAAAATTGTAATTGTACTTACGTTATTTTATAAAATCTGAATTTTTTATATGTTATTTGTGTAACTATTTTAAGATGTTTCACAAGCAGCCAGACAGTTTTGAAGGTTCCAACCTCCTACCAGACATAGTTGAAGATCAGCTGTAGGTATGAGCGCAAAGGAAAGGCAAATGTATATAAAAGCGAGTACGAATGACAGATATAATGAGGTAGTATAGGTTTGCTGCAATCTTTTGTCATGCATCTTTCATACACTAAAATATGACAGATGTTTTCTCAGTATACGTTTTAGTTTAAGATACGGCATAAGAAGTTAATGCCCTCATCTGTTATTCAGATAAGAAATAGTTTATTTAAAAGATAACATGTAGGCTAACAGATCGCGACTAGGTTGGCTAGGCATATCTTGATCCGATGCCATTTAATTTGAAAAAAATTATTATTTTTTTGTCAGGCGAAGTCGAAATTTTGTCTTTAAATGTATATGGCAGCGAAACTATTAATCCTACAGGAATTTTTAAAGGAAGCAAATTCATCATCATTTTATAATCATTCTAATAGATCCCTACCAGTTTTTTTCTAGAACCAACATTTATCTAGATATTTGCAAGAGATAAGAAAAAAACACGTTTCCTTGGAAAATACAAATTTCCATTTGTATCGCTTCTAGTGTCCACAATATATGTACAATGCTGTGCGCGAGTCTGTTGCTGAGTTGTTAGAGCTATTAGAGCTCATAATAATAAGGGAAATATTAACATTTAATATATAAATTTTATATCAAAATATTGCTGATTTAGTGACTAATTCAACAATGATAGTTACATAAGTGCAAGTTTAATGTATAAGTAGCAATTTTAGTTAATTCTGTGATAAACATTGTACCAACAAAGTTATTTTATAACAAAAAACGGTGTTTTTATCAAGTATGCTTTTTGTACTCTTATAAAAATGAACAGGTCTGGACTAAGAATTAATGATATTAAATTTAAATGCTGCTCCAAAGATCTTGGGAATTACTGTTGTGTCACTTGTTACAATATCTTTCATAAAAGCTGCTGTGAAAGAAAGAAAGGGTTAGTTATAATAGATAAGCACAAAATATATTGCTCTAAGGTTTGTGCAGAAAAAACAAATACTGACCAGGAGATCATGGAAGATGAGATTAATAAGTTGAAGAGTGAGAACATGGAAAAGGATGCCTATATCCTAAAAATAAAAAGGGACTCGAAAATCTTTGAAAATGATGTCTATAAAATTGAGCAGAATTATGTCATAGAAACAGAAAAACAAAAATTAGTCATAGATAATCTAAGATTTAAAATAGAACAAATAATTTTAAAAAAATTTAACACTGAAGACGAACTCTCAAAAGAGATTAATAAAACAGAAGAATATAAAAAGGAAATAAATGCCCTGAAAAAAAGATGTGGCATCATTAAAAAATGTACAGAAGACATGAAACTACAGAACAAAAAAAATCATGCAGGAAATGGAAAAGCTTAAGCAAGAAAAAGACAATTTTAGCATCCATAATAACTCTAATTTTCATGGGAGAGTTGAAATGTTCACTACCACCCCTAACCCAAGAAGAATGGAGAGTTTAAATAATGTGATAACCCAGGAAGGACCTCATCGTCGAAAAAGGCTGCTAATATTGTGTGACGAGGCTGGTCAAAACTTAAATAGAATAGTGATGAAAAAACTCGATGGGGAAAATTATCTTGTGGAAACTATTATCAAACCAGGGGCTACTTTTGAGCAACTAATTGAAAATCTTGAACTATTAACTCGTTCATATTTAACTCAAGACCATGTGGTCATAATGGGCGGATCAAATAATTTCTCTGCGAAAAATAAATATCCACTTTTTAAAAGAATTTGTACAAAAATTAGGCAATGTATAAATCTTAATATCTCAATTATGACTGTACCATATGGAAGAAACAATAAGTTGAATAAATACATACACAAATTTAACGTTAAGCTAGGCGAGTTTGTAACGAAACTTTATAATTATGTACCTGGTACAATCAATCTGTTAAACACAAATGATGAACAAAAATTCTTAAATAAGAAAGAAATCGCAGAGCAAATAATTAAAATAGTCACTAATAAACATAAACATAATGATAAAAACCTAATATTTATAAACTTAGATAATGAACAGGCAATACAAGCCAACTTAGATTCTGGTGTTAGGGAAAATGGAAACAATATAATAAATTATGGTATCAATGATCAGAAATCACAAAACATCTCTGACTCTATTATTACTCTGGATGTATCTGACTCAGTGCCCAGCATGTCCCAAAATACCTCATTTTTAAGTCCTGTTAAACAGACACAGTCATTAAATCTAAACAGTGATATATAATTAAACGATCCTCATATAAATGTAGGGGAAAATTTTTTATATCCAAGGCTGTCAGAAATAACTCTTCTGACATAAATAACTCTCTAAATATTTATGACTTAAATATAATGCATCAAAATATTCAGTGCCTCACCAATAAAATTTTAATTTTAGACAATATTTTTGAGAATAAGTTTAACTGTGACATAATGTTACTTACAGAACATTGGCAAAATAGTAACCAGCTAAGCGCTGTAAAGTTACATAACTTTGACTTAATTGACTCCTATTGCCGTAAAGCCATGAAACATGGTGAAGTTGCTATTTATATGAACAAAAAGTGTCGCTCAAAGTTTATTATTCATCATGTTGAGGAATTTTGTGAAGAAGGTGTTTTTGAATGTAGCTGTGTAGAATTTGTAGATTTTAAAACTTTAATTGTGGCAGTGTACAGGCCTCCCTCGGGAGACTTCAATGTCTTTTTAAATTTTTGTAATGGTCTATTACATAAACTATATTGTACAAATAAGTTCATCATTATTGGTGGAGATTTTAACATAAATTTTTTTAATCATAGCACTAATCTATCACTTTTTAAGGATCTGCTTTCTTGTTTTGATCTACACATTACTATTAATTCCCCAACTAGGGTTACCTCTAACTCTAGCACCTGTCTGGACAATTTTATTATATCTTCAAGTTTATTGAATTTTTGAGCTAATGTTGTGGACTTACACCTGTCAGACCACTTTTCCCAATTACTGTCCATTAAAGTGGAAAAAGAAAGTAGACAGGAAATAAAGTATGTATACCGCAGGAATTTTAATACAGGAAATGTTTCTCGGTTTCTTGATTACCTACGGAATGAAAACTGGCATGATGTGCTTAGACATAACTGTCCGAATATTACTCTAGATAGTTTCTATGATATTATTTTGTTTTATTTTGATGCTAGTTTTCCAATGAAACGTCTTAGTATTAATAAAAACAATGATCGTAACAAATATATTACCCCAGAATTAATTCAGTTAAGAAATCTAGTAACCCTGTATAGTGATCTCTCCCAAAAAAAAATAGAATCTATAAGGATGATAGTGCTTTTCTAAACAAATTATATATCAAAAAACTAGAAGCAGCTAAAAAAAGTTACCAGGAAATTTATAAATCTGACAACAAAGCCAAAACTGTGGAATATAATTAAATCAATACAGGGTACTAGCACAATTTCTAGAGACATATGTATTGCCAGAAATAATAAGGAAGTTCCTAAAGAAGAAGTTGCTGAGAATTTTAATCTGCACTTTTCTAGCAACATAAATATAAATCCCTTATGTGATATTAACTACTTAGAATCCAACATTCCTAATTTTAGTAAATCTCTTTTCTTAAACCCAGTTTCTAGTTTTGATGTTGAATCTCTCATAGATAGATTGAAAGCTTCAAACTCGAGTAGCTATGACATCTCTAACAATTTAATAAAAAAATGTAAATATGTCATTTGTAGACCACTAGTTCACATTATAAATTTATCGATAGATAGAAAAGACAGATTTAAACTAGCAATAGTACATCCTCTTTATAAGAAGGGGGATCCAAATGAATACAGTAACTATAGAGCTATTAGTTTACTTAGCAGTTTTTCTAAACTTCTGGAACTCCATCTCCAGGACCAACTATCAAGTTTTTAAAATTTAATACATTGCTTTCTCCTGCAAACAAGAGCACTGAAATGGCCCTATGTAACTTTCATAATTTAATTATCAATGCCCTTGACAAAAAGAAATATGTTGTTGGACTTTTTGTGGATTTTTCGAGAGCTTTTGATTTGGTTGATCACCAATTGCTTGAATTTAAACTAGCCAGATATGGCGTCCGTGGAACTGCCCTGCAAATCTTTTCCTCTTATCTGGAGAATAGGATGCAAATTGTCAAATTGCCTAGTGGAGTAGAAAGCATTACTTGCATTGTCAGGCAAGGAGTTCCACAAGGCTCAATTCTTGGTCCCCTTCTTTATATATTATTTGCTAATGACTTAATTACCCTCCTAGAGAGAATTCCAAATGTGCATGTGATTTGCTATGCTGACGATACCAATATCCTAGTCACTGGTAATAATTTAAATGAAACAAAGGTCACATGCGAAAGAGTGTATGAAGTAATAATATGTTGGGCCAAAGAAAATAATTTAATCTTAAATAAATCAAAGACTGTCTCTACCCAATTTTCACTAAGAAGTAATATTTTCGATGGTACTGACAATCCAATAAAAATAAATGATACCAGCAAAATACTTGGTATTACTTTTGATCGGTATATGCAATGGTATCAACATGTAGATAATCTTTGCATGAAATTAAGGACCAGCTGTTATGCTCTTAAATTTATGTCTAAGCACTGTAGTCAGGATGTTCTCAAAACATTGTATTATGCCAATTTTCACTCACATCTAAGGTATGGAATTGTAAATTGGGGGAACAGTAGTAGTGTAAACAGGGTATTCGTTTTACAAAAATATGCAATACGTATTTTATTAAACTTGGATTATAAAGAATCATGTCGTAATGCCTTCAAATCTCTGAAAATTTTAACTGTTGCTGGTCAATATATTTGTGAAGTTTGTACATATGTATACAAAAATAAATTCAGTCTTATTAGTAATCAAGTTAACCATTCATATGAAACCAGACACAGAGATCTTTTACTACCCAATTCTCATAGAACAAGTTCTTTTCAAAAGAGTTTTATTTACCAAGGCTGTAAATTTTACAACTATTTACCCGAAGATATTAAAGTCTCTGCAAGTATACATATCTTTAAATCAAAATTAAAAATTTTTTTACTAGATAAGAACTGCTATACAACAACTGAATTTTTTAATAGTTAATTACTTTTTGTTTAGTTAACTTTCTGTTTTTTTTATAATTACCTTTTAAGCTTATTACCTATTATATTATATTTACATGTACTTTTTTTTTACCTTTTCTGCATTGTTTCTTGTATGCATATATGTATATTTTCTTCAATGGAGAAATAAAGATTATCTATCTATCTTATTTTTGTCGTAAGGCAAAAAATAAAAGATAGCTCGACTGTTGTAACGGGTTTTTGAAGTAAAATTCTGCACGTCTGTACCCCTTACTCTTTGCGAATTTGCATTAACAAAGGATTTTTTAAAACATATCTGACGGGATCGGGACAGGTGTAGGTTGATTTAGAATTAAATTCTACGTATGTTAGGTTATCTTTCGTTGTTGTATTATTTATGGTTGATCAGTTATTAACAGAGGAAGGTCGACTATCTCTTTTTTTTGAGAAGGAAAGAGATGGGAGAAAGACACTCTTCTAACACAAAATCAATATCGCCAAACGTCAAACGAAAAATGCCAAAAAGGTCAATTTTGATTCGTTCGGGTCGGGCCAAATTTTCGAATTTCGTCGTACGATTTACGATCCGGATCAACTACAAGTCTTCCTCTTTCCGTATCGACATGGTATGGGCGTCTCGGTATCGTATTTTTGAAAATATGAGTATATTTAGATGTCGGGTTTTCGACGAAAATTTCCTTCGGATGGCGCATCTCTGAAAACGGTTTTTCGCCCGTAACTCGGAATCTGTGAGAGATAGCTCAAAAATAAAAACTCCCAAAGAAAAACTACATAATGTGAGGAACGTTTTGCCGCGCGTTCCAAATTTTACTGACTCTTGGTTTGGGCCCGGCGGTCCTTTTAAGATGGCGGTATCTTGCACTTTTTTGCTTAAAACGTCCATAACTCCTAAACGGTGGCTCCTATGGCAAAAAACTACGACCTAACGAATTTGTAGAGAATTTAAATAAGCCACAAGTCTCTTTTTTATTTTTGCCCTACGACAAAAATTAAGGACACTAGGAGCGATACAACTGGAAATTTACGTTTTCTAAGGGAACGGTATCAATCTATTTAGACCAAGCAACGAATGATTATAGAGGGAAATTTTAGGGACAGAAAATTTGACTTCGGAACTTTGTTTGGACCAGTCTGGAGATGAACATATCAAAAGTCCCCACTCCTAGGTGGTGAGCGGGGGGGAGGGAGGCACTTTAAAGGTCCCATTTTTTGGTTTTTCGCTTATATTGTAGAAGAACGCACTACCGGGCGTCAAAATGACGCGACACCAATTTATTTCTCAGGGGGCGCCAGTCGCGTATTACCCCGTTCTTCTACCTCCCAGGCGGGTTCGAGATAAGATGCACTTCGATAGCCGAATAATGGACCAAGGCTGCACTACCACAGATCGGAAATGACGCTCTCTCTGGGCCTGAATTCCCTCGTTGGTACCTGAATTTTTGCATAAAAAAATCCCAACCGAAGAATTTCTCTGCGGAGGGATTAATTTTTGTACGTGGAAACCACGTTTTGGTCTGTTAATGACGGAATCTATGTCTCAAAAAACGCATAAAAAAATCCCTATCAAACCTCCGTAAAGCAACCAGAAGGTCGAACGTTAATGTGAATTAACTCGACACATCCAGTTTTCTATACAAAAGTTCCAGGGATTATAGATCGTCAACAGGCCTCAAGATCAATTAAGAAACAATAGTTCAAAGAATCCGTTTATTTAACAGAATTGGTTATACAAAATTCTCAAGATAAGAATCGTGCCTTCCCCAATCAATGTAATGATTTTCAGACCATACAAGCGAGAGCGCTCACGCTAACGATCGATTAGGTAGAAAAGATTCATGCATACCTTCCCAGAAACAAAATGCGAGCTTTTTAGAGAAGTCTGAAACTATTTGTAATTTATAATTACGGCTGACTGATATTAACTTAAAAAAGTTTTACTAAATGAATTTAGTTCCGCTAGAGACTACTTAGCTTTAAAGTTCTTGTATCGCGGAGATTCACGTACTCAAACACATTCATGAGGACTTATAACTGCATAAGTTTAATGGCGTTCGATCAGTCCACGATTTACTTGCTCCTATGCAGTTGTTCAATATTATCGATATGGCAGCAACCCACCTTCGAGCGACTTTTAGGCAAAATTGAATTTTTGGTTTTTTATGCACAAGGCGTTTTCCTCTATAACTTTGTCATTTGAAAAGCCCTGCTATTGGCTTTTCTACCATTGCTTTGTCTGGACCACTCAACGCGCTCAACCAAATTGCGAGCCGCTGAGTCAATCCAAACTCTTTCTATGCGAGAAACCGGCCTTGTACATGTGCATCGATTTTTTTCAATTTTTGTTTATCGGCACTACGCTGGCTTTGTCAAAATCTTCCATTTTGCCTTTTGGATGCAGTACATCGCTAAAATTTTATGCTCATACTTTAGAATTGGGCTTTCAATGACCGTGCATCAAAGGTCAATGTCTTTGGTGGAGGAATAAAAAAATAAAAAATATTTCAAAGTATATTTTCGTGGTACTTTTTAAACTGACTTTGACGTACTTTTGAAAAATTTATTTTAAGACCAATTTCGGCGTACTTTTGAAAAATCAATTTTCAAGCCAAATTTCAAGGTACTTTTGAAAAACTAATCTGCGGGTGAAATTTTGGCGTACTTTTGAAAAATCGATTTTCAAGCCAAATTTCAAGGTAGTTTTGAAAAATTAATCTGCGGGTGAAATTTTGGCGTACTTTTGAAAAATCGATTTTCAAGCCAAATTTCAACGCAGTTTTGAAAAATTAGTCTGCAAGTGAAATTTTGGCGTACTTTCGATAAATCGATTCTTGAGCCAAATTTTGACGCCCTTTCAAAAATATTATTTTTCAAAGTCCAATTTGTGGTACCTTTGAATAAGTATATTATTCATAAATCTTTGTCATTATATACTTCTGCTCTCATATCCTGAACCAAAAACATTTTTCCTAAGTGAAAATTCGGTGTTTCTTCGAATTTTCACCTGGTCATTTCCAACGCCTTATAGAACCCAAAACGGTCCTTATGGACTGATCTGTGCCTCTGCAGACTCTTAAAAATGTCTTTAAATAAATTTTTGCCTAAGTCGAATTTTGATTCTGTCTTCAACTTAGGACGATTTTGGAGAGTTCTACGACAATATCTCGGAAACTATGCGTCGTATGGAAAAAAAACAAAAAATAGGACCTTTAAAGTGTCCCCCTCCCCTCCCCCCCGCTCACCACCTAGGAGTGGGGACTTTTGATATGTTCATCTCCAGACTAGTCCAAACAAAGTTCCGAAGTCAACTTTCTGTCCCTAAAATTTCCCTCTACACCCTTTTTTGAGCATTCGTCGCCTGGCCTAAGTAGAAAGATTATAAAATGATGAATTTGCTTCTTTCAAAAATTCCTGTAGGATTAATGGTTTCGCTGCCATATATGCGTTTAAAGACGAAATTTCGATTTCGCCTGACAAAAAATAAATATTTTTTTTCAAATTAAATGGCATCGGGTCAAGATATGGCTAGGCAACCTAGTCGCGATCGATTAGCCTACATGTTATCTTTTATATAAACTATTTCTTATATGAATAAGATGAGGGTATTAGCACAGAAGACCTATACCAGAAACGACTCTCTGGCCTTCCCGCCAATATTGAATTTTATGCGCATATGTCATATGTCGGTGGTATTATTGTCAACCTATAAATCTGCAGGTTTCTAAATTCACCGGTGGAGCATACCGGTGAGCAATAACATTATATGATTGGCTATTTTGAAAACCAAAGCCAAAATCAGCTTCGAATTTTATGCGTCCAGCGGTGAACTTAGAAAGGTGCGGATTTATAGGTTGACAATACCACCGACAAGATGGCCGAAGGTCACCCCAATTTACCAATGAAAGGGTGGGTTTGCACGCACTCAGTAATTTAGTCGAGTCGCTTAGTAATTTAGTACTCGACCAATGCGGACAGAGTGTTTTAGTCAAGTAATTTAGCGGAAAGCAATTACTACATTACTAGACTGTCTCTCTACTCGACTAAATTACTGGATGCGTGCAAACACACCCAAACATCGAACGTGCCTCCGACAGTGACGCTACTGGTATAGGTCTTCTGTGGTATTATCTTATCTTATGCCGGATCTTGTACTAGTTAGTCATTGATCGATCAAAGTATTCGTGTTCTTATTTGTGTAATTATGTGAAATAAATTTAATCCAGTTTTAATAAAATATCATCATGGGAGACGTATTAATTTGTGTTTTCTGTAAGAAAAGTAGTGGCAAAATATTATTATCTGATGAAACATTGAAAAAATGTCAAACAATTTTAAAATTAAGAAAGAAATATAACCTCAAATATAAAGACATTGTTTTACCAATTGAATATATATAATAATTGAAAAAAGATTATACGATTATACAGATTATACAGTTGAAAACAAGTTGTGTGTGAAATCATGAGCTCAGGAAGTTCTAACTTTAAGTGCTGTAAAACCAAAACATTTACAAACTTTATCTGCACAAAATGCTTAAGTGTTTTTCATAAGAGTTGTATTTTGCGTGATAAATCAGACTTCACTTTTTTAACAGAAAATAAAATAATATGCTGTCAGGGAGATAGTGACTGGACCATTGAAAATCAAGAGCTTAGTATTTTAGAAAAAACAGTAAGCGATCTACATGAAGACAATCAAATGATAAATTGTCACTTACTCAAACAAAAAAAGGACTATGAAACAATGGCACAGGAAGCCCTAGAAATGGAAAATAATTTAAATAATGTCATTCAAGAACAACAAAAAACTATAGAAGAATTAATGCAAGAGATAAGAGGTCTGCATAAGAAATTGGACAAAAAGAATATAGAAACAAAAACAGTAGACACCCAAACTGACAAAGTCCAGAAAAAAACTCAATTTACGAACACAGAGATAATAGCCAGTGGTGTAGAAATCCAGAGGGATAAAAATATACATAGAAGAATAGTACCCGAAAATCATTTAATACTGCTTGAACCGCAAAAAAATCATGAAAGCTTTCAGCAAATGGAACAAAATAAGATCAATACTGGCCACATAAACAGCCCCAATAACACCAACATATTAGTAAAAACTGTCAAAAAATACAAGAAAATACTTCTATTATCGGATGAACTAGGCAAGGGTCTCAGCCAAAAAATGAGGCTTAAGTGTAAGGGATCTAACGTAATATCTATTACAAAGCCTTATGCCACATTAAACGCAGTTATTGAAAACGTAGAAATTCTTTCCAAAGACTTCAAACAGGATGATTATATATTAATAATGGCAGGAAAAAATGATTTTCATCACAAACAATTTCCTTCTTTTAAACTAATAAATCAAAAACTCAGACAGTGTTGCAGTTCAAATATAATATTTGTATCTGTTCCCTATACAAAAAGTATTGTTATGAATAAAAAAATATATGAATATAACATTAAACTAAACATGTATATTTCAAAGCTGAATCGAATTGCTGAAGGTAATATAACATATTATGAAGTAAATCAAGAGGATTATATGTTTAATCTAGAAACAGTAGCTGTAGGTCTCTCAAAAATCATAAAAGGAAAAATGAGGCCAAATAAACCCTTGATTCATATCAATACAGAAAATGTATTTAAGAATAAAACGGATCAAGAAGGAGAAATATTAAGAGAAGCTATACCTAACATAGCAATGGAAACAATAAATATAGAAGATGCCCCAGTGCACGATAATACTAGAGGTAATTTGACACTCAGAGAGGAAATCGAAATGTCAAAAAATGAAGAAATTAGTTTAAAGGAAAAAGATGATATCATTTATGTGCATAACCAAAATAATAATAATAATAACAATTTTTTATATCCAAGACTATCCCAACTAACACTTATGACGTAAAAGATGAGGTAATTATTAAAGAAAAGTGTCTAAAGAATGACAAGTTTTGTATTTTACATCAAAACATACAAGGTATAAAGCATAAACTTAATAATATAAATATTTGTTTACATATGAACAATAATGGTAAGAGTCGTGATATAGATTGCTTAGCATTTACAGAACATTTCTTATCGAGTGGTGAAGACAAGTTTGTTAATATTGAGGGATACAATTTAGTTTCTTGTTATTCTAGAACTAATCATGTGCGAGGCGGTTCTTGTATTTTTCTAAAGAAAGACATAAACTACTTAGCCAGAAATGACATAAAATTTAAAAGTAATGAATTAGATTTAGAATGCACTGGGATTGAGGTACCTAGCTTGTCACACTCATTATTATTAATATCTATAGGTCTCCTAACGGAAACATTGACAACTTCTTTAAAATTCTTGAAGATATTTTAATGACTTGTAACATTAGGAAAAAAATAATACTATGCGGAGATTTCAATATCAATATGTTAGACACTAGGAACAAGAATGTTATTTATTTCTCAAACATTTTAAAATCATTTAATCTGAAGTCTACCATTAAAGAACCTACTCGTGTTGCCGGAGACAGTGCAACTTTAATAGATAATATATTTACCAATATTCACAGTCACACAGCAACAGTTCTAAACTTAGCATTATCAGATCATTACGCACAACATATGACTTTTTCTACTAAAATTTTGTATCAAAATACAACGATATATGCAGAATATCGTAAAATAACGGACGCTAGACTAAAAAACATTTATACTGCCCTGCAACAATCTAATATGAAAGATAAACTACTAAAAGTCAATAACGTAAACACAGCACTATCAATATTTTATTCGGAAATTATATATTTATACAACTTACATTGTCCAAAAAAACTTCATAAAGTACAATCACTGGTAAATATACCAAAGCCATGGTTAACTGACGAAATAAGATGTAAAAGCAGACAAAAACGGTACATGTATGAAAATAAGGTAGATAAAAATCTCTATATAAATTGCTGCAGGGAATTAAATGACCTGGTTAAAAAATCAAAAAAGCTAAACAATTCAAATTTTGTAAAAAATGCATCAAATAAAACTAAGGCAGTGTGGTCAGTGGTTAAACAAACAACAGAAGCAAACTACGGTAATAGCAGGTTTCGTATGAGAGATATAATGGACAGTAAAAAGTGGAATGCAGAGGAAACTCTCCAGTACTTAAATGAACACTTTATAAACATCTGTGAAACTTTTAAATTCAATCAAAATTGTGACCGAGAATTTACAACCACTTCCTGCGAGAATAGTCTGTTTTTTGGTCCTACTGATGAAACAGAGGTATACGAGGCTATACTTGATCTTAAAAATACCAACTCTGTAGGACCTGATGATATATCTGTTAAACTTTTAAAATATTGCGCCTCTGTTATAGCAGAACCTCTTTCATTCATCATTAACTTGAGCTTTGAGACTGGAATATTTCCAGATGACCTGAAGGATGCCTTTATATTACCTGTCCTAAAAAGCGACAAACAAAATGACCTAGAAAATTTGAGGCCAATTGCACTTCTATCAAATATTTCAAAAATAATAGAAAAAATTATATATAAAAGGATAATGAATTATCTAGAAAAATATGATATTCTCTGTGATGCTCAAAATGGTTATATAAAGGGAAGATCCACTATTAGAGCAGTCTTTCAGTTCATCGAGGATGTTATTGATGCATTGAATTCCGGCAAACAAATAGTAGGTATCTTTTTAGACTTGTCAAAAGCATTTGACAGTATCGATCATGTTCACTTACTTACTAGATTGGAAAAGTATGGTTTTCGTGGCACCAGTCATATGCTAATTAAATCTTATCTCACAAACAGAAGGCAGTGTATGCATGTAAAAGACGAATATACTGGAAAAACAATAACGTCAAACTGGGAGTACGTGAAGAGGGGGGTTCCTCAGGGTAGCATCCTGGGACCTCTACTCTTTTTATTATACATTAATAACCTCCCAGAAAATCTCAATCAAAAAGTAGTCATGTTTGCTGATGATAACACTCTTTCTATCAAAGAAACAACCAGACAAAATCTCGAACAATCTGTTATAAATACAGTGAATGTTGTGCAGTCTTACTACGATCAAAACTATTTAAAGCTAAATGTAGACAAAACAAAAATGATAAAATTTTCCACCACTCCAGAAGAGATCATAAAAATTCATTTAGACAATGGGGAAATTACCTCATCTTTTTACACAAAATTCTTAGGTATCATGATTGATAGTAGAATTACTTTTAAAGAGCACATAAATTATTTGGCCCCAAAAGTGAGCTCCTTTTGCTATGCTTTGAAAGTGTTGTCACAGTCAACTGATGAAAGCACATGTTTGATTGCTTATCATGCATATGTGAACTCTAAAATACGATATGGTATTATCTTTTGGGGTAATACATCTGATGCTGTTCGTATTTTTATCCTTCAAAAAAGATGCATAAGAAGTATATACAATCTCAAGCAAACTGACTCATGTAAATCCATCTTTGCTGAAAAAAACTTACTTACTCTTCCATCATTGTATATACTTGAAAGTGCTTGTTTTGTAAAGGAAAATTATGAATTTTTCGTCAAACATGAAATAGGACATACATGTAATACACGACATAAAAATATGTTAAAACCCATCAAAACTCGCTTTACTTTTGTCCAAAATAGCGTTGTTGGACAGCTAATTAAAGTTTACAACAAATTACCAAACTCTTTAAAAATGCTGCATAAAAATGTATTTAAAAAAAAGTTAAAAGCTCTACTATCAACAAAAACATATTATTCTGTAAATGAATATTTATCCGATAACTTGATTTAACCCTTATTCATTTTTTGCATAGATTCTATTGTATTAATATGTGTTGTTTGTTCTCATTACTATATTGTGTTAATTTATATTATATATTCGTTATGTATTTGTTTTATATATATATATATATATATATATATATATATATATATATATATATATATATATATATATATATATGTGTATGTGTGTATATATGTGTATATATGTATGTATGTATGTATATATATATGTACATATGTGTATATATGTGTATATATATGTATTTTCTTTTTTGTTGTGTTGACTAATTAATTTTTTTTTTTTTATTTACAAATTATGTATACACTATTTATTTTTTTCTTTGTATTTGACTCGTTCTATACCAGTCGGTAATTACAGAATAAAGATATTTACTTACTTACTTACTTACTAATTGAAGATTTCAACAACAACGATGAAAATGAATAAATACATTTCATATTTATATAAATCTATCGATATTTTTTATAAAATTGAATTTTGAATTATGATAAGCCATTACTAAAAATATAAATAAACAATTTGTCCATTAAACTTTTTATTATCAAACTATTTTTTATTATTAGGTTCATAGGTAAAACATCGAAATTTAATTCATAATTACTTTTAAATATATTTAAAAAAAACCACATTTAAAAATGGAAATTAATTTTCTATTGATTTATTAAATTTACTTTTTAATAATTTATTAACTGTAAAATTATGGTAAGTAATTATTCCGAAATTTA
The DNA here is from genome assembly GCA_936432065.2 of Rutpela maculata. NCBI lineage: Eukaryota > Metazoa > Arthropoda > Insecta > Coleoptera > Cerambycidae > Rutpela > Rutpela maculata. The sequence continues at coordinate 98,976,875 of OW386288.2, read as the reverse complement.
TTTTTAATTTATAAATAATTTCTACATAATTGAATTATCCGATAAACCCAACTAATTGTCGCATTCGTACTCGCTTTTATATACATTTGCCTTTTCTTTGCGCTCATGTCTACAGCTGACCTTCAACTATGTCTGGTAGGGAGTTGGAACCTTCGAAACTGTCTGGCTGCTTGGGAAACACCTTAAAATAGTTGCCCAAGTAATATATATATATATATATATATATATATATATATATATATATATTACTTGGGCAACTATTTTAAAGTGTCTGGCAGTGGAGTACGTGAATTATTATAGTATCTCGTAAACAATATCAAAAAATTACGCTTTATAGTATGATGATTTTGAGCAGCAATTCTATACACCTTTGCTACCTGTTGCTTGTCAAAGCCACCGCGACCGACTGTTCATAGTAGCCAATCGTTCTTACCTGTAGTAATATACTTCCGTAGAAAAATTTTCAGACTTTATAAAATGACGTAAGTCTGGCGTTCACGGGATCTTGGATTATAAGGATTAAATAAAGGTGAATAAGAAATTGTCTTGCTGCAGCTACTTTATTGTTTTAATTGGTTTTAGGTGTAACCTTGTGCCAAATGCAATGAGAAGTTTTGAATTAAATTTGTTCGTTACATCACATACAATTTAAACAATTTATGTTGCAAGATTAAAATTCTCCGCAGTTTACGTTATTATCTCCGGTCCTAGTAATCGCACTGCTAAAATAAAAACCCAAATTATTCGCAATAAAATTTTGAATAAGACTAAATCTACAATTAAGCTTTCTGATAATATGTAAAATAAAATAAAAACCATTAAAAACTGTATTTGTCTATAATTGCAATGAGAAGTTTTGAATTAAATTTATTCGTTACATCATATACAATTTAAACAATTTATGTTGCAAGTTTAAAATTCTCTGCTGTTTCCATTATTACCTCTGGTCCTAGTAATCGCACTGCTAAAATAAACACTCCAAATTATTCGCAATAAAATTTCAAATAAGACTAAATCTGTAAATAAGCTTTCTGATAATTTGTAAAATAAAATAAAAACCATTAAAAACTGTATTTGTCTATAATTGCAATGAGAAGTTTTGAATTAACTTTGTTCGTTGCATTATATACGATTTAAACAATTTATGTTGCAAGATTAAAATTCTCTGCTGTTTCCATTATTATCGGTTCTAGTAATCACATTGCTAAAACAAAAACTCCAAATTATTCGCAAAAAAATTTCGAATAAGACTAAATCTATAAATAAGCTTTCTGATAATTTGCAAAATAAAATAAAAAGCATTAAAAATTGTATTTGTCTATAATTTAACAAGTGAAATTGAAAATTCTTAAAAACCCCTGATCATTGTATCTGATCGTACCAGTTACATATGATCGAATCAAATTGAGGCCTAAATCATTTTCAATTTTACTTCAATCGGACAATTTCTAGAGAAGTTCAACATAGCAAATTCAAGATGGCGAGCAAACATCAAAATCTAATATGGCCTATAACCTTCTCGACAAAATACTATTACAATTAAAACAAAAACCTGCATCAAAAACGGATCACCCGTTGAAGAGATATGAAGCCACAGACAGACAGACAGACAAACAAACATACAAACATACGCGTCAAACTTATAACACCTCTCTTTTGGGGTCGGGGGTTAAAAAATATAAAGTAACATGGATGAAACTATTTCTTATTGAACTAAACCTTCGTGCCAAATTTTACCGCAACACATATATTTAATGGCTAAAAAATAAAAACAGATTTTGAAATTTCAATTGTTTATTGTTTAAGGAGGGTTTTTTAAATGCATATTTTTACATGTATCTTGCGAATGATATCACAGGTCTGCGAATAAAGGAGTCATGAATGTTGTTGGGCAGCTGAGGGTCATTTCCAAAGTAATTTTTCGCGCTGAATCCGAATTTGGCCTCAAAATTGGCCCATCACGTCAGGATTTTGAAATATTTGAGGTTAAGTACTTAAAAAATTGGTTTTTTTTAGCAACTTTTGAAGTTATGTACAGAACTCAAAAATATTTTCAGCTTATTTTTAATAAATACATCATTTAGTACCATCCTTCCTCTTTAAAATAAGCTTGACTTGACTTTATTGTTTGATTTGTTAGGATAATACCTAATATACAGTGATATTTTTTTACAATTAATATTAAGCAATAATAAATTATTCAAATCTTACTTCTAACTATAAACTAAAAAAAGAACAGTAAGAAAATGTGAATAAAAATAATAAAAAATAAAATATGAACAAAGTAACATGCACACATGGCAGAATATAAGATTTTACATCTAAATCAAGATATCTAGTAAAAAATTTAATTATTTACAATATTTTCTCATTAATGTCAGGTAAATTATTATACTGGACAAAGCCCTTAAATAATATGGTTTTCATATTTAATGACGTATTTTGTCTATATATATATGTAACTGTTGGTTGTTTATTGTATTATGCTCATGCATCTGGTTATTAAATACTAATTTATTAAAATAGCTGGGTAAATGATTATGCAACATTTTATAAACAAAGACCATTGCTAAATATTCTAATCTATTTTTTATTGAAAACCACTGTAATGATAAAAGCATTAATTGTATCAGTGTATGTCTGCTGCATTTCAAAATAATCCTCATTTGAAGTTTTTGTATGCTGATATTTTATTTAGATCAAAAGTATACATAATAGTAGCACAATATTCAAGATGATTCAATATAAGCTTTCGAATGGTTATCTACGATGTTTCCTTGCAGTTATAGTTATAGCCATTTAAGGTGACATGAATTTGAAACCATGATCCTCTACAACTTAACAAGCTACACAAATTTTTGTTTAAGATTGTTGGGTTATCCCTTTTGTTGTGTTAAATATTGATTAGTTTAGAGTTGTTTGGTTAAGATTGTTGGGTTGTAGGGAACATGGTTTCAAATTCATATGTCATCTTAAAATGGCTAAAACTTTGTGAGGAAACATCGCAGATTCGGATTCAGCGCGAAAAAGTACTTCGGAAATGACCCCCATTTGCCCAACAACAAAACCTCGCAGACCTGTGTGTATTAAGAGTGTATTAAGAAAAAAAAATGTTTTTTCATTTAAATCGTTTTTGTTTTGTTTATAAATTTCGAAACTGTTTCTATAAACCAGGGACCGAAACCGGAACTTATTTCGGTTCGGTTTCGGTTACGGTTAACTGACATACACTATTTTCGATTTTCAGAGTAGCGTAAATTTGGTTTTCGGTTTCGGTTTTCAAAGCAGCATCAATTCGGTTTTAGGTTACGGTTTCGGTTTTTTAGAATCTCACATTCTGGTTTTCGGTTTAGGTTACGGTTAGGAAAAATTCGTAATTACGGTGTGGTTTTCGGTTGAAATTAAATTAATGCTTGCAGGGACCGAGAACGAAATTTTTGTCAGCGCGGTTCCCCTTATGGTTATCTAACATACACCATTTCCGGTTTCCGGTTACAGTTTCGGTTTTCAGAGCAGCGTTAATTTGGTTTTCAGTTTTCAAAGTAGCTTCAATTCGGTTTTCGGTTTTCAAAGTAGCGCCAATTCGGTTTTCGGTTCTCCAGGTTAGAAAAAAATCGTAATTACGGTGCGGTTTTCGGTTCGGTTACGGTCTCTGCTATAAACAAATTTTAATAACTGTAGCTTTTTCTGAAACTAAAAACGATAAACCAATTATAAAAATAGAGGAATAAACCAATATTAAAAAAAAAATAATGATCTACTGGTATTTGAAGTAGAGATTTGTTAAAAGGTAGTGTATAAGGGTCCAAAAGTCGTAATCTAGCGATTACGTTATAGAGATCCGAAGTCGTCAAATATATATTATATTTTATGTTTTACATGTTAAATTTTAGTTGTCAGCTAGCTCATTAAATAAGATGACTAGCTCAGGATTAGGATATTTCAAATCCTGATCGCCGCATCTTTTTTATGGTATCAGTAATAACAAAAGTTTTAAAAAACTGTGTAAATGAATTTCAGGTTGTAACATCATTCCAGCTTCAAATGGGGTTTGAGGTCATAATCGAACCGGTAGAGATTAAAATTGTATACATACATGTTTCAGGTCCTTCCTTCACTTTCTAAAATATAAGCTGTCAGGACCATGAGGAATCGCCGCCATCTTGGAAAACATCTCTTTTTACAGATTTTTGCATTTTTTAAAAACTATCCACTTTATAGAAATGAAAACTATTATCAAAATTAAAATTTATTAAATTCTGAACAAAACAGTTCGACATAAATATGACAAAAAAATTAAGCCTTTTTTTAGAAACGTGGCTGTTAATAATTGGCGACTTCGCTATAATTGCATGCTTGAGCCGAGTTCCACAGCCATTTGTCGAAATCTCGTGTGATATTGCTTAAAGGAAAGCTCTGGAAAATAATACCAAGTTTCACTTAAATAATGGAATAATAAGTATGTTAAAATATATTTTTTAATGTTTATTAGGCTTTTTTTTAGATTACTCTGAAGGGGCAGACGATTGGCCTTTCCCACTGCGACCTATAAGGTCTATTGTAGTACTCCTTTTTGTTTGTGCCTTGGGGCTCCCTATCCAAACATGGTCTTCCTAGACTTCGAGTCTGTTGATAAGGACTCCCCAGGTACGGTTATCAGCCTCTGACTTTCTCTTGCCGAGCCGCCTCAGTCCAGTCAGGCTTTTACAGCTCAGCATATGGACTGAGATTTCCAACGAGAACTTGGGTCACCAATCCAAGTGCCGGACACGGCTGACGTTGCTTGACTTCGCCGATCGAGTGCCGGCGCCCAGATCGGAGGCCACACAGAGAGCTGTTTTTATTTCGGCTTACTCAAATAAGAAAATTTGCTTCATTTTCCTCATTTATCATATTCATCAGCCGGCTTCACTGATGAGGCAGCCTCGTCTTCATCCATATTGCTATTGTTTAGATTATCTTCATTATCGTCATCTTCCATTTTGTCTTCGCAAAGCTTCATGAAGCAAGAAATTCACGAGCAATAAAATGAAATAAATTATGTGACAGTAGCATGACATTTGGTTGTATCATTTTTTGTTGTTAACTATTCATAGGTTCGATCCCTAATAATGCCCTATTTTTTTTTAGTAAATCCTGTTTATTTCATCCATAACTTGAATTTATAATGCATAAATCAAATTATCATATGTTCTTGAATATATCTTAATATAAATTCCATGGATTTCAAGAGCTGCGAAATTATATGTAAAAAATTTAATGTGCAGATATTAAGACATAGATAATTAAAAACACTTAAAACACAAATTACGTCAGGCAGACATGATTTTATAATGTATTATAACTTGTGGCATGTTTAGCCAGGATAAAGCGATAAAGGTAGCTGTTTTCTAATAACGACCAAATAATTTGTTAAATCCATTAAATGGTTGAATTAAAACAATTTGTATAAAATTGCTTGAAAATAAAATTATTAAAATTCAACAAAAATATTTAATCGTTACAAAAATATATTTTTTGTGCATATGTGTAATATGAAAAATGTATTTATTTTTCAAAAAACGAATAAAAAGTTTAAAATGTTATTTCCAAAATGCGGGTGGTATTCGAACAAAGCTAGCTGAACTTAGACAATCAATTGCTCTCTGCATTTATGATATTATAGTTATCATTGAGACCTGGTTAACCAATGACATCAGCAATAGAGAATTGGGCTTTTTTGGATATGATATATATAGAACTGATCGCAATAGCCATTCAAGTGACAAAACTCGTGGAGGTGGTGTTATTATAGCGACACGTAGTAATCTAAAAACCAAAGTAGTTCCAAATGGGGGTGTTAATGTGGAGCATATATACGTATCTATAAATTGTGATGCGCAGTATTTTCTTGTTGGTGCTGTTTACAGTCTACCGAAATCTAGCCCAGCATTGTACACTCATCATTGTTTACTAGTGGAAGAAATTGTCGAATCGCATCAAAATCATACTGTACTACTCTTTGGTGATTACAATTTGCCCGAAGCCTCATGGAAAAATGATCATCTTGGTGTTACCATAAGATGTCCTCAGACATCGTCTGGAAATATAGTATGCAATATGTTCAGCTTCCTGAATTTGTTTCAAGTTAATAATGTTCCTAATGATAATGGGGTCTTTTTAGATCTACTGTTTTCTAATAAAAACAATCTTAATGTTACTCGGGCTGATGACAAGCTATTAGAAAATAGTCATCATCATATATCCTATTCTCTTGATGTTACAGTAAACATAGTGGACGATGATCTAAAATATGAGGTTTATTACTATGACTTCAAAAATGCTGACACTTTTTCCTTAAACAATTACTTAGCCAGTGTTGATTGGGATACTGAATTGAATCGATCAGATGTTAACATAGCTACTGAGCAATTTTATAACATTATATATAGTGCTGTTGAGTTGTTTGTTCCAGTTAAATGTTTTAGGAGCACTAATTTTCCAATATGGTTTTCTGCCGAGTTAAAAGCATTAGTAATTGATAAGAAATGCGCTCATAAAAAATACAAAGAAACAGGAATTCTAAATGACTATTATAAATTTTCTTTATTAAGAGAAAGATGTAAAAAATTAAGTACTGACTGCTATAATAATTATATGTTTAATATAGAAGGCAAAATTTACAATGATCCCTCCTTATTTTGGAGACACTTGAACAATACTAAGAAAACTAAAAGTTACCCTAGTAGTATGTATTTGGATGGTAATGTCAGTGAAAATGGTATTGAAACAGTGAACCTCTTTGCCGATCATTTTTCCACTGTGTATGCTAAGAAAGACTATATTGTGCCCAAATATAAAAATTGCAATTATGTTAATATAACTAGGCTTAATATTCAACTAAGCAAAATATATGAATGCAGAAGTAACTGTAAATGCAAATTATCTTTTGGGCCTGACGGAATACCATAATTTCTACTAAAATCCTGTATGTACACTTTGTAAGCCATTATATTTTTTATTTAATTTATCTCTGGACACAGGTATCTTCCCTGATTTTTGGAAAAACACATTTGTAACACCCATCTATAAGTCAGGTGATAGAGGAGATGTGACAAATTATAGGGGCATAACAGTTCAGTCGGCAATACCAAAAATTTTCGACTCACCTGTTACATCCCTGTTATCCTGGGAATGCAAACATATAATTAGCAATGAACAGCATGGATTTCGACAGGGTTGTTCTACCGTCACTAATCTTCTTACCTATCAACATTACCTATTGAATGCCTTTGAAAATCGATTCCAAGTCGACAGTATTTATACTGATTTTTCGAAGGCATTCAATAGAGTAAATCATGTACTCTTGTTGGAGAAATTGAAGTCTTTTGGATTTGGTCACCATATTTTAGTCTGGTTAAATAGTTTTCTATCAGATCGGACTCAGTGTGTGCGAATTAACAACTACGTATCCTTTACTATATCTGCTTATTCGGGAGTACCACAAGGCTCTCATTGTGGTCCATTACTGTTTAATCTTCTTGTCAACGATATACCAAATATAATTCGCAACTCTAAATCTCTCATGTTCGCTGATGATTTAAAAATATTTAGGACGGTCCTTAATCCTGAAGATTGCCACTTGCTTCAACAGGATATTAACAGCCTGTATAATTGGTCAAGACTGAACGGTATTGAATTAAATATAAACTAATGTTTTAGTATAAGTTTTACAAAATCAAGAGACATATTAGTATATGAATATAATATAAACAATGTTGTCTTAACAAATGTTACTGAAATCAAAGACCTTGGTGTCATTTGATAGACACGTGACATTCAGTAGTCATATTAACACTTTACCACAAAAAGGATTTAAAAATTTGGGCTTTATAAGTAGATATAGTAAACACTTCTCATATGACACATTTAAGATACTGTACTGTTCCCTTGTCCGGTCTGGATTAGAGTATGCCTCTACTGTTTGGTCGCCTTATTACTATTCACATAAAAATGACATTGAAAAGGTACAAAATAAATTTTTGCGAAACTGTGCATTTAAGTTAGGCTTACATAACGACCACCTTACATATACCGATATTTCTAATATGTTAAACCTTTAATCCTTGGAGATACGTAGGTTTCACCAAGACCTGCTATTTTTGTTTAAGTTATTAATCAATAATATCGATTGTGACAATCTTCTTGGTTTGATAAATTTTAATACTTGTCATCGTACTCGTAACTCTTCTATGTTTCATTTAAATCACCTGCCTACCAACTATGGCTTATGTAGCCCTTTGACCCGAATGCAACGTAACTTTGACTTTTTTAAATTAGATGCATCGGTCAGTCTTACAGTCTTTAAAAATCAGGTTAGATCACTGGAAGTTCCTAGGTAGTCTCAATGTATTGTACCATTGTGTAAATTCATGAAGTTATACTATAATTATTTAAATTCTATTCATACCTGTACATGTGTGTGTAAATTGATTTTATATAAGTGTTTGTATTTGTTATTCATTTTTTATATTGTATCTATTGACAACAAATTTAATGTAAAATGGAGTTTTCCGTATATTCAATAAATAATAATAATAATATTTATTTTATTTAATCAAATATTAATTTAATCAACAAATCCTTATAATCACACATAATGCTAGAAGACCGAAATCACCTAGAAAATAATAAATTATGATTTTTCTAAATGCGACCATATTAGTAACAAGTAGCCCACAGAAATTAGCATTTCACCTAGACAAAATGAGTAAAATCTGAATTTTTGCAGAGACATTCTTTGAGGTGTCCCAAACCCAAATCCACAACAATCCCAACATGGCTACACAAGATATTGAACGTCAAAGTTTTTTGCAAATATCTCGCAACCTATGCATCGGATGCTCATGTCAATATGAAAGTTGTAGAGAATTAAATTATCTACAAGTTGTTTTTTTTATTTGAATATCTCGAAAAGGGCGAGGTTTTGGGAAAAAATGCAAAATACTAATCTTGTAGATAATTGAATTCTCTTCAACTTTTATGTTAACTTTATTACTGTCCGATTTTTTTGACGAGAGATATTCGCGAAAAACCACGTTTTTGAAACTTTGACCTTGAATATCTCGAAAAGAGTTGGGAAAAAATAAAAAAAACAACTTGTAAATAATTTAATTTTCTACAACTTTCACATTGACCTCATGGTCATCCGATACATAGGACGCGAGATATTTCCAAAAGACTTTGACCTTCAATATCTTGGGTGCCATGTTGTGATTTTTGTTATTTTTGTGGATTTGAGTTTGGGACAAGAACGTCTGTGCAAAATTTCAGATTTTTACTAATTTTGTCTAGGTTTCCTCGTTTTTCTGACTAATTTCTGTGGGCTAAAGGTATATTATAATGCAATACTACCACTAATAAGGAAGATATTGACATGCTAACTTTGCATATCTGGCAAATACAACTGAAATTATGGTTCATAAAACATTTAAAAAAACATTTATTTTTCTTTTTAAGTGTAGTTTTAGTCATGTAAAAAAAATATTTTGTTGACACCTTACAGAGGTGACACGCATTTGACGAGACGGCCACTTTACATGCTATTTTCAATATTAAATTATTATTAATGTGGACTTCCGGAAATCAAGACTTGCGTTACAGGAATTTCGTGCTATTTAAAAATATTTTTTTTAAATTTACGCTATCTATGAAATTATTCGAGAAATTGGCAAAAGATTAGAACCCTCATATTAAAAGATGGGCAATGAGTGTACAAGTGAAGAAGTCTGTGGATTTTGTAAGAAACCTGCTGTAAATAAAAAAATAAATTGTGTAAACTGTTTATCAGTATTTCATACAAGCTGTTACAACAAAAAGTCAAAATCAAAAAAGTGCTGTGATAAGACTAATTATATCTTAGAAAATCAACTGGAGGATGAGAACTTGAAAATGAAGATATTTTAAATGACCCATTAAGAGATAAACCAATAATGTGCGAAAATAAAATCTTAAAGGAATTGAATAAAGAATTAAGGGAAAACAATAAATTTCTCACTGGAAAAATTGAAAATTTGGAAAAGGAAAATACCAACCTGAACAAAATGCTTAATCAAGGACTAGAGCGCATAAACAAAACACAGGGAAACATATTAAAAAATATAACTGAAACATTTAAATCCACATTTGAAGATAATTTCAGATCGGTAAGGGAGGAAATAAATAATTTAAAACATGATATAAAGAAATTGTATGACATTACTCAGTAAACATTAATGTAACTTTACCTCTCCAAGAGGTAAGATTAATAGAACATTTTTATATAAAATATTTTACATAATTTTACATAGCATATACGTAAAATAATATCATATTTAAGTCAACGTATTAACTTAATTACTTATACACAAGTTTACATATTTGCTACATAATTTTACTTAAAAATGTTTACCTACTTCATTTTACGACATAAGTCATGAAACGCGTCAGTGTCACGCATCAAGCTCACGCAGCGCGCCAGTGTAAAATGATGTAAAATCTAACGTTTGTGTTTTTTGATCATTTTTGTGAAAAATTGTGGATGTCTTTTAATAACTTTGATGCAGAACTGTGAACCATAAAGCGTTGTGACTTTTTTAAATATTATTTTATTTGGACGTTTTATTAGTGTAGAGGTTAGGTGCAAACATAAATGCCCTCTTGTTTGCGAATTTGGTGTACATATCTATGTTGGTGCACCATTTTCCAGTGAATGACCCAAAAGTAAGTTTGTGTTGTACCGTTTTTATAAAGATATTTATTTAAATGAAACGTAATCTTTTTATAGGTTAGAATTATTTCACGGGCAATTGTTATTCTCGACAGACAATTATATCATTACATGGATTTTGTTACACAAAAGCTGTGTGTTGGTGCTGTTCCCACATTATTAAGTTCAACTGAATCTAGCGTAAGAAGTTGTAATTCAAGGAAACCCAAATCTTAATACTGATCAAAAGCTTTTGAAAAGTACTATGCATAGGTATGGTTATTGTTTACCGACATCTTATAGCACCTACTTTGTGTTTGTTATTGTATTGTACATATATTTCAAGGTTTTGTATGTGTAAAGTAGGCTAATATTTTTCTGCAATTTTTCTTTTGTCCAAAATTGGCTTCAGCACGTCAAAATACTTCAGAAAAATTAGATCAGAACCTTAGGACAAAACCATTGCCCCTTTTTAGGGGATAATTTTTGATAATTTTTTTTTCAATATCAGAATCGGTTTCAACATGTTAAAAAACAGGATTAGATGGTTCTGATCAAAAGCACAGCCCCCTTTGTTTGTTGTCTTGTGATTAATGATATTGCTTGTATCGCCATTAAAAAAATTAATTTGATCATTATAAAACTACGAAGAAAACTAGAATTGCCTAAACCTTTATGGTTAATTTTGTTGCAATGGATTAAGACAATTAAGATTTGTCATTATTAAAAATATGCTTCTGGTAGAATTAAATCATCTTGGTAAAGGACCCTGCACATTTTCTTATATCAAATGGCTCTCGGTGAATGTAATATAATATAATTTAATATTTATACAAAAAAATCTTAAGAAACAGTAACAAGTTCGAAAATTGAATCGTTGATTGTTTACTTTTCAGTGGCGCTAATTAACAATTTGTTTATATGACTATTAAAGAAACTACTTTTATCATGGGATTCTCACAAAATTGATACACTCGTCTACAACTTATGCATGAAAAATGTACTGCTTTACACACTTGTTGCATAAATAAGTAGGTATTTTAAAATTATTTAAAACAATTTTTTGGCAATTATTTAACAAATGCATTTTTTTCACGCTTCATGGCTCCCAATTGGCGTAGAAAACGCCGTTTTTTAAAATTGTTTCTTTTCTTGTGATCTTTTGAAGCATTCTAATAATTTTTAATTGTTTAATTCTGAGAAAAAAAATTCTTTATAAAAAATTTAAAATGATTTTAAATAGTTTAAAAAAATTGTGTTAACACCACTGAAGAGTAGGAGAAAAATCTACATTCTAAAACAAATTGTTCTATGACTTGATGCACTTAAACAGTCAACGGTTCAAGTTTCGACTTTGTTATTGTTTTTTTGGCGTTGTTATAAACATTTCCACTTGAAATTTGGTGTGATGATTTAATGGGCTTATTTAGCATATTTTTTTATTACATTTTGCAAAAAAAGACTCTTAATTTTAGAGCGAAATTCAAAAACCAGGATATTCTAAGATCTCTAGAGGCTTTAAAATTAATCAAGAATATAGACGCTGCGTGAAGTCATTCACTCCTAGTTGCATTTTCATTCCCCTTTTTTTCGGTAGTTATATGCTGCATACTCTTATGTTGAAATACTCAAATAGTCCCCAAATCATCATCTCTGGCAGATTAGACAAATCTGATTTTAAATAGCTGGGTTTTAACAGTGTAAACTCAACTTTGAGGCAGACTTTCGGATTGATAGACAACTCTTTGAACACACCGGTTCATGTTTAAAGCAGTATACATCTGAAACTTATCGTATCGACCTCAAATTTTCCATTCCATTGGAAGCGTGTTCTCGTAAAGTTTTGTTAAAATATATACATTATTATTTAAGCTATCATAAATTGTTTAATAACTTAAAAAATTTATCAAAATAGTTTGCATCTAGTTTTCTTCACAATTTAGTAAAGGGATACAAGCTGTATAACCGGATTTACTACACTATACAGGGTGCGCCACTTAAAACTTGTAACTTTTTTATTTTCGAAGCGATGACCATGTTGGGCACATCAACTTGTAGACATTTTTAAAGCCTTTAAAAATCCATACAGAGTGATTAATTTTTTTTTTTTTTTTGAATGGTTAAGAAAGGAAACTTAATTTCTTTGAATATTTTTTTAACTCACCCTGTACATGGACGGTGTTATTGAGTTCTTATAAAGGTTTTAATTAGCTTCAATTTATGTTATTAAAATAAAAAAACTTAAAAAATAAAAAATTTGCAATTTCCTACTTAGTACATTTTAATATAAGTTAGTTTTTAAAATTTTTTTTTTTAATTTTTTGTTATTGTTTTATTTCGCTGAATATTGTTTGTGATATGTCTTTTACAGATAAAGTATAAAATTATTATTTACATTCCTTTCAAAGTAATTTTAAAAAAAATCAGTTTGGAGTGTTTTTAATTCCTTTCTCTAAAACCAAAAAGAATTTCGAATATGACGTAATATAAATTGAAGCTAATTAAAACCTTTATAAGAAAACATTAACGCAGTTCATGTACAGGGTGACGTAAAAAAATATTCAAGAAAATTAAGATTTCTTTCTTAACAATTTTTTCAAAAATTTCTTTTTTAAATGCTTTAAAAATATCTACAATTTGATGTGCCTTAGAAAATAAGAAAATTACAAGCCTGGAGAGTTTTAAATGGTGCACCCCGTATATGAAATAGACTAATATTTCAATTATTTTCACAGGTTGTGTAACTGATGTTCAAGTAGCAAATGTCAGAGTGACGAAGGCTGACCAAAGAACGAGTACAATCAGAAACGACCCGAGAAATGCTTAACACTTATTGTAGATACTTAGTTAACTTGAATATAGATTAGTTACACAAAAGACACTAGTATTAATCTCTCCTAAATCAACAGTTAATAAAATAAATTAAATGAAATTTGAGCTTTACTAGGAATGCAAGGTAAGGTAGGTAGGTGGGTATACATCATTGGAGAAGAAAAAATATCGTATAGCTGCTTTCTAAAGAACATATAAATGACAACGTCGAGGACAACGCCTAATGCCTGGTTTACCTACTGGGATATGCAGAGATTAAGGTGGAATTGAAACTTTGTTGATACTAATTAACTTAGTTTAATGCGTCATTCAATTCGAGAATCTTTCCTAAGCTAATATATGTTGACAAATCAGACAACCATATCTTGCATTATATACTTTTGATCTCTTTTTGATGTAGCATGTATTTGTTTTATATACCTACCATAATGTTCAAAATAGCACCCTATAGTACTTTTTAAATATTGATACTAGAAAACTGGATTCTTGGAGTTAAATATATGAATATAAATTCCTCATGAATTGTCCAGAAAAATTGATATTCTTTAGGAAATAACTGGAGGAGACATCAACTTTTATTTTTAAGTAGAATACCTCTAAACATTTTTAGAAAGTTAGATAGTTTTATATTTTAAATATAACCATTTTTTACAAAAAAAACTCATTCAAAATATAAAACTACTCGGCTCTCTAAATAAGGTATCCGACTTAAAAATAAAACTTGGTGTCAACTTCGGTAATTTTCTAAAGAAATATATTTTTCTGTATAACTTATAAGGAACTTTATTCATATATCTAACTTTAAAAATCCAATTGTGTAGTATCAATATTTAAAAAGTGCTGGGATATGCTATTTTGAACATACAGTAAGTAGATAAAATATAAAAATGCTACATCATAAAGAGATAAAAAGTATATAAGTTACGTAGCGTAAGGTCACTATTAAGTGGTTGAATATACATATTTGCTACATCATAAAGAGATAAAATTAGTTACTTATGCTTTACATAGTAAGTGGTTGAATATACATATACGCTATGTCATTTGTTCCATACCGTAAGGTCACAGTGTTACCTATTCACTATGTAAAAATCATATGTACATGTTGCTGACATTTCGCAGAGTATGCATATATGATTATGCGTCACATTTTACATAGCACGTTACTTCTGCGAAACTTAGTTTACGTAGCATTTACGTATATGCCATATATTTATGTTTGCTGGGTAAAGCTGATAAGCATATTAATAAAAACTTAAAACCCCAACCTGCACAAAAACAACACATAGCTGATAACAACACCATCAAAATAAACAAGAATCCAGTGACCCCAAAACAATATTCAGAAATAACTAAAATAACACCTAAACAAACAAATCTGGCTATTTTGGAAACACAGCAAAGACAAACAATGAATGATATCATACATCTGGAACCAGGAGTAGATCAGAAAGAAGGAAACAATGCTAATGTCAAGGAATATGATACAGAAAACTGGCAGGAAATAAAGAGAAGACAAAGGAAATCATATACAAGAAAAACTGGCCAATCAGATGACACTAATGAAAAATTTAAAGGAGAAAACCCGAAAGTATGGCTATATCTTTATAGGGCGACTCAAGACGTAACAGAGGAAGATATAAAAACATACTTAGAAAGGAAAATAGGAAATGAAAATGAAGAAATTATTGTCAAAAAACTAAAAACTGAGGGAAATAGATTTAACTGTTACATGGTAGCTGCCAATTTTAAGTACAAAGAAGAATTTTATAATCCGTCATTTTGGCCAAGGGGGGTAGCATATAGAAGATTTGATTTTAAATTATATTATGAAAAATATCAGATAAGAGATATTGTAAACAACGAAACTGATAAAAGACCAAGTTCTTTTTTAGAAAAACAGAAGTCATAGAAGGAAAAATTAAAACATCTATAATACCAAATTAAAAGAAAAATCGAAGTTTGTCAGCAGGACCTATCAAAAACACCATCGATATTATGCACTTCAATATTCAAGGAATTTGTGAAAAAGCAAGAGACTTAGAAATATTAGTTAATACCTTCAACTCAGACATAATGTGTATCACAGAACACTGGTTGAAACATTGTGAAATGAAACACTTTAAATTAACAAACTATGTATTAGTGAACAGTTTTTGTCATACTGATTCTATTCATGGTGGAGTATGTATTTTTGCAAAGAATAATTTAAGCATTACACCAGTGTTATACAAAAAGTGTATTGAAAAGTACTTTGAGGCAACTATAGCCATTTTAGATATTATGAATGGTAATTCGAAATTATTTATAACAGTTTACAAAATACCAAATAATAACTTTAAAATCTTTATAAATGAAATGTATGAACTGATGTGTGACAATTACAGATCAAACTATTATTATGTTGTATGTGGCGATATTAATATAAACTTGTTTTCTGACATTATTAATCTTTTTACTGAATATGACATGAGAAATCATATTAACGAACCGACTCGTATCACACATACAACTAAAACATGTATTGATGTGATATTCTCTAAAATGACCATAAACTCAAGCTTAATAAAAAACACACTTATCAGATCATACCTTTCAACTATGTAGATTTGAGATGCCAACACCTACAACCTGTGAAAGTGAAACCATTTTTAGACGTGATTTTTCAGAATGCAATTTAATAACATAATTTATTAAGAAATGAAAATCGGTCAGATATGTACACGTCCTGTGATTTAGATAGCAAATTTAATGCATTTTACTTAACTTTTAAATTCCATTTCAATAATGCCTTTCCACATAAGAAAATTAAAATTAATAAAAATAAAAAACCTTGGTTTACAAGAGAAATTAAGGAATTACATCAAACTCTATGTGAGATGTCAAAAATATGTAAAACTACCAATAATGATATCATAAAAATAGATATAAACAATTAAAATCAATATATAGAGAGAAAGTAAAGCATGCAGCAGAAAATTATAATAACAATAGATTAAAAAACACCACAAATGTTATGAAGGAAAGCTGGAAGATTATAAACGAAATGAAAGGTACTACGAATAAAAATAACTGCAGTCAGTTAAACATTAATAAATGAACAAATAACAGACATGAACAAAATATGCAATCTTTTTAACGAGTCATTTGTGAGTGTGCCAAATGTTAAACCAGTAATGGATAATATAAAACTACCACCTCTCTCCAATGTTATCTTTTATTTATTTCCTACTACACTGGATGAAATAGAAAAAGCCATTATTAAAACTACTTCTAAACCAGCAGCTGGTATTGATGAAATCTATGGCAAAGCTTTAAAAGCAGTAAACAATATTGTAAGTATTCCACTTTCCAAGGGCGGATCTAGAAATTTCAACAATTTTTTTCTCGTCTGTGGCGCATGGGACCCATACGAAATATGGGAAATAACATCTAGAGAAGCACTCCTCTAACAGCCCCTAAAAAGTTTTGAAAAAGCAGTTTGCGAAAATTTTTTTCAAAATTCGAGTGCCCCCCGAGCCAAGGGACTCCCGTTTAAAATTATTCTTTTTTGTCATATACATTTTACTTTTCATCAAAATCCAACAATAGGTTTTGGAGTTTATGAAAATATTTTCATTATTAACTGAAATACAATGAACTGAAATTTTGTAATTTACAATTTAACAAATTACAAAATTTCAATTCGTTGTATCTCAGTTAGTAATAAAAATATTTTCATAAACTCCAAAACCTATTGTTGGATTTTGATGAAAAGTAAAATGTATATGACAAAAAAGAATAATTTGGCTCGGGGGGGCACTCGAATTTTGAAAAAATTTTTCGCAAACTGCTTTTTCAAAACTTTTTAGGGGCCGTTAGAGGAAGTGCTTCTCTAGATGTTATTTTCCATATTTCGTATGGGTCCCATGCGCCACAGACGAGAAAAAAATTATTGAAATTTCTAGATCCGCCCTTGCCACTTTCTTACATAATTAATGAATCGTATTGTGAGGGGAAATACCCAAATGCACTAAAAATTTCAAAATCAATCCCAATATTCAAGAATAAAGGATCCAGAAATGAGACAAGTAACTATAGGAATATCTCTTTGCAAAGTCAGCTAGGAAAAGTTATTGATATCAGTTTTAATACAAGATTAAATACATTCTTAGAAGCACATAATCTCCTATCAAATTTTCAAAATGGTTTTAGGCTTAATAGGTCTACATTAACTGCTAGAGCAGATCTATGTACAAGTGTGTATGACTGTTTAAACGACAAACAATATCCAGTTGCCTTATATTTCGATTTAACTAGAGCGTTTGATACTGTTGACCACAATTTGCTTCTGGAGAAACTGTATCGCATTGGTGTGCGTGATAATGCGTATAACTGGGCTGCATCATATTTGCAGAACAGAAAGTAGATTGTGGTCTTAGACAAATTTAAATCTAGTCCAAGAGAAGTCACTGTGGGAGTACCTCAAGGCTCAATTTTGGGTTTATTCTTTATTATTTTTATAAACGATATATTTTACTCATGCACTTCTCCATACAAAACAATAATCTATGCTGACGACACTAATCAACTGATAGCAGAAAACAATTTATTAAATTCAGTGATGAAAGCAAATATGTCTTTTTTTTTTTTTTAAAGGTTCCCTGCACTGGTGTTGCAACGTGCAGGGATATGTGGGATTTGACCGCACTAAAAAACCCCCTTCTTCTTACTCCGGAACCGTAACGAAACATTGCATCGGAGATGGTGACTGTTCTATTGATTCTGGTTTAGAATCCTCTCTTCTTCGTCCTTTTTTCTCAGAATATTGCAACACATACGGCTAATAGTCACCCATTCTTCTTCGCTGGTTATCATGATATTCGTGATGTTACGTATGGTAATCGCTTGTCCGACATCCCTTGCTGCTGAATCTCTATCTTCGGCCCATCTGGGACAGTGCAATAACGTGTGTTCAGGTGAGTCTGTCATAGGGCAATAGGCACACGTGTCATTTTCTCGCTTGCCAATTCTTTTAAGGTAGGTACCGAAGTTTCCATGTCCACTAAGAGCCTGTGTAAGGTAATAATTCAGTTCGCCATGCTTACAGGCGTATCATAATCGCAGGCCAGGGATGAGCTGTCCATGTACCTTCCGCCGCTTGGTTCCATCGTTCCTGCCAGCGTTCCATTAGACAGCTCCTATTAAAAGTCTTAGTCGCTCCGTCCGCACTGTGGTTATAGGACCGTTCCTTGACCAACAAGTCGATGGGTGGTATGGACATTAAAACCTGGAGGGCGACAGTGGAAACAGTGCGATAGGCACAGCTGATCCGTAGCAGCATGCATCGCTGCGTCCTAAGCAGGCGGTCGCAATTTCTAGCGGTTTTAAGGGCATCGACCCAGACCGGGGCAGCATACAAAAGAATAGATGTAGCCACCGAGTTCAACATTCTCCTGGTGCTAGTCTTTGGCCCTCCGATTCTTGGCATGAGCTTCCGAAGGGTCATGACCGATTTCTCGGCTCTGTGTGGCATACACTACGTGATCATTCCAGCTCAGCTTCTGGTCGATAAATACCCCCATATATTTAATGGCAGTCTTGGTGGTGACATCCTTACCAAGGATGTTGACGGTCATATCACTAACATGTTTACGGCCAGTGAGTGCAACTGCCTCAGATTTTTCCGGTGCCATTTGTAAGTTGTGGGTTGTCATCCAATTGTTAACATCATTGATTACGGCTGTGATCTTGGCTATAGCGCCCTCTTCAGTTCTGTCCACAACGACTACAATAAGGTCATCTGCAAAAGCTACCAACCGGCAGTCTTTGGTAGTATTAGGTGTGTCCATTTCGAGAATGCCATCATACAGGACGTTCCAGAGTGGGCCAAGGACCGACCCCTGCGGAACCCTGCACGTGACATTCCTAATGTTATCATCAACCAGGAGGCTTCTTTCGGTAAAGTAGCTCTTCACCAGCTGCACAGGTGTAGCTGTTTTCTATTGCTAAGGCATCGTCCGGGCGGGAGGTCTTGAGTCTAGCCCACTCCCTCCTTCTCTTAAGGCAATTGCATCTCAGTGCCGCGATTTCATGGTTCCACCAGTATACCGGTCTTCCCCTCCGGTGGCCCGCCACAGGGGCATGGTGGCTTCGCACACCCTAGTAAGTGCCTCAATGGTGCTGTCGACGCTCGCGCCATGCAGCTGTCCAAATCAAATCAAATCATTAATTTAGTTCATCACAAAGCTAAGACTTCTGAACACGTCAAGTTACACAATACATTACAATACAGAAGATAACAAAAGTATTAAGCATTAAAAAAAATACAGATTAAAATATTAAAAGAATAAAGCACATCAATTTGTATGACAATACTACAGTTTAAAATACACACAATATAAATATACACATATATAAAATTAAGTAATGTTATTAGATATTTCTGTTCCGTGTTTGAGACATATTCAAAAAACTCATCAATGCTATAGAAGGGGTTGTCGGTAAGTGTAGTTTTTATGTAATTTTTGTATTTATTGAGATTTAACGAACGTACATTGCTAGGTAAAACATTATAAAGTTTCATGTCAATACTGCTGTCCATTCTTGCTAATCTTGTTTGAGGTACTAATAAATTAGTTTTGTTTCTTGTGTCATGCATGTGAATGTCAGTCAATACAGAATACTTATCAATGTTTTGTTTGATATATGACAATTTCATAAATATTATTAATGAAAAGAGAGTCATGATTTTTAATTGTTTAAATATTGGCACACAGGAGTCCCTAGACTGAGCACTTACAATAGATCTCACTGCAGTTTTTTGTATCAGAAATATTTTATTTAAATGTACGTGACCAGTTGAACACCAAACAACTAAGCCATATCTCATAATTGATTCGAACAATACATAGTAGGTAGTGACCCACATAGCACAAGATATTCTAAGAATGATCTGTAAATGTCCTCTAGGGAGTATATATATTCGAAATAATATTGTATTGTTCCAGGAATATATATAATTTAACATGTTGATACTAGAATATTTCATACGAATAATAAAATAATATTCTTTCTGAACAATAGTATAATATTCTTAGTATATACATAATTTTTGAGAAGGAAACAATGATATTCCAAGAAAATAATACAAGAATATTCTTTTTGAACAATAGTCTAATATTCTTAGAAGATATATGATTTTTGAGAAGAAGACAATAATATTCCAGGAAAAATAATACAGGAATATTCCCATTAAACACGCAAACGTCGGTTGGAACTATAGGTAAGAGATGGCATCAAATGCCAATTATGTAATAATGTCAGCGAAGGCAATTAACTGTTATGTCACGTGTAGAATTAACCGCTTATTTATTGGTATTTGACTCATTTCGAAGCCTTTCCAAGTTTGCAATAGATTTTTGTAGATAAATTTGGTTATAACTCGCCGACTTAGTCCTACTACTGGTCTATGAGTATTCACCTAATATTTCGTATCGGCAATCTAACATAATTCTCCGGTGTGATACCTTGAGACAGAATCTTACATGCAATATGCGCTACACTGATGATTCTGACGAAAACCAAGAGTTAAAAATCGATAGTTGTAAGCAATTATCGTGTCTCTTGTTGTAGTTTCGTTCCATTCTGGTATCATTCTCGTATATTAAACAATGATAAGTCAAGAAAATAATCATATATAAGTAACTGGTAAATGCCATTTCAGTTTAAAATTGGGTATTATTCGTCGACTTATTATTACATTTTATGTAATGCAACATAAAAATCCAATAAAATAGGAATCAATCTGTGTGAGAATAATATAAGCTTATACCCATAATATTCGTGAAAGAGTGAAATAATAATCTAGGAATATTCTATTAAGGAGAAATTGTATTATTATAATATTTTTCAAATATTCCTAGAGTAACTTGATTATTCCTGTAATATGCGTTTTGGATAATCGTAGAATATCTAAAAATTGTGCCATTTGGATAAAAAAAGAATATTCCTGTAACGTCTGGATTATTTAAAAATTATTTTAGGAATAATCAAATCTTCCAAACGTATAATCAATGAATATTCCAGGAATCAAATCGTGCTATCTGAGGACTGCAGCTGACTGGTTTATAAACTGTTTGACCTTACGTATAGCATAAACTGCACTATTTAGCCATTTGCAGAGTTGATTGATATGTTCCTGCCAAGTGAGTCTAACATCTATATATACTCCTAAGAATTTGGTGAAGAGTTCGTCAGGGTTGATATCTACATTGAATAGAAGTCTAGTCTCAAAAACGAGTGATTTGGTCTTAACATCATTTAGTACAAGCTGGTTTGTATTAAACCAGGTTTTAGCTTGATCCATGACCTCCCCAAGGACTGTCATTGAATCCTCATCTTTTTTAATGTGAACTCCAAATGTTGTGTCGTCAGCATACATAACTGTAGCTACATTTTTGTTAAAAATATTTGGTAGATCATTTATATAGATTATGAAAAGAAGGGGACCCAATACTGACCCTTGGGGAACTCCCCTTTTTATAAACCGGGTACTACTTCTTTGGTTTTCACTGCATATTATTTGAGACCTATTTGATAAATAAGATCTTATCAGTTGTAATGCAACTCCTCTAACTCCATAAAATTCCATTTTACATAGTAATATATTATGCTCTACACAGTCGAAGGCAGCACTTAAATCTGTAAATATTCCTAAAAATAATTCATTGTTTTCAAAGGCGTTTTTTATAGAATTCGTTGATCTGATACCATCTGTCGTAGATATATTTTTCCTAAAACCGTATTGTTGGTCATTTAGAATTTTGTTTTTTTCCATGTAGTCAACTAGTTGATTATACAAGATGGTTTCTATAATTTTGGAAAAGCAGGGTAACACTGATATCTGCCTAAAATTTTCTGGGAGATCTCTAGTTCCTTTTTTATGTACCGAAACAATTTTAGCTAGTTTAGTTATTGAAGGAAAACATCCTTCCAATAAACAGGTATTTATTATATCCACAAGAATATCTGCTAGCAAATTAGCACATTTCTTGAGGATATAAACACTTACACCATAAATATCCTCGGTTTTCTTGTTTTTTAAGTTTTCTATTATTGCTAACACGTCATACCTGTCAACTGGTCTAAAAAACATTGAGTAACTAGGGTCAAACTCTTTATTTAGGAATGCAGTTACATCCGCTGTACCATCAGGTAAAACATTTACCAAGTTTTCGGCATGATTAACAAAAAAGGAATTCAATTCATTTAGGCTTATATTTTCCAGATATATTTTCTGTTTACCTTTTCTCCCAGTTTCAGAGTTTATAATGTTCCATACAGTTTTACTCGTATTGTTCGAATTGAGTAATTTACTTTCATTGAATGTTTTACGCGCCTCTATTAGCAATTTATTGTATTCTTTTTTAGCTTGCCTATGGATTATTTTGTTATTTTCTGTTGGATGTTTTTTGTACCAATCATACATAAAGATTACCCTTTCTCTAGCATTTACGACATCTTGTATAACCCATTTTTTTCTATTTGTTTTATTTTTATTCTTTGAAGTTAATGGAAAACTATTGTTAAAATGGTACATGAAAATCTCATGAAAGTTGCTGTATTTTTTTTCAGCAGTTTTTTCATTACAAACAGTATCCCACTTTTCACGGCTCAGATAGTTATTTAACGATTCATTATTGTTTGTTGTGTACAGTCTTCTATTCATTAATTGATCAGTAACATTTTTACTTTTAGTACTTGAAACAATATCTTTTAGTTCAATTATTTGACATTTATGATCTGAAGCACCCCACCACAGATTTCGCGTGTTGGAGCTACTGTTTGTGAATATGTTATCAAGACAATTATCAAGTAAGTGAGTAGCTTCAAAGACCGTTTGTTCTAAACCAAATGACAGAAATAATTGAGAGATTTTTTGGGAATTATTATCTTCCAGATCATTGAAGTGTACATTAAAGTCACCTGCAGCCACTACTGTAATATTTTTACTTATGCTATCAATATATTGTAACGCTCTTGATATTTTATTCACAAAATTGTCGATGTTTCTGTATTCAGTTGATCTGTAAACAGAAAGAATAGCTATGTTTAACTGTTTTATGTAACAGGCCGACATCTCACAAATTTGCTCTTCAGACATCTGCACAATAACTCATGGCGCAGTCGCTCAGTGACCGCGCTTTCTTTGCCGGGCTTATAGCGCCACCTAGATGTGGTGGTGGCCAGGCCCCGCACAGGGTCATTTTGTGGAACCTCCTCCAGCAAATCAGATGCGATCACCTGGTGATCGCTAAGGCTCTCATCCTCGAGCACGCGCCAGTTTCGGATGAGTTCGGACAGCTCAGCACTCGCGAACATCACGTCAATGACACTTTCCTGATCACCTCTCCTAAACGCGGCCTTAGTTCCTTCATTTGCCACAATTAGATCATGTCCAGCCAGCCATTCCGCAAGCATACCGCCTCTAGCATCTTGTACGGCCGAGCCCCAAAGTTGGTTTTTGGCATTAAAGTCGCCAGTGACAATGACACCGCGGGTATCTTGTAGCAAGTTGATCTACAAAAAGCAGGTCGACTTGAACGCTGGAGAGTTTTCCGGTTTGTGCTCCACCGCTACTGGACTCTCCGGCTCTCCGAAAGGGCTTGTCCTTCGTTCTGGCTTGTACCAGCGCCCTTCGAAAGGCAGGGCATTTGCCAACTCCAGCCTTATGACCTTGCTCAGAGCAGATGGGGCATCGTTCGGGGTTAGGACAATCCTTGGTGGTGTGTCCCTCTTCCCCACACTTGTAGCATAGTTTGGACCTATCCAGTCCAGTCCAACCTGAGTGGTTGTATTCCCAGCATCTGTTGCATCTGTTCATAGCCACCCTTTTTTCGACTGAGCATTTGACCAGACCGACCCTAATGTCTTTGTCCGCCAAGAGCGATGCTGCGTGTCCCTTATTTATTCTTAGAGTGATCGCCTGTGTGTCTCTTGCGTTTGCTCGCAGTTCA
The DNA here is from genome assembly GCA_936432065.2 of Rutpela maculata. Taxonomy (NCBI): domain Eukaryota; kingdom Metazoa; phylum Arthropoda; class Insecta; order Coleoptera; family Cerambycidae; genus Rutpela; species Rutpela maculata. The sequence goes on along the minus strand of OW386288.2, from coordinate 98,952,320 downwards.
CTGAGCTTGTAGTCTTTGCCGTCAAGGCTCCCTACTTTCTTCTCGATTGCGGCGATTACCTCTGCTCTGTCCGTAGCCGCGTCGATGCCTCTGATATGGAGTGTCTCCATATCAGCATTAGACCTGACTGTATGTAGGCTAAGATTTTCGTTAGGGTTTCTAATTGCCTTCTGGATCTCCTGAAGAGCTTCGGCATTTTTGTCGAGGGTGATTAGTACTTTGCCCTCTTTAGTGCTTTTAATGCCTCTGATGCTGTCAGTAGCACAGCTGCCTTGTATACCCTTTATACTACTAAGGATCTCCTTAAATTCTTTACCCTGCTGCTCCACTATGACGGCGTAGGTGTTTCTGCTTCTGGTCTTCAGTTTGTTTGGCCTGGACTGGACCTGTTTGGTGGTGTAGATCACCACTTTGGTGTCAGTCTTATGGAATATGGCCTCCACCAGCTTGCGAAAGCTAGTTATTTCTAGGCTGTTAATGTGGTGTAATGCAACCCACTCATCGTTCACAGTTTCTGCCTTCACCTTACTTATTTTATTCCATGCGTCCTCTACCGTTCCTTCAAGTGCCACCCTAATGATCTTCCTATTGACATGTTGTTGTTGGGAGCGAATGTTTGTGAGCTGCTCAACCACTTCAAAATCTTCAGTGATACTGGCGAGATCGGGGAATCTCTGTAGATCTTTTGTATGCCCTTTTCCATAATGGCATCATCTGGCTCTACCAGTACCACTTCACTACCGTGTCTTTGGCGTCGAGGGGATTGCCGACTATTATCTCGGTGTTCTTAAAGACACCTTCATCCCACACCTTAGTTTCTGCGGTCTTTCATTCTTCCAAAGTGTCTATCCCCTCGAGGGAGCATAGTACCGATTTACTACCATGCCACAGAGATGTCTGCGTGGCGGCATCAATCATCTTTATGCTGTCTATTCCCCAGCATAAGACAGAGTTTTATAAAAACGGTTTTAGTTATCAGGCAGTTCATATTTTTAATAAAATGCCATGCTTACACAACAATACAACAATCAGTACTGCCTCGCTCAAAAAACAAGCCAAAGATTGTATACTTCACATGTGATAACCAGCAATTTTTATTTATTTTTATTTTCTAATGTAAGATTATATCTAATATTTTATTACTTGATGTCATGTCATAATATATACATGTAATATTAATATTAATGTAAATGTTGTCCATTAATATTTTATATACTAGGTGTTAGTGAAAAAACGTTATGCGGTATCTTTCACCTTTTGCCTGTAATTTTTTTTCTTTCTGACAATAACTGTGTATTTATTTATTTATTTATTTTGCCAATGCGAGGTCGATGGTTGCCTCTGCCTGATTAACCGCTTCATGTTTGGCTGTCTCAGTAGCTTGCCACTGGTGTTTCTCAATCCATTTTTTGATGGTTGGTCCGGCCAGAGTCGCGGCTCCCCTCTTCAGTTTTGCAGCGATGTCCTTTATTTCCCTTTTCGTATTTGGGTTTTCACCAATTCTTCTGTCGAGATATTGGCTGCATCTGCTAATCGACTCGATGGTTTCCGCGAGCATGAATGCTAGAGGGTCTTCTGTCATACTCGTCCCTTCAGTTTCATGTGGCGACCCTATTGATGTGTCGAAGATTTTCCTTTTCTTTGAGCTCAGTGAGTTGCTCCTTCTCATCAGACTGACAGTGTTCAGCCTACTGTGTTTTAGAACCTGTTCCGCGGTACTTGACTCGTCTGTCCTTGTGTCAGTAGTCACAGGGCTATCGACAGCTAGGGTTTTGCCTTCTCCGGCTTCCACTTCCTTGACTGCGCCTATATTATGTGTACTACTTGTCGAAGTGTTCCTACTTCTCGTAGGACTGTGTTGTAGGGAGCTTCTCCTCATAAAAGCCGTGCTTTCGTCCATCTTAAGAATATCCAGTTCCTTGTCCGTTATTGCAATATTCGTCGTAGTGTTCCCATTCGATTTATTAGTTAATTTACCTAAATCCATGCATGTCCCACGAGTTGGGTCGAAGAGCGGTCAACCCCCGGGTAACGCCCATTCCGGGGGCAAGACTATATACTGCGGAGGTCATCTGGTATCCGCAGGTTTTTTCGACTTCGGTGTCGGTTATGTTAGAGAGGTTTTCTCCTCGCGAGCCGGCCGATTAAGGCAAGCTCCCCGGTCCCAGTTAGCACGCGACAGTTCCCTACGGTGCCATTTTTTTCTTTTCCGCAGAGGTCGTTGAAGCATGGGCTGGGATTACGGTATTCAGTGAATGAGTGGCACGGCTCACTCGTGGCTCGGATAACCTCGGGTGCGCCAGTTCCCGAAGCCACGCCTTGCGGCGTGAATCCTGAGGGTTGAGCTGTCCTTAGTTTCCGTCACAGTGCCGAGATCGATCCGGCGGGGAGCCCCACGGGATCCCAAAGAGACCTACGAGACCCTACAACCTGCTACCCTACGAGAGCAGGGCTCCTACCAGCATGTCACAAGAGACCGTGATGGATTAAGCCCCTCCACCTGCGTCAAGGTCTCACAGCTCCCTGGAGGGGAAGCAAATATGTCTGCTAATGAATTACATACATGGTGCCAGAATAATGGACTACTTCTTAATACATTTATTAAATTAAAAATAAACAAATTGGAAGACATGGAGAAAGATAATACTGCAGCAAAAAACACATATATACCTAAACAAGATGTAAAAAGTAATTCAAGGCTCATTCAGACAAAAAGTCACTTAAAGGAAATAAAACCAGTGACACCAAAACAAAAACCACAACAAATTAGTTCACGTGACCTAGAGGCTAAACAAAGAGAATTGATGACAGAGATAATAAACCTAGAACCAGGCATATCAACAAACAATGATCATGGACTTAACAAACAAAATGAGACTATAAAGGAGAAAGATGTGGACCATATTACCAGTGACCTAGGAGAAAATGATAAAGAAAACTTCATCTTCCCAGAAAAAAGAAGAGGTTATAGACACAGAACTGTAATAGGACAAAACGAAAATGCTACGAAGATAAAAGCAGTAGACCCACTAAATTGGTTATTTATATCGAGACTTGAACCAGAAACAACAGTACAGGATGTGAGAAGTTATTTAGACGATTATGATATAAAAGTTTCACAGTGTTATAAAATAAATACATTTTCCAATGAAATCGCTGCATTCAAAATAGCAGTCAAACCAACTGATTATGACTCTGTATTCTCTGGTAATATTTGGCCAAAGAAAACTATAATTAGACCTTATGACTCTAGTCTAGGAAGGAGAAATTTTCAGAAAACCCCTTCAGCATCAATAAGGAAATAACCGAGGATATGACAACTAACAAAGTACCAGGGGACTATCACAACAGAAGAAATACACTGAATAGTAGTTCTATTAATGACTTTAACTTAAGTATCCTCCAATTAAACATTCAGTGTCTAAGAAATAAAATCTCTGAAATTGAAGCAGAGACCTTTTCATATAATTTTTTATGTTTTAGTGAACACTGGATGACAGAATTAGAAATTAACCACTTAAAAATAGAATATTATGTCCTTTTAGGCAGATTTTGTAGAGTGACACACATTCATGGTGGGGTGGCAGTATTGGTAAGAAATGACATTGCAAATATATGTAGTCCAAGAAATGATATACAGGGCATATCTCAAGAGATTCATTGCGAGATCTGTGCCGTCGAGTCAGACAAACTTAATATTCTTATAGTAACAATTTATAGATCACCATTGGGTGATTTTAATATTTTTATAGATATAATGACCAGACTCCTAGACTTAATATCTCAATCGAACAAGACAATTTGTAATGAAGCATTCTTTAAATTCCTGCTCCATTACTAAGATTCCGGATTTACACACGACACCAATGTGCACACGGCCCGCAAATCTACCAACTCCCGTCTAGAGGCGCGGATTTGCACACGACACTAAACTATACGCAGTTCTACGGCACCAGTAAGCGAGGATTCTCGGATATAAAAGCCCGGCCGCAAATCAACATAATTCAGAGTGGATAATTCTGCCAATCTGTCTACAGCGTGCTGAGCTGGACATATTGCAGTTTTGTGCATCTCCCGACGCAAACACGACGGAACGAATGCAATCTGACCCTGGGAATCCTACAGCGTGTTGAACTGGGACCCCTCGAGTCGTTAGTCATTCCCCGGCGCCGTTTCGCCGCCAAAACCAGAGACGTCGCATCGCAACCGTTACACTCTCTCTCTCTCTCAGATAATAGAAAATGTTGTCCTAAGAACCGTAAGAGATACGGGCATTTAACCTGTACCTGTATGTTATGTAACACTGCCACACATTACCTGTTTGGAAAAGTAAATAAATTGTTTATATTTTTATTGGGCTGTCGTATTAACTAATCTGGACCCTGATTAATCTCCGAACCAGCTACCCGACAACAAACCCAAATTTTAATAAATGATGACTTCAATGTAAATTTCAAAGTAGCAGACAAAAAACAATGTATTTGATTGATTTATTGTCTACTTATGGGCTTCACATCACAAACAAAAACAATATGAGAGGAAACTCATGTCTTGATAATATTATAACTAATTTAACTAGAAATAATTATAAATCAACACAGGCCTTTCTGATCATTCCGCAGTGTCATTGCATTTTAAATTATATTCCCACAAAGAAAAGAAAATTTCTTCTATTATTAGACCTGTTACAGAAATAGGTTTATTCATGTTTCATAACTTAGTTCAAAATTTAAACTGGGATTTTATTAATGATGAAAGCCTTGATGTTAATACGAAATTCACCTTATTCAATGAGGAAATAAAAAAAGCAACAGAAGTAGCATTTCCAGAAAAAACAATTTTCACAAATAACACAAAAACTAAAATAAATTGGTTTAACGATAATCTTCATGAAATGCGCGAGACTCTCATCTTTATGCAGGAGGCTGCAAATATGTCAAATTCTACGGAGTTAAAGCAACAGATAAAAGAGTACAGGCAGAGATATCGACAGGCAATAGATCAAGCTAAAATTGTAGCCCATGACAATTTTATAAAAAATTCAAATAATGCCCAAAAATCAATGTGGCAAATCATTAATAAGAACAGGAATCATACAGAAAGTGAACATGCAACAGAGTTAGCTAGTGAGGACTTTAATGCCTTTTTTGTGAATGTGGTGCAGACCATTCTCAATGATCTCCCCAGTACTGACCTGAACAGTGATGAATTTCTTACAGACATGAATATCGAAAATATTCCTCTCTTTGAAATTAGGAAGGTTACTATAAATGAGGTGAGAGATGAAATATTTAAATTAAACAACAAAAATAGTAAGGACATATATGGACTTAACACAAAAATTTTAAAGTGCATTGGTAATTTAATAGCAGTGCCATTGACCAAACTTTTTAATTTATGTATTGCAGAGGGCATATTTCCTCTAGTTCTAAAAATATCTCGAGTTATTCCCATTTATAAAAAAGGCAATGTTAATGACATGTCAAATTTTAGGCCAATATCCTTGATACCCATATTAGCAAAGTTATTTGAAAAATTATTAAAAACAAGAATTTATGAACATTTTGAGAGTAATAATCTTTTCAATAGGCAGCAATTTGGATTTAGAAACTCATTATCAACTACAGCTGCTATTAATAAATTAATTTCACTCAAAGCCTTCGATTGTGTGTCGGCTAGTATACTGATTAATAAACTAAAATATTATAATTTCTCGAGGAACAGTATTCAGCTTATCGAATCTTATCTAAAAGACCGACAACAACTTGTGTCCTTCAAAGGAAGAAACTCAAATCTTAGATCCGTTACTTATGGAGTACCTCAAGGATCAGTGCTGGGTCCTCTGTTATTCTTAATCTATATTAATGATATATCTACTAGTGACCCCAGCACTGACTTCATCATGATGATACTACTGTGATCAACAAAAATAAAAATGTAACCACATTAAAAATATCACTAGCAGATGCACAATCAAAAATCACAAATTGGTTCCATGCCAATCAATTATGTCTCAACCACTCTAAAACGAAAACAATGTACTTTTCTTTACGTGACACATCATCAATAAACAATCTCCAAAGTGTAAAATTTCTTGGAATTTATTTAGATCAAAGGCTGACTTGGTATAATCATGTAGATATTGTTTGCAATAAGATATCATCATCCATATATGTACTTCGTAATCTATCAAAAATAGTGTCCAGACCTGTTTTAGTAACAGCATTTCATGCCCTAATTCAATCAAAAATATCTTATGCAATATTGGCATGGGGTCATGCGTCCTGTGTCAGTAGAGTTTTTGCATTACAAAGAAAAGCTGTTAGAATATTAAGTGGTTTTAGCTATAGAGATTCCTGTGTAGACAGTTATATTCAAATGCGAATACTTACAGTTCCATCTATATATATTTTGCAATGTCTCACACATGTAAAGCAAAATTTAAATAATTATAATTCCCACATCGAAATACATGATTATAATACACGTAATAGAACAAATATATGTATCGATTATCACAGGTTAACAAGATCAAAAGCGGGAATAACTTATTACGGTCCTAAGATGTTTAATCTTTTGCCTCCTACCGTGAAGGAATTGTCACAAATAAAATTTAAAACTGTGATGAAAAATTATTTAATTGATAAGTGTTTTTATTCTATTGATGATTATTTTAAAAACAATTTTAGTAATATATGTATTTAAACATGTTTTTAATTTGTATTGTATAAATTTATAATGTTTTTTTTAATCTGTCCTGTATTGACTTGTGTAAACCAATGGTAATATCACCAATAAACTTACTTACTTACTTACTTACTTACTTATAAGTAAGACATTTTTTATGCTTTATCAATAGAAAAACATGAACTACAATTTCAGCCCCTTTATTAAGATAAATCACAAGTCAATCGAACAAGTGAACTCAATTAAATTTCTAGGAATTACAATAGATCAAAAACAACCATGGGAAAAGCCTGGTACCATCCTTTCACAAGGGTGGGGGGTTGAGCACCTGCCAGGAGCGTCTCCAGATGGCGGATAGGAGAACGGCCAGACTCCGCGAGGAGTAGGGTTAACGTGGTCATACTGCTGGGGGGTAGGGCTAATAACCCAGTCCACCCCGGCTAAAACCACGTCGCGGACCAGCTCACATACTGTAAACCGCTTGGAGTGGCAATGACCCCCTGACCCAGGTCAGGGGTACGTCTCTCCGGGGGGCACGGGGGTCTTGGCTTCACCGCCCTGACCACGTGGATGAAGTACCACCATAAAAACTTCCCCAATCCCAAGGTATTGTGCGCGCCGATGGGATGCATGGTAGGGGGGGAGCCCGACTACTAGCGACAAACCTCGGGGCACAGGCGCACCCCGTTGTATAAATGCCTTCCACGTATGTAAGGGGCTCCGTGCGTGGTGACCATCCTTTCCCCTTACTCGTGGAGAGGTAGGGGGTTCCTCAGCATGTTCTGTGCAGACCCCCCCCCATAACAAAGCCCACGAGCGTAGTGCGGAAGGTGAAGGAGCTGAGGGAGGGGGTGTCCGTGACTTCGGTCAACACCAAGGACCTTCCAAAGCGCTCGAGCCTCTCGTCTGGGTTCCCGAGCCAGGGGAGTTTACCCTCAGGAAGGATAGGGGAAAAAAAATAGGCCTATTTCAGCTGAAGGTGGAGATAAACCTACATCATAGTAAGGAGGCCACAGCAGTCCTTACTAAAGTGATGCAGGAGTGCGAAGTGAAGCAACGTCTCAAGCAGCGAGGACTTGACTGGGGTGACGGACCATCAAGGAATGTCGCGTAGCGAGGCCGTTGCTGACAAGGAGCATAGCCTGGTGGAGCAACCTTCAAAAGGTTGAAGGAATGGGAAAATAGGTCCATTCCAGACAAAACTGCATCACAATGAGGAGGCTACAGCGGTCCTCACTAAAGTGATGCAAGGGTGCGAAGTGAAGCAACGGCGCTAGCGGTGTGGACTTGACGGGGCTATGGGCCATCAAGGGACACCGTGTGGCGAGGCTGTTGCGGAACAGAGCACCGAAGTAGAGCGACGTCGCGCCCGACGAGGACTTGACTGGGGTGGTGTCCAGCGAGGAACGCCGTGTAGCGAAACCGTTGCTGACAAAGCATATTATACGACTGCAGGGTTTGGACTGCAGGATATAATATCAACGGGGAAAGATAATGGACCTTGCAACTACCACTCTGCCAATTTTCTCAGACCTGCTGCCAACGGCACAGGAAAAATGGGTAGAGTGAGTTATATCTACGGGCAAACACAACCAGACCAGAGACCATCATAACTCGCCCATTTTTAGACCTGCATCACCTTGTCAGTGATACAGGAGTATTAAAATGGACAGTGCAAACTAAGACAGCAAGACAGGGAGAGCACAATAAGCCCAGGAGGCTGCAGTGCCATCGGAGTATTCTTTACAGACGACCCCTAGGAGGAGGGGTTTTAGTCAGTTAGAAGCTGACACTCAGACCCATTCCAAGTTGGGATGGGTAGCCCGTGTGGGTTTCCCCTTCTCGAAAAAAAAAAAAAAAAACATAGGTAAAGCATATTGAAAATATATCATCTAAGTTAAGCGGTATATGTTTTATTATCAGACAATTACGTACAACCTTTCCATAGAGATACTTAAACTAGCACATCATGGACTTGTTCAGTCAATTCTAAGTTATGGCTTAATTTTCTGGGGTAATTCAGCGCACATTCATAAAATTCTGGTTATGCAGAAAAGAATTGTTAAATGTATGGTGGGAGCAAGTATGCAAACATCATGCAAACCAATATTTATTAATTTATCAATATTAACAGTTACTTCTCTCTATATATACCTAATTGTTATAAACGTAAGAAAAGAAGAACACTTATTTATAAGAAACAGTGCAGTTCATAATTATGATATAAGAAACAGCCATAATGTGTACCAGCCATTTTCAAGGTTAACCGTTGGTAAAAATTCTCATGTTTATCATGGTATATGTTTTAATAAAGTTGTAAGTATTTTAGGCGAAATAGAAAACTTTAACGATTTTAAACATTCATTGTATAAGGATTTTTATTCTGTGGATGAGTTTTTGCACTTCTAATATATATTTTATTTGTGTGTTTACTTTAGTATTTTTATACATTAATTATATATTTTATTTGTGTAAGCCTGCTTTAAATGTTTTAATGTAATGAGTATTGTTGTGTATGACCAGTCTGATAAGTTGTATACATTTCTGTGTAAACTTTATAAGTAGGTAAAGAATGAGAGAACTAGAACCCCCCACCATACCACCTCCACCAATCTGCGATTGGTGGGGGTAGTGTGGTGGGGGGTTTTGTGGTGGGGGGTTCTAGTTCTCTCATTATGAAATTGGAAAGTGGGGTGGTGTGGTGGGGGGTTCTAGTTCTCTCATTATGAAATTGGAAAGTGGGAGTGGTGTGGTGGGGGTTTTGTGGTGGGAGGTTCTAGTTCTCTCATTATGAAATTGGAAAGTGGGGGTGGTGTGGTGGGGGGTATGTTCCAGTTCTCTCATTGATAAATAAAGAAATAAATAAATAAATAAAATGCTAATTGTGGTGGGGGTGTTCCAGAATTCTCACTGAAATAAAAGTATGCTGCTAATCCCCCATCAAGTTTAGTATATACCTCCACTTTCTACAACGAGATATTTCCTTCGCACGAAACCAATTATCAGTTATACACAATTATTTTTCTCTTATTACTGTCTGATACCAAATAAATTCCCTTCTCACATAAGCAATGTGCGTTGAAGATTTTTCAGGCATGTATATGCCTGAAAAATCTTATCTTATCTCTCATATAATACATTTGATGAACGTTTAATGTCATTCGATGGATGGACTGGTGTTTTACCACCTGTTGAGCTTGCATTAGCAGGTTTTCACTATACAAATGAAAGTGATATTGTACGATGTTTCTGGTGCAAAGTAGAAATTCATAGATGGATAATTGGTGACATGGCTATTAAAGATCATTTGAAATACAGTAAGAATTGCTTGTATGCGAAGTTAATCAAAGAAAAATTCGATTTAAATACTATGAAGGAGGATTCATTTGCAACAGCTGTAGAGTCTGGTACGATGACTTCGTATCCCAATAAAATTATGGTAGTTACGTCTCCTTATGAATCAACATGTTCTAAGAAAACCAATGGTGTTTTATACATTCTCTTAGTTTTAAATATAATAAGTAATATTTATAGTGCTTTTTATTAATATTTGTATCAGATAGGAAAACTTTTATTATATTTAGAAAATAATTTATTTAAAATCAGACAATACAGAAATTATATTCATTAATACCATTAAAGTAATATGTCTCATATTTATTTGAGTATATATTTGTAATATGAGTTTGAATAAAAAACTAAAATGTTCAGTTGTCTTTTATTATTAAGTCATGAATTTTTTGATTTTGTATCTAGTCATATTTTTCATTAATATCTGAAATGAGGTTTTATTTGATGTCATGAAATGGTATAAAATAAAATAAACTATATGGTGAATATGTGGTAAGTATAACTAGTCCTGCAAACGTAATATGAATTCTTACTAATGAGTGTTAACTTTATGCTTATCAAATTATCTACAGTTTTTAAATTGGATATTTAAATTATTATTTTAAAATTAATTACCATTTTATTATTCTCATCCCAAATGTATCGCAGAATATTTTCAGGCATTATTTTAAAAGTCAAATGCATATTTATAAAATGTGTTATCACACTACGTATTTATTTTACCAAATAATAATTTTCAGAAAAACAGCTTAAATGAAAATAAAATAGAGTTAAATATAAAATATTTATTAAAAAATGTAAAAATAAGGCGATGTACAAAGCACTAAAATTAATATGTACAAACTTATATCTATACTTACATACTAAAACATAAATATATATATATATATATATATATATATATATATATATATATATATATATATAGATTTGTTTAACCGACTATACAGACATAATTCGCCATACACTACCGACGTTGTCACACCAAAACTGACGATCTCAGACCCACCTCCGGGCCTGAGAACGTTTTTGTGTTTTTCTTACTTATCTACCTTGGTTATGTCATAAAAAAGTTTAAAAACGCATTTGACACTGGGACTGAAAAAGCGGTTGAATATAGTATTTTATACAGATGTAGTTCTGCATATTTTATGCAGAGGGCGTTCAGTATATAGTATATAATTTTATACAGTACGCTCCTAAGCCCGCATCTTTCATCAGACGTTGACAATACCGGAGTCTGGCAACACTGTAAATACGAAATATTCATTTGGAAGTATAATACCAGATTATTTTCAGCTTTCTCGATGGAGAAGATTCTTGTGTGCATGTACTTAATATTTAATTATAGTCAATTTTCTCTTAACAGAAAAATGCTATGTAAAGAATATGTAATCAGTAGAATTCTATTAAACTAGAAATGTAGTATTCATAGAACATTGGATAGATAATTTTTAACAAATTACCACTTTAATTTAGTATGCCAATAATTATAATCTTAAAATACAATTGAATTTTAAATATTGAAAAAAGTCTCTTAAATACATTTTTTTAAATGCAAGCCCCCACCCACTTTTATTCTATTTTCTACTTTTTTGCTGACAATAACAAATTAGGTTGTGTCTAAAGAAAACTTTGCTTTATTATTTTAGTGTTTTTTGTAAAACTTAATTTTATATTTTCTGTGAAAAGATAAATTTCAGTGATCTAAGTAATAGAAAAAAAATGGATGTTTCCATTAAAAAAATATTTTTAATTTAAAGAGAGTTCCTTTCAATAACGTTTTAAAATTTTATTTTATTATAATATTAAAATTGTCAATACTAACTTAAAGAAAATGCAATGGTATTATTGTCCAAAATTTTCTATGCACTGCCTTTTTACCTTGTTGGAATTTTACTTATTAAATATTTTTGCATGACCTTCTTTCTGTTGAAGGAAAATTGGCTGTAATTCTATTTTTTCTCAGGCGATTTTAAATTCAAAAAAAGGACTATAAAGGATATTTAATTTTCTATGGTATCATTTCCATTCAATTATAATTAAGTTGCAACTTCGAAATAAACCAGAAGTAGCATAAAAAACGTGTAGCAGATCATAGCATATTAATACTAATACATTTTTGTTTTCTGGTTGAAATTAAGGTGGTGGGGATAAAATACGATACTGAGATGACGTTTAACAACTTTGGAAATGTTCTCTGTATGCCTGCATATTTGAACGGAATAAAAAACGAAAACGAAGAAAGCTTTTTTCTGAAACTTTGGCATGTAAAAAACAGATGCTTCCAGAATTTCTCTCCACTTTATTTTATCTAAATTCGTTAGGTAGATAGGTAATGCTTTAAAAATTAAAATATTTATTTCAATAATGAATAAATATTTTAAAAAGTGATGCCTTCATTTGGTATTTTTAAGCCTCATCGAGTGCTGATAAAGCCTTTGTGAAAAATACATCTGTTATGGATTATTTATAACAATTTTTAAGTAAAAATTATTTCACCTTTTTTTTTAATTTTGAATTCTTTGCTATCAAATATTAAAAGCAGTATTTCTTAAAAATCGATTGATTACATTTATCACCCCCAAAAGCGGTGGAAATTCAAAATTTGCCATACACATAAAGTCTTGTAATTTGAAAAATGCATATTTAAGAAAAATACAGGATCCCATCGCGAAGTGTAGACAAAAATACATAAGTAAAAAAAACGGCAACGTTCAAGTTTCTTAAGGATACCTAATACTTATCTGCAAACTTTGCCAAAAAATGTTGCATGCGATTGAGACGTTCCATGTTTTTTTTTTTGTACGATTGTCTATTTTTTTTTTCAATTGTTAATTGAGGCGACCTGGCCGCTTGAAGAGTAGCGCGAAAACCGATCATTTTTAACCTTACACGCGGACGCCTGTAGCTCCGTAAGTTAAATAATAGATAAAAGATAAAATAATATGCTTGTGCGTAGAAAAGTTCACACTTATATATTACAACCAATCAGAGGCTCTAATTATGTATCGTTACCATGGTAGCATCCATAAAAATTTCCAGAAATTTTTCGCCTGGTGGATACGGTAGGTGAAATTTCCCTGGAGCTTTTTCTAGCAAATGTTTTTTTGTTGGAATTTAAGTTTTTTATATGTGGTAAAAAATAAACGTTCATCCACATTTCCTAGATCAAATTTATTAAAAATAATAATTTAGGCTATTCTTAATCCACTTTCTATTGTTTCATGCAACTAAAATTGCTAAATCATATTTTATTTTACTTGACGTTTTGTAAAATCTGTGAAAAATCAAATGAATCCGCTTTAAAATATTTGACATACACACCCTTTTTTACAGTTTTAGTTTCATATATTATTGTTTGTTATGACAATAGTTTTTAATTTTATATAGATGTTAAATTATCTTGTCGAATTCCCCACGTATTTGAATTATTATCCGAAAATGTTTTCTCGATCTCGGAATGTAATGTTGGGGATAATTTTTATATTCGAGATCTCTAAAAATTTTCAGATTTAATTCAGAAACCAGGGAGATTACTAGTGAAAATTAGATGTTCACGATGTTCTACAACAAAGGCCCAGTGAATTTTTGTCGTATCTATTTCCGTAAGTAATGCAAAGTCAAAAAATCACCAACTTCGAAATTTAAATAATTTGTTTCTAATTGTATAAACCAATTGAGACCTTAAGCGTACTCACAAATATTATTCCTATGGAATACGATAGAATGGAATCAAAAAAATTAATTTAAAAACTGAAATCGCTGTTTTGTTATAAATACTTTAAATACTTTGTTCCTTTAGTTTGACAATGGATGGATAAAAAAGTTATACACCCTAAGTAAAGTAAAATCAGTCGCTAAACAAGACCACTTTATCGGCTATACATGGACCTAGTATTTAAAGCACAGTAGTTAAGAAGTTGATTTGTTATGTTAAATAAAGTATTAATGGTCACAACTTTGAATAATTAAAGATAATAATCGGTAATAAAACCGACGCTTCACTATGGATAACGGTACATCAGGTATTTGTCCTTAAAACTTCAACACCAGATGTTAATAAAGCATGGTCTTTATGACACTTAACTACTGCGAATACTAGAGTCGAATGCCAGACACATTTAGATGATAGGTTTTCAAGGGCGGCTCTAAGCTAATACTGGTTCTTACATTCAAAAATATCTTTAATGTAATAAACAAGTAAATCAAATTTCATTCTAATAACAAAGTGCCAAATAAACAAACAATTAAAGAACTATTGAAGCTTAAAAAAATAGACATGAAACATATTTACATATTAGTCATATATTAACTTTGGCGAATTTATCAATTACCTACAGTGGCTGATGATTTAATATCTTGGTGTACATGTAAAATCGCAAGCCCAACTAATTCGGTACAGACTTTAGGGGCTCGGGCATGCAAGTGGCCCGTAGAGAGGGCCCGTCTGACTTTCTGCCTCCGCTTATCAATTTTTATTTTTGAGGGAAAACATTTTTTGTTCGATTTTCTCCCCGCCGCTTATCAATTTTTGTTTTTGTGAAAAAAAAATTGTTGGATTCTATTTTTTTTTTATTTTCGAGAAAAAGGAAAAATTGACATCCAACAATTTTGGTTTAAACAATTAGAAACAGATTATTTAAATTTCGAAGTTGGTGATTTTTTTACTTTGCATTGCTTACGGAAATAAATACGACAAAAATTCACTGGACCCTTATTGTAGAACATCGTGAACATCTAATTTTCACTAGTTATCTCCCTGGTCTCTGGATTATATCTGAAAATTTTTAGAGATCTCGAATATAAAAATTATCCCCAACATTACATTCCGAGATCCAGAAAACATTTTCTGATAGTAATTCAAATACGTGGGGAATTCGGCAAGATAATTTCACATCTAAATAAAATTAAAAACTAATGGATCACTGTAACATTATTATCATAACAAACATAATAATATATGATACTAAAACTGTAAAAAAGGGTGTGTATGTCAAATATTTTAAAGCGAATTCATTTGATTTTTCACAGATTCTACAAAACGTCAAGTAAAATAAAATATGATTTAGCAATTTTAGTTGCATTAAACAATAGAAAGTAGATTAAGAATAGTCTATATTATTATTTTTAATTTTGATCTACGAAATGTGGTGGAACGTTTATTTTTTACCATATATAAAAAAATTAAATTCCAATAAAAAACCATTTGACAGAAAAAACTCCAGGGTAATTTCACCTACCGTATCCACCAGGCGAAAAATTTCTGGAAATTTTTATGGATGCTACCATGGTAACGATACATAATTAGAACCTCTGACTGGTTGTAATATACAAGTGTGAACTTTTTTACGCACAAGCATATTATTATTATTATTATTACAGGCGTCCGCGTGTAAGGTTAAAAATGACCGTTTTTCGCGCTACTCTTCAAGCGGCCAGGTCGCCTCAATTAACAATTGAAAAAAAAAATAGACAGTCATACAAAAAAAAAAACATGGAACGTCTAAATCGCACGCAACATTTTTTGGCAAAGTTTGCAGATTATTAGCTTATCAGATTAGATTAGTAGATTATTAGAAGTATTAGCTATCCTTAGGAAATTTGAACATTACCATTTTTTTTTACTTATGTATTTTTGACTACTCTTCGCGATGAGATCCTGTATTTTTCTTAAATATGCAGTTTTCAAATCACGAAACATAAAAGCAAATTTGGAATTTCCTCCGCTTTTGATCGATAGATCGATTTTTAAGAAATACTGCGTTTAATATTTGATAGAAAGGAATTCAAAATTAAAAAATAGGTGAAACAACTTTTTACTTAAAAATTATTAGAAACAATCCATAACAGATGTATTTTTCACAAAAGTTTTTTCAGCAGTTGATGAGGCTTAAAGATACCATATGAGGGACTAATTTTTGAAAATAATTATTCATTATTGAAATAAATTTCTCCCCCATCCCCCCGTAAAACCGCTCTGTACTCAAATTGATTGTTTTACAGTTTACACGTACAACCATTGATCAAATGTTTATTAAAGTAAATTTGGTTATGCTCATAATTTGGTGACAGTCTGTAATTTATATTATTACCGACTACATGAAAACAAGGAGACGATAAAAGTTTGTCATTATTACTATGAGGACCTCAAGAAAAAAAATTACTAGAAAAAAAGGGGCATTGCATGGCATCTGCTGGAGTGACGCAGTATCGAAACTCGATAATATTTCGATTCTATTCTGGAGAAAGTTAAAAATTTTAATTGTATGTTATTTCGGACAAGGCGCAAATTTTCGGAGTCTTGCATGTGGTCGGAATCTACATAGCTATAGACCTAGTCTGTGCTACTTAACACAATATCTCTGAATTACTTTTGTTGCTTGAGAGATGGTTAAGAAAAAAACATTTTTTAAGAATAATTTAATAAGTATTTTTGTACGATCGTACAAATCGCTTACCGATATTGTTGGTAGTAGGTGTAGGTATTTAAAAGTTAATGAAGTCGATTTTTTAGCATTAAAAGTTGTCAGCTATAAAATGACCGGCATTTCATTTTTCAAGTCCAAGGCATTTCCGGGAACATTATACAAATATACAATACGATAAGCAGAGCTAATAATGACTTTATGACTTGCCACATGTTGGGTTGGACCTAAAAGCTACCCGCTATAATGCGTCCACTTTCTCTAAGTTTACTTGGTTAAAAGAACTACCACATTTACAAGTATGTTTTTCTTACTATATAATAAATGAGGCATTAAAAACTAAATTGCTTATGTTGAAGGAACTGCAAAACTGTGCACGCTTCTTCGCTGAATATTAAAAAATAATTTGAGTTTAACAGCCTTTAAAATTTTCTGCTATATTTAACATTGTGGATTAGTATTGATAGCACAGTCGAGGTGGCGGCGGTGCCTTTAAATATTTATACATTTTTGGCTTAAGATGTCAAATAATTTGATCCTTATTAAAAGATCAACCGAAAAAACTAATAAAAATGAATGAAAATTACGGATGCATTACAATAAATGCAATTTTTTAGCTGCCTTTTTAGCGAAATACATGTTTTTTAGTTTTCTATTTCTTTGATTACGACATCTTGCGGTAATCTTAAAAACATTTTGAGCAATTTTTATTTGCTGATTTTCCAATGCAGTATTTTTTCAAAAGGTATCATATTGTGTTTTTTGCAGTTCTTCTTAAATATTTCTAGTTGTATAGATCATATCGCAATATCACGGTTAGTGGCCTATTACACGTTTTAAAAAAACAAATAATTTTAAGCTGAAAATTTAGGGACAGGTGTTTTCAAGGGTACTATATTTAATGAAAATAACGTCACGTTTTACCGGAAATTGACATCAACTTCCTTATTTTAAATAGCATGCCTTATTTTTTATGCCGGATTCGAATTCTGTTCATTATTTTAAGGTAATTTTCAAGATCATTTCCTACCTAAAAAACCAATAGTTTTTGAGATAGGTATTTCGATTTTAACGAAATCTGATGCGAAAAGTAACCCATAGGAAATTAGTAATATATGAGAGATGGAGCTTTCATTTACTCCACTAAATAGATATAATAAATTTGTCCATTAAAAAGGGGCTAGCTCAAAGTGTAATAAACTGTTTGGCTGATAGTTCCATTATTCTCAAAATTTCTATTAATATTAATAAATCGTAATATTATTGTACCAGGCGTAACACATTTACGAAAAAGGATATAATTTCGTATTCATGTCTGGTTTGACCTGTATAGGCTATTTAATTTGTCGGTGTTTACTATAAAATATGTACCATTACTTAGACATGTCTGAAAATATGTTGTCATAATGACAAATATTAGTACATTAAGAAAAACAGCAATAATGAAATATTTCAGAAAATCACATTCCGGCTACTGATATGCGCATTGCGCTTAAAGGATTAAATAATACACCTCGTGGTGGAAAAAATGATTTAAAACGTTTGCATTGCATATCTGGTAAGTCATGTTACAACTATACCGGGTGCTACAGGTTAGTGGCTCCCGCCCTATATTTCCTTTATTTTTTAATTTATCCATTTGAAATTTGGGGTGCATAAACTACCTGTAAAAATGAATTTTTGGACGTAAAAAACGGTATGAGACCATTTCCTGTTCACCCAGAAATGACCGCAACTTTTGATTTTTAAATGGAACACCCTGTACATTTTTACATATTTGGACTCAAGGCAGCATTCTGAGTATACTATGAGATTTACGCGAATTTTTGAGTCAATGTTCAGTTTTTAAAGCAGTTTAAGACATGCGTCTAGAGTGCTTTGAATACCAAAATTTGTTCTACAGCAGGTAAAGTCCAAGGGAAAAATATAATTTTTCATTTAATTTCATTGATAACTATTTATGAAGCCTCCAAAATTGAACAAATCACTTTTTTATCGAAAACTTTTTTTTTCAAATGGGAAGGTGGTGGCTCATACTGTTCGATAAATTATAGATTTTTTCTGAATTCATTGATATCCATTTCAAATCTATGCTATTTGTTTTTCTATTTTGTTGAATTTTTTTAAACATAAAAAATCACTTTCAATATAGTTTTTCTTGAAATTTAACGTAGTTGCCTTTGCAAAAATCATGTCTAATAATGAAATGTGAATAACTACCTTTTGGTTCTCTCTTTTGTTTAGGTATAAGTAGGTACTATTGCAAAGTATAAGGATCAATAAAAATTATTTTGAAAGAGATTTTTTATTTTTAAATAAAAATAAAAGAGAAAAACAAAGAGCATGGATTTGAAATGGATATCAATGAATTCAGAAAAAAAAATCTATAATTTATTGAACACTAGGAAGCACCACTTGAAAAAAGACTTTTCAATAAAAAAGTGATTTCTTCAATTTCGTAAATAGTCATTAATGAAATAAAATCAAAAATTATACTTTTGCCTTGGACTTTACCTGCCGTAGAACAAATTTTAGTATTCCAAAGCATTTTAGATGAATGTCTTAAAATGCTTAAGAAAACTGGACATCGACTCAAAAATTCGCGAAAATATCATTGTATACTCAGAATGTTGTCTTGAATAAAAGTATGTAAAAATATACAAGGAGTTCCATTTAAAAATCGAAAGTTGCGGTCATTTTCGAGTAAACCAGAAATGGTCTCGTACCGTTCTTTATGCCCAAAAATTCATTTTTACAGGTAGTTTATGCAACCCAAATTTCAAATTGATAAATTAAAAAGTAAAGGAAATATAGGGGGAGCCTCTAGCCTGTAGCACCCGGTATATTGTGAGAGATATTAAGATAACCCCTTGCCAATGGGGTGGGTGATTAATTTTCTTTTCTGGTACTTATTGTCCTGCAAAATATGTTAAATAATTGCAAACACCAAAAATAGTCACTTTCATTAACTTTTAAACGATTTTAGAATGTTTCTTCAAGAGTATTGCTTATGTTTCTCTCTTTAGGCTAATCTAGTAGGGATAAATTATTAATGAAACATCTGCATCTATAGGTGAGGTCCGGCAACAGTGTCGGGACTGGTATCGTCTATTAGGTATGTCATTATGATACACACGGGTCTGAAAAGGCGGTTGAACGCGTCGGTCCTGGGAACGATTATTGAATTTGGCAAAAAAAATAATCTCCATATTTTCTTACCCCTATTTGGTTGTTCTTAATTGGGGCAATAAGTACGAATATAAAACATAATATATACTACCCTTACTCAATTATTTCTAGTGGGTCTGAGTTCTCTGATGAACATGTCGGGACTGAGAGCGTCGATTGGTTCAATATATATATATATATATATATATATATATATATATATATATATATATATATATATATAAGGTATCCGTTGGCATCCTACCTAATAACGTTCTCACTTGGCATCCACTAATATACACACTGATATACACAAAATTTATTTAAAGGCTAAGTTAGCATCCTACCTATTTTACGGTTTAATTGGTGTCCTTATGAATATTTTAATCGATGCGTAAAATGACACCCGAATATAAAAATTACAGGTTTAACTGACTTCCGGCGGCGTTGTCAGATATATGCTATGCTGCTTTATCGTATTTGCCTAGAAGAATATTATTACAATCTGCAGTCTGTCGACGTATAAGTAAATAAGGAAATCTCATCCTGTGAGAATACTAATTTATGTCACAATTTAAGTTTCGAAACATGAAGTTCGCATAAAAGTGAATTACTTTTTATTTGCTTATAATTGTTATAAAACATATTCTTTATGGGATTTGGCAAACAGTAGAAAAAACAATCTATATGAACTAAAAAGAAAATGTATCTGCAAAGATTGGAAATTAATTTTGTAGATAGTTTTTCTTTTTAGTTCTCACAGATAGTTTTTTCTGCTATTTGTCAATTTATCAAATTTTCTGTACGAGATAGGACAGGGTGCTGTAAAGAAATATTATTCAGAAAAATAAAACTGAATTTGTTAAAATTTTGCTCACTTGCAAAGTAACCCTATAAGGGTAAAGTTGGAGTATCACGTATTTTTAACGTTTATTATTATTTATTTGAGTTCTCTTTTACACAAATTATTATTAATTAATCACCTTCTAGATTGTGTTAATATTTTAATGCTTTTCAAATGTATTAGACAATTATAATTTATTCAAAAAATTATATTTTGCTATAAATTTGTAACATTTCCAACTTTTTTAAAATTTCACAATAGTTCAAAGAATACGAATTAATAATTATTTTTTCAATTACACCCCCCATGAGAACTATTGGGCCTCAAAATGACCCCATAAGGACAAAAGTAGAGTATCATGTATTTCTAGCATTTATTGTTATTTATTTGCGACTCTTTTTGCAGAAATTATTTTTAATTAGTCTCAAAAATGTTCTTTATTTTAAATATGAGCAGAAAGTCGATGAAAAGTTCAAAATTTCTTAAAACCTGCACAACTCTAGCTCTATTCTGAAGAAAGTTGGCAATAAACAGGAATAAGTTGCTTAAATAATTTGCAGGTTTCATTAGCAAACTCTTAATAAATAAAATTGTGAAACTAAAAAAAGATGGAAATGCTACAAATTTGTAACAAAACGTAATTGCTTAAATAAATTATAATTATTTAAGTAAATTAAAATTGTTTAAACAATTTGAAAAACCTTAAAATATTAAGACAAACTGAAATCTGACTAATTCAAAACTATTTCTATAAAAAAATCTCAAATAAAC
Source organism: Rutpela maculata (assembly GCA_936432065.2). NCBI lineage: Eukaryota > Metazoa > Arthropoda > Insecta > Coleoptera > Cerambycidae > Rutpela > Rutpela maculata. The sequence goes on along the minus strand of OW386288.2, from coordinate 98,931,071 downwards.
AATACTCATTCTGAATAATTCTTTCTAAGATTTCGTCCTATCTCTTACAGAAAATAGTATATTGTGTATTTAGGTGTGAAAGCAGTACATTCCCGGACGACGATGCATCGAAGTTCGGGAATGTGCTTTCACACCGAAATACGCATACCATTTTTTCTGAAATCACAATCAATATTATTATAAATTAAGGAATTTGTATTAATGCATAAAATTTCTTCATTAATGAATAACATTTCTTCATTATAATCTAACATTTTTTCATTACATTTTTTCATTACAATCTAACTGCTTACTAATAAATGTAATTTTGATGTATGTGTAAGTGTAAATGTAAGTTTGATTGTTTGTCTGCGTGTATTTATTTACTGTCAAAAATATACATAAAAAACCATACGGGAATGTTACTTTCCCGGCCTATGCCGGGAAAGTAACATTCCTGTATGGTTTTGTTGATCGTTGCTTGGCAACGGATTTTTTCCGGTCTGTTTTCTGATAGTTTCTTAGCAACGGACTAAAATACTGGAATTGTGCATTTTTCGATCTGAAATCGCGCCGAAAATGTAGACATTGCCGATCGATTTCAGAAAAAATACTTTATAAATGAGAGAAGTTACTTTTTTTTGGTAAATTTCCAAGACATATGAATTGCTCATTTAATCATGCGTCGCTCCCTGGCACACTGTATATGTTTTCTTAGAAAATGTAAGGCTCTTACTGAAACGAGAAATTGGAGATTTTCTTAATTTTTAAAACATAATAACATTGGAAATATCAACTTTATGAAAAAAATTATCGAACATTTCTTGTTGGAAATCGATAAAAAAATATTTAAAAACATTGTTTCATTGAAAAAATGTAATATTTCCTTTTGTTGTAAACAAAATTGTTTTAAACAATATCAGACCGGGTTACCGTCTGGTAACATGGATGCTCATAATCAGTAGTGTCTCCAGAACTGATTCCAACAAATAAACTGCGTCCGAAATGTATTCGAAACTCATACGCCCATACTGCCTGCTATATAACTAGACCTCCCAATTTTATAGACCAGTAACAACTTCGTAAAAAAAATGAAAATCGGCAAAGATACAACGGTGTTTCATTTCTACATAAAAAATTTTAAAAAGTCAAAAACCTAAACCACATTCCAATTTAAAAAAATATAAATGACTAAGTTTTAAAATCCAAAAAGGAAGTAACAGGACAAGCTTTACTTGAAAACGTTTTTATTGAAAATAAAATTATATAAAAAAAAATATTTTTAAGAAATAGTATATTGTGTATTTAGGTGTGAAAGCAATACATACAATACAAGTCCGGGAATGTGCTTTCACACCGAAGTACACATACTATTTTTTCTGAAATCTCAATCAATATTATTATTATAAATTAAGGGAATTTGTATTAATGCATAACATTTCTTCATTACAATCTAACTGCTTACTAATAAAGGCAATTTTAATGTGAGTTGGTTTGTCTGCGTGTATTTATTTACTGTCTAAAATGTACATAAAAAACCGTACGGGAATGTTACTTTCCCGGCCTAGGCCGGGAAAGTAACATTCACGTACGGTTTTGTTGATCGTTGCTTGGCAACGGATCTTTTCCAATCTTTTCTGTAGCAGTTTCTTAGCAACGGACTAAAATACTGGAATTGTGCATTTTTCGATCTGAAATCGCGCCGAAAATGTAGACATTGCCAATCGATTTCAGAAAAAAGCTTTTATTTGAGAAAACTGTACTAAAAAGTAAAAATAATTTTTTTAAATTCATACACCTGGAAACCAAAAACTTTGCGGACGGTCATATAGCACTATTGCATAGTTACTTTGCTCAATTGACCGCCACCAAAGCTTTTGGTTTCCAGGTGTATGAATTTTAAAAAATTATTTAAACTTTTTAGTACAGTTTTTTCAAATGAAGGCTTTTTCTTAAAAATATTTTTTTTATATAATTTTATTTTTTACTTTATAGTTTACTTATTTTACAGACAGACAGACAAAACCCTTTCATTTGATACAAATAGCAAGGGAGTCGTGAAGAAAGATAATTTGCCATCCTAGGGCGTCCGCCATAATGGATTTATAATTGCGTTACATAGTTTATCGTATTTTACCTTTCATTTGATTCCATATCAAGAAGAAAAAGACGATCTGCCAGCTTGGGACGTCCGCCATATTGAATTTAGAATGACGTCACATTGTCTATCGTATTTTACTCGTAAAACCTCTTCATTTGATACCCATATCAATAGGGTTGTGACTAAAAAGCCGATCCGCCATCTTGGGACATCCGCCATATTGCATTTAGACCGGTAATGGCTATACTAGTTACATTGTCACCGGACTTATAGAAGTGTGCCAAATTTCAAAGCTCTAGTATAATAAGAACTAGTCGAAATTCAGCTTGCAAGATTTCACCAAACAAATATACATTCATACATAACACATTGCAAGTTAAATAAAAGCTTTTAAAAAACTGAATACAACACAAATATTTAGCATTTATGAAAATGTAAACATACGTATTTCAAACCAAAATAATACAATAATGGTAAAATGAAACAAAAACCGAACATCAACTCTTAAAAGGAAATTTATTTTCTCTGTCTGTATAATCCCAGGATTATGTTATGTGTACTTTGTAGTTCTAACACATTATAGTGTAGGCAAATTAGCATTCTGACTAAATAGTTTACCGAATGAATGGATTTTCACGAAACTTTGTGGATTCTGTTCGTTTTGAAGTCTAGATCAAACTCCAAAAAAAAAATGGCCGCTAATATTGCCTCGCAATTGTTATAAACAATGATCTTGTTGCTAATTTGTTAACTAGTAAAATTGAGGTAAATTAAAAAAACAAAATGTCTCTTTAGATAATTCTATGAAAAATAACAACTTTTTACTCTCGTAAAATTTTCGAAAAATGCATATTTTCCGAGATATAGCGGTTGAATTTTTCCAAAAAGGGTTGAAGGTGGAATAAAAAGTGACGAGAAAAATCCATAAATTCGAGTGAATATATTATTAAACTACAAGACTTTTTTTCCTTTATGACTCTTTCCTAAAGTGCACTCTGTCCAAGTTTCCCGGAAAAAACCGAAAAAAAGGCCCTTATCGGAAAACGGAAAATATCGTAAACTATGAAATTTAAAAATCTGGAAAAATTAAACGTATAGGTTAATATATTCTTTAAAATTTTGCTCTCTTCTAATTTTTTTGTAACGTACATATTTTCCGAGTTTTCAACAGTTTTTCACTATCAAAATGTATCTAAATTTTTTCATGACACAAAATGCATGTAATCTCTAAAATTGTAATTAATTTATATATATTTAATAGAAAAATATCTAATTTGTGAAGAAAAGAAAGAACGAAAAAATTTCTACTGCAGTCTCGTAAGCAAATATTAAACCACCTTTACCCTTTCAAATAGAAAGACGTAAATTGGACTGTAAGTCGATGAAGTCTAGTACTTATTTTGAACAATAGATAATTACACAATACACACACATCCTTTAAAATATCTGTAGAGAAAATGTTTATGAATTTAAAAAACCGCTGCCCAAGGAATCACTACTTCCACATCCAGATTCTCTATCCAAGTCACTCACAACGAAAAAACTTTGTATGTGAAAATAATTGTTTATGGAACTTTAATAATATAATATTTGAAATCCTCTACCCCAAAAACCCATAAAACGATACCCCACATCGGTAGTGGGGTGGGGGTGGTGATAGGGGGGTGGTAGTGGTGGGTGGATGAAGTAAAAAAATATTTTGAGGTTTCTGGTTCCTGTACATAAACTAAATCACATTTTTTTTTATCCCCTTTAATAAGGAGGTGGGGGTGGTAATGGGGGTGGCTAATGCCAAAAATTTTTTTGAGACCTTAGCTTCGCTTGTATATACTAAATACCAATTTCATGGACTCTTACTGGCTTGATTTACCCAATTTACCCCAATTTACCCCCCAACCCTTCGACGGAACAAGATGAAAATATAATCTAGTTCTAGATCTCGTTAAAGTACATGTGTACCAAATTTCAAGTCAATATCTTAAACGGTTCCAGAGTAAACGTGCGCACAAAAAAAAGTTACAGACAGACCGACAGACCGACAGACAGACCGACAGACAGACCGACAGACAGACAGAAAATTTGTTTTCGCTCAAACTTAAAATCTCGACGTTTCATGACATTTTAAGCCTATTTGGACAATAAAAATTTTTAAAAATTTTTTTGTCGTTACTATACTTCCACTGGACGTGGAAGTAAAACCAAACATATGGTTGAAATTTATATATTTCGGAAAGGATTTCTTACAATAGAGGCCTTACCCCACAAGCGTCCATAATAAGACGCAATAAAACTGTCTTTCAGAAATAGCAATCCTTCATTTCAAAAAGACAAGTCAATTAGTTTCAGATACAACCCATTATTGTCTGTTTAACCGAAACTAGAATAACAGACTCCGAAAATGTAAAAAATTCTAAAATTTATCTATACAACTCTCTTAGCTGGTATATTATACATTAATGATAATTTATATAATCAACACAATAGAAAGTAGCTTAATTGAAAATATTAGATTCATATATAATTATAACATATAAAATATGCTATAATTAAAATATACAAAAATATTATTTTTAATTTTTGTCACGTTTGTTAAATTATTAAGTATTTTAGTATTTATTTTATTTTGTAATATATCGAAGTTTATGTCGATTTACGTGTATTTTAATATTGAGTAACTGCTATTCTATACTAATAAATTAGAAAAATTATCACATCGCCTGTTATATTACGATTTTACCTATGGACAACCTCTGTTTAATAATAATTAAACAGAGGTTATAATAATAATTATAATAATAATAAGAAATATGCACGACAACGTACCAGCTGCCTTATTAATTATATACCAAAATAAACGATAATTAATGGACAATAATGAACAAAATAGTTCAGGTCGGTAAGTCTGTTGTTAATTATCAAATGAAATCGCCGAGAATCGCATATACGAAAATGCAATTTTTGTGAGTCAGTCCGTCAATTTCTTTTCAGTATTGAAAGTCACTGCTCATTCTTTTTGCCTGCCTAATGATATGCAAAATCATATATGTAAGTTTTATCTGGCTATATATAATTTTGTATCGCAAATTACCAAATATAAGCCACTTTTCGAGCGGCTTTTACACCGTTATTGTAATACATTCTGGCGATTAAGTAAAATGCTAGAATCTCTAAAACGATTATTTTTTGTGTAATTTTATAGCAATGTGTTCCAGATCTTTTTATAATACATACACGTAACAACTATTAAGTTAATATCTTAAACCGTCCCACAGGAAACGTGCGTACAAAAAATACAGACAGATACAATTTCTTTTTGCCCACAAATTTAAAATCTCGATATTTCATGACATCTAAACCGATTTCAAAAAAAAAATTGAAGTTTTTTTTTACGATTACTATACTTCCAATCCACTATTTGGATGTGGAAGTAAAATTTACGACTCAAATCATCCAATGTCCCAAATTGGGATACAAATTGTGCGAAAATTATTAAGTAATTATAAATACTGATTTAATGAAGCTAAAATATTATGACATGAGGGTTTATTGATACATCTGAAAGTGTATTATAAATAAAAAGAAACATTTCTTATTATAAAAACACAATTTGTAATGTTAAATGTTAATAAAATTGAACATGCCTCAAGTTTAACAACAGGTATTTTTCTTTATAGTGTAAAATATTATAAAAAAATCTGAGGCCTTGGCTTCTAGTAGGTATACTTATTCACCAAAACTACACTAACATTTTTCTTTGTATGTCTTACAAAACATTTTTTGTAATAAATATGAAATGTTTTTTTCCATGAGATTATTTTAAGGGTAACTAAATGAACTATATTTCACAATAGAAATATGAAACATTTCATTTCTTGTTTCTTATTTATAACAAATTCGGATAAAAACATACATTATTTTTAATGAAAATATATGCCATTTGATTTATTACTTCCACATCCACGTAGTGGAGTGGAAAGATGTACAGGGTGCGCCACTTAAAACTGCCCATACTTGTAACTTTTTTATTTTTAAGGCGATGACCTTGTTGGGCACATCAAATTGTAGACATTTTTAAGGCCTTAAACACGCATATAGTGATTTAAAAAAAAAATTGAAAAAATTGTTAAGAAAGGAAACTTAATTTCTTTGAATATTTTTTTACCTCACCTTGTACATGAAATGTGTTAATGTTTTCTTATAAAGGTTTTAATTAGCTTCAATTTCTGTTAAAAATAAAGTTTTAAGAATAAAAATTCCTATTATTTATTACATTTTAATAGAGTTTGTTTTTAAAAATATTTATTTCTTTTGTTTCTTGTTGCTGTTTTGTTACGTTGAGGATTTTTTGTGATATGCCTTTTACAAATAAAGCATAAAATTATTATTTACATTTTTTCAGATATTTTAAAAAAATTAGGAGTCGGAAGGAGTGTTTTTAATTTCTTTCTCTAAAACCAAAAAGAATTTCGGATATGACGTAATAAACATAACATAAATTGAAGCTAATTAAAACTTTTATAAGAAAACATTGACGCAGTTCATGTACGGGATGAGGTAAACAAATATTCAAGGAAATTAAGTTTTCTTTCTTAACAATTATTTTAATTTTTTTTAAATCACTCTGTACACATGTTTAAATGCCTTAAAACTATCTACAATTTGATATGCCCAACATGGTCGTAGTTTAAAAAATAAGAAAGTTGCAAGCCTGGGGAGTTTTAAGTGGCGCACCCTGTATAGTAATCTTAAAAAAAATTTCAAAATGTTTTTTGTTGAAATAATAAATGTCATAAAACGCCGAGATTTTAAATTTAAGAGAGAAAAAATTCTGTCTGTGTGTCGGTCTGTAACTTTTTTGTGCGCACGTTTTCTTCGCAACGGTCTAAGATACTGTCTTCAAATTTGGCACACATATGTTCCATGACGAGATCTGGTACTAGATTATGTCTTGCGCTAATTCCAGTGAAGGGTTGTGAGTTAAATAGGGTAAATAGGGAAAAACAATAAAGCAAGCTAATAACAGTCCAGAAACATAATTTTTAAAATCTTCTATTTAACTTCATTTTAAAAGCTTTGTACGGTAGTTAGTATGTTTGGGTCAAATCGTGCAACCAAAATGGGTCCTGGAGGTATTGTTTAATAGTGGATTCGGCGGCGCCCGGAGAGATTCGAATATGGATTCGGCAGCGCCTGAAAATTGCCTTGGTATTCGACATGGTCCGGAAGTCACCTTGGTGTTTAGCCGTTCTCGAATATGGATTATGCAGCGCTCGAATATAGATTCGGCGGCGTTCTAATTTGGATTTGGCAGCGCCCGGAAGTTACTTTGAAATTCGGCAGCGCCCAAAAATGGATTCAGCGGCATCCTAATATCGATTCGGCAGCGCCCAGAAATTACCTTGGTATTCAGGCGCGCCCGGATATGGATATTTAATATGGATACGGAAACGCCCGGAATTTGCCTTCGTATTCGGCAGCGTCCGGAGGTTTGGCTAGCATTCGGCAACGCCCTTTTATTAAAATTCTGTGACCAATTATTTCCACATACTAGAGTGCAAATATGGTCAAGATGTTTTCCTTTAAAGAGACTTGGATGGGAAATCTGGATGTGGAAATATTGATTCCTTAGGCAGCGGTTTTATTCCAAAAGCTACAACAAAATTTGAATGAATTATTTTATCACAACTCAATTGAGAGTAATACTCCAATTTCGATTTTCATAAAAAAAGTAATCTTTTAACAAATAGCCACAACTTTGACAATTTTTATTGTAGAAGAACCGGAATGTATTAAATTGAATTACCTTTCAACGTTGTAATAACCAATTTCAGACCCTTCGGTTTTTAAGTTATTCACGAAAAATACGTGTTGAAATTTGACATTTAGAAAGGGACGAAAAAACACAAAACCTTAAAAAAAATAATATCTCGAACAATCTTTGAACGGGACTAATCTGAAATTTAAGGTAAAGTTAATTTCTTATGTTTCAAGTCGTACAAATAACAGTTTTTGACATAATTCGTAATTTTAAAGATATTTCCAGAAACCCATTTTTTAACGAATTGCTAGATACAACGAATCAAAAATCACGGTCATTTACATTCAAACTATACAAATTGCGCGGAAATATTAACAAAATTGTATGACTTTTATATCAACTTTATTATTCTAATTATAACATGTTGTTTGAGTGACCTATAATAATTAATATCATGAGAGAAATAGAAGTAAAAATTGTTAAATTGCTTAAACACTATCAACGAAAAAACTAGCTCGAATTAAAACTAAAATATACTTTACGTGCAATATGTACATACAATATGTTTACTTAAAGTAAACTGCAATTAAATTTTAATTTTATTTATATAAATATATACTTTGGACAAAACTTTGTTAGTTTAGATGAATTATAGTTTTACAGATATCTATGAACTTACATTTAGAATCACGAGGTTGTAGATGCTCCAAACTGATTAATTTTGAAGCACAGTGGCAAGTGTAAAGTAAAAAATATATTATAATTTAAGCTATCAAACTTTGTCGTATAATTTTTTCCATCTTGTTAGTTTCAATTCGACAGCTTTATCTTTAACGGTGTCTTAGTAACTCTACAACTCTTTCAACCATGCATTTCTCTACAAGAGGTTGTTCTTGGGTCACCTACTATACTTTTCTTAAATAGAATCCAATAAGAAATCCAAAAATTTAAACAAAACGAATTAAAATAATCTCCAACATACACTAGTTCACAAGTTCAAATACGTGTTAATTCTTGATAAAGCTTGTAAAAATGTGAGTGAGGGCACATTGGATTCGGAATAACGTCTAGAAAAATGTGCAAAACTTTCAAACCCGCATATAAACAATTGCAAAAGTTATAAACAAATTAAGATTGAAGAAATAACGAGCTTCGTTTTTTGAAAATAACTCGAAAACCGTTAATATTTAAGAAATTTAAAAAAAAGATTCTTGAAGAGGAAGAAATTTCCAATAGAAAAGTCAGAACTCCCGGTATTCTATCTCTATTATTAATAATTTTAATTTAATGTTGAAAATAAGGCTTCGTGCGGCAAACGCTAAGCCGTTACGAAACCGGCCGTAATAAGTAAAAATATTTTTTTATGTATTAAATATTAATTTAAAAATTTTAAAAAACTATGGTATTATTCAGACATTTAAAGAAAAAAAAATCCAGATTTTTCATAAAATGAGCCTATTGTTAATTAACAATTTTTTTTAGAGCTTACGTTTATATTTCAAGTCGGATAATTGTTAAGCAAAAGCCACTAAAATTATTACCTTTCCTTTAGACCTTATATCAACTATACTGTACGAGATTATGACATTGCGATATTTTTAATTGTTATAGTCTATTAGTTATTAATTATTTAAGATAACAAAAAACTAAGAAATTAAAAAAAAAAAAAAGGTTGACATTTTTTTTATTAATTTTAATTATTATCTGTTTTATATTCAAAAATAACATAAGATTACATAAACTTTAAATTTTTAGTGTTATTTGTTTAAACAAATTTGATAAACACATAGATAAATTACTTATTTTTGAAAAACATTTTTTGCCATTTTATTTGTTATAAAATATTATGAATTAAAAAAAAATTTTTCTTAAAAACATTTTTTAATTGTTTATAATCATTTTTTTCCTTTTTTCATTATTTAAACAAGTTATTAAGTAAAAATTTTAGTCTTAAAACCTATTATTTGCAATTCTCTACAAGGTGGAATTTTTTTGTTGTTGTTAATTTATATGTTTATTTAATAAATAATTTGTTATTAACAACTTCCGAATGTGTTTATATTTTTTTAGATAGAAAAAAAATTAAAAAAAAAACAACCGTATACATAAACACATAAAAAAGAAAAAATGTTAATATTTCTTATAGAATTTTAAATTTTAAATATTAAAAATGTTTTTTGACATATTTATGTATACGGTTGTTCTGGTTATTTTTTTCTATCTAAAAAAATATAAACACATTCGGCGATTGTTAATTAGAAATTGTTTATTAAATAAACAAATTAATTAATAACAAAAATTCCACCTTGTAGAGAATTGCAAATAAAAAATTTTAAGAATATTTTTTTCTTAATAATTTGTTCAAATGAAGAAAAACGGGATAAAATAATTATAAACAATTAAAAAAATGTTTTAAGGAATTTTTTTTTTCAAAAATACGTAATTTATCTATTTCTTGATAAAATTTGTTTAAACAATTAGCACTAAAAATTTAAAGTTTATATAATTTTATAGTATGTTTGAATATAAAAACAGTAATAATAATAATTTTAAAATTAATAAAAAAAAATTTTCAACCTCTATTTACTTTCTTAATTTCTTGTTAGCTTAAATAATTAATAACTAATAGACTGTAACAATTAAAAACATCGCAATGTCATAATCTCATAAAATATAGTTGACATAAGGTCCTCACGAAGCGAAATAATTTTAGTGGCTTTTGTTTAACAATTTTCCGACTTGAAACATAAACGTAAACTCAAAAAAAAAATTGTTAATTAACAACGAGCTCATTTTATGAAAAATCGGTAAAAAAATTTTTTCCAACGGGATATTGTTCCTTTAAGTGTCTAAATAATAACGCAATGAAAAAAAAATTATATTAATACTTGACAATATAAAAAAATTGTTTTGCTTTTTACGACCGGTTTCAGAGTATCGTAACGGTTTAGCGTTCGCCGTGCGAAGCCCCATTTTCAACATTAAATTAAAGTTAATAATAGTAGAGATAGAGTTCCAGAAGTCCAGACTTTTTTATTGGAAATTTCTTCCTCTTTAAGAACCTCTTTTTTTTAATTACTCAATTATTAATAGTTTTCGAGTTATTTGCAAAAAACGAAACTCGTCATTTTTTTCAATCTTAATTTGTTTATAACGTTTTCACATTTTTCTAGACGTCATTCCGAATCCAATGAGCCCTCACTTATATTTTTACAAGCTTTATCAAGAATTAACACGTGTTTGAACTTGTGAATTAGACTAAATAAGATTCTTTTACATTAACATAATTTTGTAGTTTATCACGTATCTAAAATATTTTTGCTAATAACTTTTCTCTTACTTCTGTAGTTTAATTAAACTACAGAACACTATTTTACTTATAGCCTTGCTGAACCATCCTTAACAAAAGTTGTCTACAATCAAGAGGTACAAATTCCGTCCTCATTTTAACAGTTACACGAATTGTCTCCACTAAGTTTACTTTTCCTAGTAGTAATATATTCGAGCAAACTAAAACATCTGGATCAACATGTGGTATATAATAACCTACTTCCACGGTGTTGCCAGCTGACTAGATGCCATCTAAACCGCTTCTGTGGTCAGCAGGTATTCAAAATGAATATTTTTCGAGAGACAGGCACGGCAGCTAGTAACAAACCGCTGAACTAAAATATTCACTAGGGTGTTATAATGGGTCACTTGACCTCCAACTTAAAATAAGTTTTAATGGCATAATACGACATTTACGATGCCCCTGCGTTATTATCTCTAGCAGGTCAGATGGCATCCGAATACCGGATGCCATCTGACTCGTGGATGCCAACTGAACCTAAAATTTTACATTGTGGGATGCCAACGAATACCTTATATAAATATATATATATATATATATATATATATATATATATATATATATATATATATATATATATATATATATATATATATATATATATATATATATATATATATATATATATATATATATATATATATATATATATAACAATCTAAATTTAGTAGGCTTCGAACGAAGCCCTACTAAATTTAGATTGTTCTTTAACTAGTCGGACGTGACTATCCTTCATTAATTTATAAATAAAAAATACTATAAAATTTTTGAAAAAAATTTGTTCTTAAAACATTTTTTTAATTGTTTATAATTATTTTTTCCCGTTTTTTTTCATTTAAACAAGTTATTAAGAAAAAAAATATTCTTAAAATTTTTTATTTGCAATTCTCTACAAGGTGGAATTTTTGTTATTAATTAATTTGTTTATTTAATAAACAATTTCTAATTAACAATCGCCGAATGTGTTTATATTTTTTTAGATAGAAAAAAATAACCAGAACAACCGTATACATAAATATGTCAAAAAACATTTTTAATATTTAAAATTTAAAATTCTATAAGAAATATTAACATTTTTTTTATGTGTTTATGTATACGGTTGTTTTTTTTTAAAATTTTTTTTCTATCTAAAAAAATATAAACACATTCGGGGGTGTAACGGGATTTTTGTCGAAATTCCGTTACAGTTCCTTTTTATCATAATTAACTCATTAATACTATGCATTCTTTGTATATAATATAGTTCAATTTATTAATGCAGTCTATTGAAACACCAAACTTGCGCCCGAAATTGTCACGTGATAGCTCACCTAGTCTGAGTGCCGCTGCTTAACATCTTGTAAACTGTACCTTAGCTAATTCAATTTGAGTAAAACGGCGCCCGAGACTGTGTCGCCCTGGTGGAAGGAATGCAAAAGAGCGCGGTGGGGAGGTATTAAAAATCGGGTCTGATAACTTCTTCCTTCTTCTGGTTGTGTGTTCTCCTAGAAAGTCAGGTATGAATACTCTAGTAATTATAATTTAATAATTTATGATATTAATCTAATGATTAGTTGTTAATCTTTGGCTGGTAGTAGTTTCAAATTTGAATGATTATCCGTATAAAACAATTTCTTTATCTTTGCTTTATTGAAATATAATTTACCGCATAAATTCTTTACTAGCACGTGGGTATATTCGAAAATCACCGGTGCAGTTTTTTTGTCGAGGCGGAATGTTAGACGGGGACTCCGTTTAAAAATTTATCTTTTGTGTAGAACAATATCTGCCGTCTATTTTGTATTTCTAGGTGTGAAAAGAGAAGCAGTGCGGATCTAGACTTTACTGTTTGAGGTGCCGACTATTCTGGAACCTACGAGGAAGGGCTTGGCTGTGGAGTTTTCTGCTATATGCGAGGTGAGTGGTTTTCATTTTCCTTAAATTTTTTCATTGTGAAAATAAATTTGCAACCGAAATACCACTCAGCTCGTGTTAAGGCCTGGTTTTCTTTAAATTTTGGGTAGAGTCTAGAATCCTGGCGATTTTTTTTTCTCTTTTCACAATACCTAATTATCTTTTTGCTGGTGCATTTTAGAATTCTAATTATCTTTTTGCTGGTGCATTTAAGCATATGTTTTAGAGCATATTCCTTGCACGGGTGTTTATTTATTTTTTTATAGAAACATACTATTTGTGCCATTGATTAACGTTGTTTTTTTTTGCTAGAGTTTTTATTCACCAATGCTTTCTAGGAAGCCATTTTCAGTTAATTTTTGAAGCCGTCTGAGTCACAGACGTAAAAATTATTCAAAGTCTTTTGGATGCAAACTTTTGCATCGTTTATAAAATATTTAATTCATTTTTTTTCTTCTCTCGATATAGACTAATAAGGTCTATTAATTTGTGTATGATTAAATATTAAATGCCTCTCTTGTTTTTCCTTGACTTTAATCATTTAGTTGAAATGTCTTAAATTTCTTAAATCGTACCTAATTATCTTTGTTTAAAATACATTATCTAATTAAATTTTGTGCAGAGAAATTTTTTTTTTATTCAAAAGTTTTGGTCATAAATTTTTAAAATATTTGCTATCGAACATTTTAATTTTTTACAATTTCTCATTGAATTCAAATAGTAGTTTTATTAGATTTACGTAATTAATTTAGAGAGTTTGCTACCGAAGATAGCTTTCTCAATATCGAAGTTGCTTCACAACTTTAAGTTATTTTTATTAATATTTCCCTGACTGGTTTTAATCATTTTTTTTCCCCCTTTTAATGTAAACACTTGGACCAAGTGAAGAGGAGAGACCCAGTACATGTTTTCCATCTTAATTAAGGAATTTGGTGGTCGTGGACAGCAACATCGTTGGAGTGGACAGAGCTGATACTCCAAGATAAGGAGATTGTTAGTGGGATCCCAGCTCTAAACATACGTCCCTTGAAATCATAACCATTGGAAGCTTCCCGCCCCATTCTCCTGCTGCAGCAGTTACGTAAGAACTTATTTTTTTCGGAAACTGTACGGTCTAAGTTTTATTGCTCAGAAGAAACCTTGTACAAAACCAGTCAACTTTGCAAATTTTTTCTCAATCTTTATTATCAATTTTTTATAATTTTTTTTATTTCATCAACTTGTTGAAATTTTGTTCACACTTATTTTAATATCATTTGTTTTTCAAGTAATCTTAAATTCTATTTATATATAAATTATCCATTGTTTTTAACTCAACTTGTAAAGAAATTGTAAATATTTGTTTAAAAAAAAAACATTATTTTCTTGTAATATACTGTTAACTTTTAATTATTTTTGTGTTCTTATTCCTACTCTCCCGATATTCAAGAACAGACTACCTAACATTTGTAGATATTTATTTTTGATATTAAAATTGATAATACTTGGTAAAGAAAATACGCTGGCGTCCAAAAGGCCCAGTACAACTAAAGAAAAAAACTTTTCAGTGCATCTAAAAAAAAATAATAACCTACTGACCCGTGCTGAGCTAGCAGGAGCTAGGTTTCTGCACCTCTTGATTGGAAATTTGAATCAATCCAACAAAGTGTAGTTAGACAATTGACGCCCAACGTCAAGGCCCCGATTTTTTTTTAGTTCTCAAGTTGTATTGGCAATGTTCTTGAGTATCAGAGTACGGAATAATTAACAGCTAACATTTTTTTCTGACCAAAATCTCTGCTATTAGTATCTTATTTTCTTATCTTATCTTAAATAGTTATAAGTTTGCGTATTTTGATAACTATTTCATATCTTGCGGTTTATGATTTTTAGGAAACTGTAAACTTAAACATATCTTTAAATTTATTATTTTGTTTTTTGTTTTCGGGGAATTTATCTTGAACTTAGTGATATAACTTTTGGTACTGAATATTTTCACACAATACTACCTATATTATTATTTTTGCGATTTTTGCTGATATACCTCTTTTCGATTTTTGCGAAATACCTAAAACTAGAGTGCGACCGGTTTGGACTTTTATTTTTTATTTTTTATCTTAAATTTTGTCAACTGTTAAATCCAAGATGGAGCCTAACCATTTAAAAGCTAAAGAATTAACGTATGAGCTGTTGATTAGAAGTATCGATGCTTCCGGTGATGTTGATAAGAAAAGGAAACTTCTTCGTGGTGCTCTCCACCAAGAAGATGCGAATAGGAGCTTTGCTCATGTGCCTATCGTTAGTCCTTTTGATCATGAAACAGACGTCAAGGAAATTTCTGAAACTATAACTGATTTAAAAAATATCGTTAGTACTTTTACGGGAACTGCAGCCGACGCTGCATTCAAAAGAATCTCCTCTCGGTTAAATCACATTTCAGGCCGCGTGCAAAAATTAAAAACGGATGAGGATTCTGAGGAAGAAAAACGGAAAATTTTACAGTTAGAAATCTTGGATTTAGAAGGTGACCAGTAAAGTATGTAGCTCCTTATAAATGGAACATACAGTTCAGTGGTTCTAGTAAGGAATCAGTAAATTCTTTTTTAGAAAAAATTGACATGTTGCGAGAAGCTCGTGGAGTGTCTAAAGCTGATCTTTTTTCTTCTGCATGTGATCTTTTTAAGGATGACGCGTGGATTTGGTATAGCAATAATAAAACTAGGTTTACCGATTGGGATACTTTAGTAAAAAAATTACGGGAAGATTTTCTTCCATATTTTTACGAAGATGACTTATTGCGGGAAATCGATAATCGCACTCAAGGAAATCATGAAAGAGTCACAATTTTCATAGCTTCTATGTTAAACTTGTTTAATAGATTGCCTACCAAACCCACTGAGTTATCTATGGTAAATAAAATTCGCAGAAATTTGTTGCCATATTATATTTCGCGTTTAGCTTTGGAACGACCCCAGACTGTCGATGAATTATCTGAGTTATGTAAAAGACTGGAGGAGGCTCATACTTGGTCTGACCGATATAAGCCGCCCCCATCTCGTAAAACTGGTTTGCTGGAGCCTGATTTAAATTATTCTCCTTCCGAAATTCCCTCTACCTCCAACTTTGTTAAAAGAAATTTTAATTCTCATGTCGCTACAGTCTCCTCAACGATACGTTGCTGGAATTGTTCTTTAATTGGGCACCGATATTACGAATGTAATAAGCCTAAAAGTATCTTTTGTTACGGTTGTGGCAATAAAAATGTCTATAAACCAAAATGTCCGCGTTGCACTCCAAAAAAACTTGCCTCAAGATGGCGTAACCCTGGGCGCCGCCACCATTTCACAAAGCCCAGAACCCCTACCTTCTACCTCTCAGCAACCCAAGCCAAGTCAAGGAAAGGGCAAAGGCAAGGGAAAGAAATCGCAAAAGTAAAAACTTCTCGTTCTGATTGGGACAAATGGGTAAAGACTGTTAAAAATTTTTATCTTTCTAGTAAGTTAGCGAACAGTGTTAGCCCTGTTTTCGTTAGAAAACCTAACGATTCGCGTCCCTATGTTTATGTAAATATTTTAAATCATTCAGTACTTGCTCTAGTTGATAGCGGTAGCAATTCTTCGATATTGGGTGCATCTGGCATGTCTTTATTAAAAATTTTAAATATTCCTATACACTATGATAATACTTTACGTGTCACCACAGCTGATGGTACAAATCAAGATGTGTTTGGTTATGTTAATATTTCGGTAACACTTAACAATGTTTCGAAAACTTTTAAAATTTTAGTTATACCTTCTTTAACGCGTACACTCATTTTAGGCATAGATTTTTTAAATATTTTTAAAATTAATCTTAATTTTGGCAACTCAACTTACATTTCTCAAACTTCAACTTTATGTACAGTGAATACCATTCAAGCTTTTTCGGATCTTTCGGTTAGTCAAAAGGCAGAACTTCAGTCAGTTATCAATCAATATGAAACAATTGCACCAACAGATAGGCTTGGTCGCACTCATTTAATTTCACATTGTATCGACACTGGTGATAGTAAACCTATCAAACAGCGTCAGTATCCTTTGTCGCCTGCAATGCAGAAACATTTAAATAAGGAAATTGATGAGATGTTAAAACTTAAAATAATTCAACCTTCACAGTCTCCTTGGTGTAGTCCCTTGTGGCTGGTACCTAAAAAGGATCCTGGTGAATATCGCGTATGTTTTGATGGTCGGAAATTAAATCAAGTAACTATCGATGATGCCTATCCTATGCCTTTAATTGATAATATTTTGAGTAAGTTGAGAGATGCTCGATATCTCAGTTCAATAGATTTACGTCATGCATTTAACCAAATACCTCTTGAACCATCTTCTCGACCAAAGACAGCCTTTGCCGTCCCTGGTAGAGGACTTTTTGAATATTGTGTAATGCCTTTCGGTCTTTCAAATAGTCCAAAAACTATGGTTAGATTGATGGACCAAGTAATTGATCCATCATTAGAACCTTTTGCCTTTGTATATCTAGATGATATTATCATCTCCACGCCAGATTTTGCGACTCATATCGAAGTATTGAAAAAGGTTCTTCGACGCCTTAAGTCCGCCAATCTTACAATTAACTTGAAAAAGAGTGAATTTTGCCGCTCATCTCTTACTTATCTGGGATATGTCGTGGATGGTCAAGGTCTCCGTACTGATCCTTCCAAGGTTGAGGCAATCGTTGATTACCCAGTTCCTAGAACTACTACGGAAATTAAGCGATTGATTGGTCTTGTCGGTTGGTATCGCAGATTTATCAAAGATTTTTCTTCTCTTTGTGCCCCTATTACAGACCTAATTCATGGTAGGAAAAAGGGTCAGGCAATTTCTTGGACTCCTGAAGCTGATAAAGCTTTTCACGAAATTAAACATAGGTTAACTACTGCTCCTATTTTAGCTAGTCCCGATTTTTCAAAACAGTTTGTTATACAGTGTGATGCGTCAAATACTGCTTTAGGTTTTATTTTATATCAGGAGTGTGATGGCATTGAGCACCCCATCGCATATGGTAGCAAAATGTTAAACAAATGTCAACGTAAATACACTACTAGCGAAAAAGAATTATTATCTTGTCTGACAGGAATTGAAACCTACCGAAAATACATTGAAGGTACCCGTTTTAAGGTCGAAACTGATCATGCGTCATTAGTTTGGCTTCATAAATTATCTAACTCCTCTGGACGTTGCTGTGAAACTTTCTCAGTACGACTTCGACATCGTACACAGGAAGGGTTCACTTAATGTTGTAGCGGATGCGTTATCTCGTGCTATAACAGATACAGCTGTTTTAGATGTCTCGACTTTCAAACGTGATAAATGGTACCTTGACATGATTAGGAAAGTCCAAGAAAAGCCTGAGTCTTATTCTGCGTTTCGTGTAGAAAATAATATCTTATATAAACATGTGTTTCACCATAATCCCGTTATTAGTAACTTATCTGATTGGAAAATAGTTGTGCCTACCTCTAATCGTATTGAAATTTTTAAGTTATATCACGACGCTGAAACTGCCGGACACTTTGGCATTTCTAAAACCTTATCTCGTATCTTGGAATTATATTACTGGCCTGGTCTTCGTAGAGATGTTTATCGTTATGTGAGAAAATGTACTGTCTGTGCGGCTAGCAAAAGCACTAATTTACCTCGACCTGGTTTAATGGTTACTTATAAAAATATAAATTTTCCCTTCCAACTTATCTCTGCCGATTTATTGGGACCTTATCCGACTTCCAAAAATGGAAATCGATATGTTCTAGTTGTAGTAGACTGGTTTACAAAATATGTACTGGTTCATCCTATGTCAAAAGCCACATCAAAAGGTATTATTAAATTTCTAGAAAACCAAGTTTTTCTTATATACGGTTGTCCGCAAATTTTCTGTTGCGACAACGGAAGTCAGTTTACTAGTAAACAATTTCAAACATTTATGGGTACAAAAAATTTGGTACAATGCATTATACCACCCACAAATTAATCACTCGGAAAGAATTAATAAAATAATAGTCACTACCTTGCGAGCTTATATTCATGGCAACCATAAAACATGGGACACATCTATTTATAAAGTTGCCCAGGCTATAAGACTGGCTAAGCATGATGTAACAGGGTACTCTCCTGCCTTTTTAAATTTTGCCAGAAACATTCCTCTAACCGGAGATTATTATGGAAAAATTTCAGAAAATGCTGACAATGTCGTTTCGATTACCGAAAAAAATCAATTAATAAATGATTTACAGGAGCTACCAGAATTATACATTGATGTTCGCAGAAGGTTACATGAAGCTTATCTTCGTAATACCAAGCAATATAATTTGCGAAAACGTTCAGTTAAATTTCGTGTGGGTGATAGAGTGTGGAAAAAAAATTATACCTTGTCTAGTAAATCCAAGAATTATTCGAAAAAATTGGCAGCTAAATATGTACCTTGTATCGTTGAAAAAGTTATCTCAAATTTAGTATATAACCTTAAAGATACCGATGGCAATGACGTAGGAAACTGGCACGTTAAGGACCTTAAACCAGACTACACTAATTTGGACTCTGACGATGACTCAGAGCCGGAAGATTCTAATTCCGAAATCCCCGATTAAAAATCTCTTCTTATTTCCCTTCATCTTATCTTTGTTTCTGGACCTTTATCTTATTCATATACTGGCTGGATAAATTTTTTTATCCAAGGGTTGTAGGGCGGGCCACTTTTTGCTTATTGCATGCGTCTCAAGCGTTTGCAATTGAGCAATTGAAGTCAACCAAGCGTGCGAAATTATCTTTTCCTTTTTGTCTCAGAGAGTGGTACATTTGTTTACCTAATTTGAATTTGTTAGGCAAAAGACTCTCATGTATTCCCTTTTGTGGTTCCTAGTTTTTTTGCTGTTCAATGCGTGTTCTAGGTAAACTACATTCTGGTGTGGATGCACTAGAGAATGTATTATAGGAGTCCGTTGTCTGAGTATGGGTACATTTCTGTGATCTGATGACATTTTGGTAATTTTTCTCGCGCTTGGAAGATTTCAAAAATATGACATAACAACGTCATTCATATTTCTTTTCCGGCTGAGTCTAAATATCTTTCCTTTCTTTTCTTAGACTCAAGGGTTGAGGGTGGGATCATGTTCTGCGTAATAGTGGTTGTCTTGGGCAATCGTTCGCGAAAACCCATTTCAATCATGTTTGCGTAATCTTGTTGTGAAATTGATCAAATGTAAAATATATCTTATCTTACCTTATCTCGTATCTTATCTTTTGTCTTAACGAATTAATATGTAAACGTAAATATACCTTTATCTTATCTTTTACCTTATCGAATTTACTTTACATCATATTCGTGTTGGTATTAAGTAATATACCATGTTTTCGCGAGCCATAGGGCTTAATAAATTTTTACATCTGATCAGTCACAGTCACAGCAAGACCGGACACTAACATCGTCAAAATTCTCTTTCTTTATTTTCTATCTCTCTATAATTCAAATCTTGTGTTGTTTTGTTCAGGACATTACCTTGTTGAACAGTTAAATGAATGGTTCAGGCGTTTGGCCTTTGTAACGAAAACTTGCTACCTTTTAAATTTTTTTCCTCATGTTTAATATTATTTACCAGTCTTGTCTGGACAGACATTCTCGTGGTCAGGTAAATAATCTATCTTTTCTCGTTTGTGGTTTAATACCATATATTTAGTTTAACTGAACAAATAGTTCGGAGGATATTTTCCCCTGGATGACGATTTTGCTATTTAGTTAGACAGGTTTGCCGATAACTTTTTGGTTGGCGAATCATCAAGTTGAGTATTGGTAAAATACTTAGCAGTGATTTAGGTAGTTTTCTTTTCTCCCATTCATTATGTGAAACCATTGTGAACTGTTGAATGGTAAGGTGGTGCTATGGACAACATTTCACTTGATACCTTCTGTTCATAAATTTCGGTTTTGGGTTTATGTTTCGATATTATGGGTGTTCATTAGCACGTTTGTTTTTTTTTTTTGTGCAATTTTTATTTATTTTTTTTTTCTCTTTTTTGGGGTTAATGTTTAGCCTATAAGTATCTGTCGCTATCCTATTTAGTAGGGTATTTTATTTACCGTCAATGGACTTACTTTGAGATGGGGATAAATCGGTTTCGATCGAGCTGTCTTCAATGACTGACCGTTAAGGAGGGTCTATCAGTCACATAGGTAAGGAGGCTTGTTCGTCAGTGTTGGCCTAGGTCGCCTGATATTCTTCGAGAGGCAGGTCTACCTCCCTGGTTCACCTCAGCCCTTGACCTGTCGTCCGGTCGAGAGACGATTTATCGCGCCTAAAGTAGGAGTATCTCTGTAGAACGGATTTTTTTTTGTCACCTGGGTGTCATAGACTGACTCCTAGTTTCAGCCCTTTGGAGCTATATCCAATGCTTCGTTAATTTAACAGTCTGGATATGTTTTCCCACTGTTAAATATAGGCAGATACTTCGTTATCTGTATCGTGGTCTAGTTTTACTGTTGAAAACTTTTCCAATTTTAGTACTGGCAACAACTACAAAGTTGCTCAGGCATTCAACCACAATGTCTGTGGAGACTGATTCTTTGAGATCCTCTCCTAAAACATATTATCTTTTCTTTCCTATGGCAATCTTTTCTGTTTTACTCATGTGAGAGTGTCATTTTTTTTTCTGAGTGGATTTCACCAGTTAGCCTGTGCCGCGTGACAACATTTATTACCGAGGCTCTTCCTGCATCTGGAAGTTGCGCAGAATAAGTGCTGGCCAGAATATTTTCTATCGTGTTTTTCTTTCTGACCACAGGTCGATTGTTGGATGGTTCTCTCGGGGGTGGTGATAACTGTCACAGGAGTTAAAAAATTTTTTTTTCCCGTGGTTTTTCCTAAATTATTGGTTACCTATATCTCATTCTACCTACACACGAACTCATTTCCTTATATCTTCCCTTTCCTACTCATTTACAGGGTGTATCACTTTACAAGTCAACAAAAAAAAAAAAAATTTTTTTTTTTTCGGGAGTTTGGGTGGTGTGTAACGGGATTTTTGTCGAAATTCCGTTACAGTTCCTTTTTATCATAATTAACTCATTAATACTATGCATTCTTTGTATATAATATAGTTCAATTTATTAATGCAGTTTATTGAAACACCAAACTTGCGCCCGAAATTGTCACGTGATAGCTCACCTAGTCTGAGTGCCGCTGCTTAACATCTTGTAAACTGTACCTTAGCTAATTCAATTTGAGTAAAACGGCGCGCCCGAGACTGTGTCGCCCTGGTGGAAGGAATGCAAAAGAGCGCGGTGGGGAGGTATTAAAAATCGGGTCTGATAACTTCTTCCTTCTTCTGGTTGTGTGTTCTCCTAGAAAGTCAGGTATGAATACTCTAGTAATTATAATTTAATAATTTATGATATTAATCTAATGATTAGTTGTTAATCTTTGGCTGGTAGTAGTTTCAAATTTGAATGATTATCCGTATAAAACAATTTCTTTATCTTTGCTTTATTGAAATATAATTTACCGCATAAATTCTTTACTAGCACGTGGGTATATTCGAAAATCACCGGTGCAGTTTTTTTGTCGAGGCGGAATGTTAGACGGGGACTCCGTTTAAAAATTTATCTTTTGTGTAGAACAATATCTGCCGTCTATTTTGTATTTCTAGGTGTGAAAAGAGAAGCAGTGCGGATCTAGACTTTACTGTTTGAGGTGCCGACTATTCTGGAACCTACGAGGAAGGGCTTGGCTGTGGAGTTTTCTGCTATATGCGAGGTGAGTGGTTTTCATTTTCCTTAAATTTTTTCATTGTGAAAATAAATTTGCAACCGAAATACCACTCAGCTCGTGTTAAGGCCTGGTTTTCTTTAAATTTTGGGTAGAGTCTAGAATCCTGGCGATTTTTTTTTTCTCTTTTCACAATACCTAATTATCTTTTTGCTGGTGCATTTTAGAATTCTAATTATCTTTTTGCTGGTGCATTTAAGCATATGTTTTAGAGCATATTCCTTGCACGGGTATTTATTTATTTTTTTATAGAAACATACTATTTGTGCCATTGATTAACGTTGTTTTTTTTTGCTAGAGTTTTTATTCACCAATGCTTTCTAGGAAGCCATTTTCAGTTAATTTTTGAAGCCGTCTGAGTCACAGACGTAAAAATTATTCAAAGTCTTTTGGATGCAAACTTTTGCATCGTTTATAAAATATTTAATTCATTTTTTTTCTTCTCTCGATATAGACTAATAAGGTCTATTAATTTGTGTATGATTAAATATTAAATACCTCTCTTGTTTTTCCTTGACTTTAATCATTTAGTTGAAATGTCTTAAATTTCTTAAATCGTACCTAATTATCTTTGTTTAAAATACATTATCTAATTAAATTTTGTGCAGAGAAATTTTTTTTTTATTCAAAAGTTTTGGTCATAAATTTTTATAATATTTGCTATCGAACATTTTAATTTTTTACAATTTCTCATTGAATTCAAATAGTAGTTTTATTAGATTTACGTAATTAATTTAGAGAGTTTGCTACCGAAGATAGCTTTCTCAATATCGAAGTTGCTTCACAACTTTAAGTTATTTTTATTAATATTTCCCTGACTGGTTTTAATCATTTTTTCCCCCCCTTTTAATGTAAACACTTGGACCAAGTGAAGAGGAGAGACCCAGTACATGTTTTCCATCTTAATTAAGGAATTTGGTGGTCGTGGACAGCAACATCGTTGGAGTGGACAGAGCTGATACTCCAAGATAAGGAGATTGTTAGTCCCTCGAAATCATAACCATTGGAAGCTTCCCGCCCCATTCTCCTGCTGCAGCAGTTACGTAAGAACTTATTTTTTTCGGAAACTGTACGGTCTAAGTTTTATTGGTCAGAAGAAACCTTGTACAAAACCAGTCAACTTTGCAAATTTTTTCTCAATCTTTATTATCAATTTTTTATAATTTTTTTTATTTCATCAACTTGTTGAAATTTTGTTCACACTTATTTTAATATCATTTGTTTTTCAAGTAATCTTAAATTCTATTTATATATAAATTATCCATTGTTTTTAACTCAACTTGTAAAGAAATTGTAAATATTTGTTTAAAAAAAAAACATTATTTTCTTGTAATATACTGTTAACTTTTAATTATTTTTGTGTTCTTATTCCTACTCTCCCGATATTCAAGAACAGACTACCTAACATTTGTAGATATTTATTTTTGATATTAAAATTGATAATACTTGGTAAAGAAAATACGCTGGCGTCCAAAAGGCCCAGTACAACTAAAGAAAAAAACTTTTCAGTGCATCTAAAAAAAAATAATAACCTACTGACCCGTGCTGAGCTAGCAGGAGCTAGGTTTCTGCACCTCTTGATTGGAAATTTGAATCAATCCAACAAAGTGTAGTTAGAGAGGTTGTTAATAACAAATTATTTATTAAATAAACAAATATAAATTAACAACAAAAAAAATTCCACCTTGTAGAGAATTGCAAATAATAGGTTTTAAGACTAAAATTTTTACTTAATAACTTGTTTAAATAATGAAGAAAGGAAAAAAATTATTATAAACAATTAAAAAATGTTTTTAAGAAAAATTTTTTTTTTAATTCATAATATTTTATAACAAATAAAATGGCAAAAAACGTTTTTCAAAAATAAGTAATTTATCTATTTGTTTATAAAATTTGTTTAAACAAATAACACTAAAAATTTAAAGTTTATGTAATCTTATATTATTTTTGAATATAAAACCAGTAATAATAATTAAAATTAATAAAAAAAATGTCAACCTTTTTTTTTTAATTTTTTAGTTTTTTGTTATCTTAAATAATTAATAACTAATAGACTATAACAATTAAAAATATCGCCATGTCATAATCTCGTAGAGTATAGTTGATATAAGGTCTAAAGGAAACGTAATAATTTTAGTGGCTTTTGCTTAACAATTATCCGACTTGAAATATAAACGTAAGCACTAAAAAAAATTGTTAATTAACAATAGGCTCATTTTATGAAAAATCTGGATTTTTTTTTCTTTAAATGTCTGAATAATACCATAGTTTTTTAAAATTTTTAAATTAATATTTAATACACAAAAAAAATATTTTTACTTATTACGGCCGGTTTCGTAACGGCTTAGCGTTTGCCGCACGAAGCCTTATTTTCAACATTAAATTAAAATTATTAATAATAGAGATAGAATACCGGGAGTTCTGACTTTTCTATTGGAAATTTCTTCCTCTTCAAGAATCTTTTATTTAAATTTCTTAAATATTAATGGTTTTCGAGTTATTTTCAAAAAACGAAGCTCGTTATTTCTTCAATCTTAATTTGTTTATAACTTTTGCGGGTTTGAAAGTTTTGCACATTCTTCTAGACGTCATTCCGAATCCAATGTGCCCTCACTCACATTTTTACAAGCTTTATCAAGAATTAACACGTCTTTGAACTTGTGAACTAGTGTATGTTGGAGATTATTTTAATTCGTTTTGTTTAAATTTTTGGATTTCTTATTGGATTCTATTTAAGAAAAGTATAGTAGGTGACCCAAGATCAACCTCTTGTAGAGAAGTGCATGGTTGAAAGAGTTGTAGAGTTACTAAGACACCGTTAAAGATAAAGCTGTCGAATTGAAACTAACAAGATGGAAAAAATTATACGACAAAGTTTGATAGCTTAAATTATAATATATTTTTTACTTTACACTTGCCACTGTGCTTCAAAATTAATCAGTTTGGAGCATCTACACCTCGTGATTTTAAATGTAAGTTCATAGATATCTGTAAAACTATAATTCATCTAAACTAACAAAGTTTTTTCCAAAGTATATGTTTATATAAATAAAATTAAAATTTAATTGCAGTTTACTTTAAGTAAACATATTGTACATATTGCACGTAAAGTATATTTTAGTTTTAATTCGAGCTAGTTTTTTCGTTGATAGTGTTTAAGTAATTCAACAATTTTTACTTCTATTTCTCTCATGATATTAATTATTATAGGTCACTCAAACAACATGTTATAATTAGAATAATAAAGTTTATATAAAAGTCATACAATTTTGTTAATATCTCCGCTCAATTTGTATAGTTTGAATATAAATGACCGTGATTTTTGATTCGTTGTATCTAGCAATTCGTTAAAAAATGGGTTTCTGGAATTATCTTGAAAATTACGAATTATGTCAAAAACTGTTATTTGTACGACTTGAAACATAAGAAATTAACTTTATCTTAAATTTCAGATTAGTCCCGTACAAAGATATTATTTTTTTAAGGTTTTGTGTTTTTTCGTCCCTTTCTAAATGTCAAATTTCAACACGTATTTTTCGTGAATAACTTAAAAACCTGAAATTGGTTATTACAACGTTGAAAGGTAATTCAATTTAATACATTCCGGTTCTTCTACAATAAAAATTGTCAAAGTTATGGCTATTTGTTAAAAGATTACTTTTTTTATGAAAATCGAAATTGGAGTATTACTCTCAATTGAGTTGTGATAAAATAAATCATTCAAAATTTGTTGTAGCTTTTGGAATAAAACCGCTGCCTAAGGAATCAATATTTCCACATCCAGATTTCCCATCCAAGTCTCTTTAAAGGAAAACATCTTGACCATATTTGCACTCTAGTATGTGGAAATAATTGGTCACAGAATTTTAATAAGAGGGCGTTGCCGAATGCTAGCCAAACCTCCAGAACTTCCGGACGCTGCCGAATACGAAGGCAAATTCTGGGCGTTTTCGTATCCATATTAAGATAGTGCCAAATCCATATCCGGGCGCGCATGAATACCAAGGTAATTTCTGGGCGCTGCCGAATCGATATTAGGATGCCGCTGAATCCATTTTTGGGCGCTGCCGAATTCCAAAGTAACTTCCAGGCGCTGCCAAATCCAAATTAGAACGCCGCCGAATCTATATTCGAGCGCTGCATAATCCATATTCGGGAACGGCTAAACACCAAGGTGACTTCCGGACCATGTCGAATACCAAGGCAATTTTCAGGCGCTGCCGAATCCATATTCGAATCTTTCCGGGCGCCGCCGAATCCACTATTAAACAATACCTCCAGGATCCATTTTGGTTGCACGATTTGACCCAAACATACTAACTACCGTACAAAGCTTTTAAAATGAAGTTAAATAGAAGATTTTAAAAATTAAGTTTCTGGACTGTTATTAGCTTGCTTTATTGTTTTTCCCTATTTACCCTATTTAACTCACAACCCTTCACCGGAATTAGCGCAAGACATAATCTAGTACCAGATCTCGTCATGGAACATATGTGTGCCAAATTTGAAGACAGTATCTTAGACGACCGTTGCGAAGAAAACGTGCGCACAAAAAAGTTACAGACCGACACACAGACAGAATTTTTTTCTCTCTTAAATTTGAAATCTCGACGTTTTATAACATTTATTATTTCAGCAAAAAACATTTTGAAATTTTTTTTAAGGTTACTATACAGGGTGCGCCACTTAAAACTTCCCAGGCTTGCAACTTTCTTATTTTTTAAACTACGACCATGTTGGGCATATCAAATTGTAGATAATTTTAAGGCATTTAAACATGCGTACAGAGTGATTTAAAAAAAAAATTAAAATAATTGTTAAGAAAGAAAACTTAATTTCCTTGAATATTTGTTTACCTCATCCTGTACATGAACTGCGTCAATGTTTTCTTATAAAAGTTTTAATTAGCTTCAATTTATGTTATGTTTATTACGTCATATCCGAAATTCTTTTTGGTTTTAGAGAAAGAAATTAAAAACACTCCTCCCAACTCCTGATTTTCCTCAACGTAATAAAACAGCAACAAGAAACAAAAGAAATAAATATTTTTAAAAACAAACTCTATTAAAATGTATTAAATAATAGGAATTTTTATTCTTAAAACTTTTTTTTTTAACATGAATTGAAGCTAATTAAAACCTTTATAAGAAAACATTAACACATTTCATGTACAAGTTGAGGTAAAAAAATATTCAAAGAAATTAAGTTTCCTATCTTAACAATTTTTTCAATTTTTTTTTTAAATTACTCTGTATGCGTGTTTAAAGCTTTAAAAATGTCTACAATTTGATGTGCCCAACAAGGTCATCGCTTTAAAAATAAAAAAGTTACAAGTATGGGCAGTTTTAAGTGGCGCACCCTGTACATCTTTCCACTCCACTACGTGGATGTGGAAGTAATAAATCAAATGGCATATATTTGCATTAAAAATAATGTATGTTTTTATCCGAATTTGTTATAAATAAAAACAAGAAATGAAATGTTTCATATTTCTATTGTGAAATATAGTTCATTTAGTTATCCTTAAAATAAAATCATGGAAAAAAACATTTTATATTTATTACAAAAAATGTTTTGTAAGACATACAAAGAAAAATGTTAGTGTAGTTTTGGTGAATAAGTATACCTACTAGAAGCCTCAGAATTTTTATAATATTTACACTACTATAAAGAAAACTACCTGTTGTTAAACTTGAGGCATGTTTAATTTTATTAACATTTAACATTACAAATTGTGTTGTTATAATAAGAAATGTTTCTTTTTATTTAAAATACACTTTCAGATGTATCAATAAACCCTCATGTCATAATATTTTAGCTTCATTAAATCAGTATTTATAATTACTTAATAATTTTCGCACAATTTGTATCCCAATTTGGGACATTGGATGATTTGAGTCGTAAGTTTTATTTCCACATCCAAATAGTGGATTGGAAGAATAGTAATCGTAAAAAAAAACTTCAATTTTTTTTTTGTTGAAATCGGTTTAGAATGTCATGAAATATCGAGATTTCAAATTTGAGGGCAAAAAAAAAAAATTGTATCTATCGGTTTGTCTGTATTTTTTGTACGCACGTTTCCTGTGGGACGGTTTAAGATATTAACTTAATAGTTGTTACGTGTATGTATTATAAAAAGATCTGGAACACATTGCTATAAAATTACACAAAAAATAATCGTTTTAGAGATTCTAGCATTTTACTTAATCGCCAGAATGTATTTACAATAACGGTGTAAAAGCCGCTCGAAAAGTGGCTTATATTTGGTAGTTTTTTAGTTTCGGAGTCTGTTATTCTAGTTTCGGTTAAACAGACAATAATGGGTTGTATCTGAAACTAATTGACTCGTCTTTTTGAAATGAAGGATTGCTAGTTCTGAAAGATAGTTTTATTGCGTCTTATTATGAACGCTTGTGGGGTAAGGCCTCTATTGTAAGAAACCATTTCCGAAATAAATTTATTTCAACCATATGTTTTGTTTTTTAAATTCATAAACATTTTCTCTACAGATATTTTAAAGGATGTCTATTGTTCAAAATAAGTAGACTTCATCGACTTACAGTCCAATTTACGTCTTTCTATTTGAAAGGGTAAAGGTGGTTTAATATTTGCTTACGAGACTGCAGTAGAAATTTTTTCGTTCTTTCTTTTCTTCACAAATTAGATATTTTTCTATTAAATATATATAAATTAATTACAATTTTAGAGATTACATGCATTTTGTGTCATGAAAAAATTTAGATACATTTTGATAGTAAAAAACTGTTGAAAACTCGGAAAATATGTACGTCACAAAAAAATTAGAACAGAGCAAAATTGTAAAGAATATACGTTTGAATTTTTCCAGATTTTTAAATTTCATAGTTTACGATATTTTCCGTTTTCGGATAAGGGCCTTTTTTTTCGATTTTTTCCAGGAAACTTGGACAGGGTGCACTTTAGGAAAAAGTCATAAAGGAAAAAAAGTCTTGTAGTTTAATAATATATTCACTCGAATTTATGGATTTTTCTCGTCACTTTTTTTTCCACCTTCAACCCTTTTTGGAAAAATTCAACCGCTATATCTCGGAAAATATGCATTTTTCGAAAATTTTACGAGAGTAAAAAGTTGTTATTTTTCATAAAATTATCTAAAAAGACATTTTATTTTTTTAATTTACCTCAATTTTACTAGTTAACAAATTAGCAACAAGATCATTGTTTATAATAATTGCGAGGCAATATTAGCGGCCATTTTTTTTTTTGGAATTTGATCTAGACTTCAAAACGAACAGAATCCACAAAGTTTTGTGAAAATCCATTCATTCGATAAACTATTTAGTCAAAATGCTAATTTGCCTACACTATAATGTGTTAGAACTACAAAGTACACATAACATAATCCTGGGATTATATAGACAGAGAAAATAAATTTCCTTTTAAGAGTTGATGTTCTGTTTTTGTTTCATTTTACCATTATTGTATTATTTTGGTTTGAAATACGTATGTTTACATTTTCATAAATGCTAAATATTTGTGTTGTATTCATTTTTTTAAAAGCTTTTATTTAACTTGCAATGTGTTATGTATGAATGTATGTTTGTTTGGTGAAATCTTGCAAGCTGAATTTTGACTAATTCTTATTATACTAGAGCTTTGAAATTTGGCACACGTGTATAAGTCCGGTGACAATGTAACATAGTATAGCCACTATCGGTCTAAATCCAATATGGCGGACGTCCCAAGATGGCGGACCGGCTTTTTAGTCACAACCCTATTGATATGGGTATCAAATGAAGGGGTTTTACGAGTAAAATACGATAGACAATGTGACGTCATTCTAAATTCAATATGGCGGACGTCCCGAGCTGGCAGATCGCCTTTTTCTTCACAACCCCCTTGATATGGAATCAAATGAAAGGGTTTGACGAGTAAAATACGATGAACTATGTAACGCCATTATAAATCCAATATGGCGGACGCCCTAGGATGGCAAATTATCTTTCTTCACGACTCCCTTGCCATTTGTATCAAATGAAAGGGTTTTGTCTGTCTGTAAAATAAGTAGACTAAAAAGTAAAAAATAAAATTATATAAAAAAAATATTTTTAAGAAAAGCCTTCATTTGAAAAAACTGTACTAAAAAGTTTAAATAATCTTTTAAAATTCATTCACATGGAAACCAAAAGCTTTGGGGGCGGTCAATTGAGCAAAGTAACTATGCAATAGTGCTATATGACCGTCCGCAAAGTTTTTGGTTTCCAGGTGTATGAATTTTAAAAAATTATTTTTACTTTTTAGTACAGTTTTTTCAAATAAAAGCTTTTTCTTAAAAATACTTTTTTTTATATAATTTTATTTTCAATAAAAACGTTTTCAAATAAAGCTTGTCCTGCTACTTCCTTTTTAGATTTTAAAACTTAGTCATTTATATTTTTTTAAATTGGAATGTGGTTTAGGTTTTTGACTTTTTAAAAGTTTTTATGTAGAAATGAAACACCGTGGTCTCTTTGCCGATTTTCATTTTTTTTTACGAAGTTGTTACTGGTCTATAAAATTGGGAGGTCTAGTTATATAGCAGGCAGTATGGGCGTATGAGTTTCGAATACATTTCGGACGCAGTTTATTTGTTGGAATCAGTTCTGGAGACACTACTGATTATGAGCATCCATGTTACCAGACGGTAACCCGGTCTGATATTGTTTAAAACAATTTTGTTTACAACAAAAGGAAATATTACATTTTTTCAATGAAACTATGTTTTTAAATATTTTTTTATCGATTTCCAACAAGAAATGTTCGATAATTTTTTTCATAAAGTTGATATTTTCAATGTTATTATGTTTTAAAAATTAAAAAATCTCCAATTTCTCGTTTCAGTAAGAGCCTTACATTTTCTAAGAAAGCATATACAGTGTGCCAGGGAGCGACGCATGATTAAATGAGCAATTCATATGTCTTGGAAATTTACCAAAAAAAAGTAATTTCTCTCATTTATAAAGTACTTTTTCTGAAATCGATCGGCAATGTCTACATTTTCGGCGCGATTTCAGATCGAAAAATGCACAATTCCAGTATTTTAGTCCGTTGCTAAGAAACTATCAGAAAACAGACCGAAAAAGATCCGTTGCCAAGCAACGAGCAACAAAACCGTACGGGAATGTTACTTTCAGTAATAGTAACATACAGTAAGTAACATTCCCGTATGTTTTTTTATGTATATTTTTGACAGTAAATAAATACACGCAGACAAACAATCAAACTTACATTTACACTTACACATACATCAAAATTACATTTATTAGTAAGCAGTTAGATTGTAATGAAGAAATGTAATGAAGAAATGTTAGATTATAATGAAGAAATGTTATTCATTAATGAAGAAATTTTATGCATTAATACAAATTCCTTAATTTATAATAATATTGATTGTGATTTCAGAAAAAATAGTATGCGTATTTCGGTGTGAAAGCACATTCCCGAACTTCGATGCATCGTCGTCCGGGAATGTACTGCTTTCACACCTAAATAGACAATATACTATTTTCTGTAAGAGATAGGACAAAATCTTAGAAAGAATTATTCAGAATGAGATTTTTTTATAGAAATAGTTTAGAATTAGTCAGATTTCAGTTTGTCTTAATATTTTAAGGTTTTTCAAATTGTTTAAACAATTTTAATTTACTTAAATAATTATAATTTATTTAAGCAATTACGTTTTGTTACAAATTTGTAGCATTTCCATCTTTTTTTAGTTTCACAATTTTGTTTATTAAGAGTTTGCTAATGAAACCTGCAAATTATTTAAGCAACTTATTCCTGTTTATTGCCAACTTTCTTCAGAATAGAGCTAGAGTTGTGCAGGTTTTAAGAAATTTTGAACTTTTCATCGACTTTCTGCTCATATTTAAAATAAAGAACATTCTTGAGACTAATTAAAAATAATTTCTGCAAAAAGAGTCGCAAATAAATAACAATAAATGCTAGAAATACATGATACTCTACTTTTGTCCTCATGGGGTCATTTTGAGGCCCAATAGTTCTCATGGGGGGTGTAATTGAAAAAATAATTATTAATTCGTATTCTTTGAACTATTGTGAAATTTAAAAAAAGTTGGAAATGTTACAAATTTATAGCAAAATATAATTTTTTGAATAAATTATAATTGTCTAATACACTTGAAAAGCATTAAAATATTAACACAATCTAGAAGGTGATTAATTAATAATAATTTGTGTAAAAGAGAACTCAAATAAATAATAATAAACGTTAAAAATACGTGATACTCCCTTATAGGGTCACTTTGCAAGTGAGCAAAATTTTAACAAATTCAGTTTTATTTTTCTGAATAATATTTCTTTACAGCACCCTGTCCTATCTCGTACAGAAAATTTGATAAATTGACAAATAGCAGAACAAAACTATCTGTGAGAACTAAAAAGAAAAACTATCTACAAAATTAATTTCCAATCTTTGCAGATAGATTTTCTTTTTAGTTCATACAGATTGTTTTTTCTACTGTTTGCCAAATCCCATAAAGAATATGTTTTATAACAATTATAAGCAAATAAAAAGTAATTCACTTTTACGCGAACTTCATGTTTCGAAACTTAAATTGTGACATAAATTAGTATTCTCACAGGATGAGATTTCCTTATTTACTTATACGTCGACAGACTGCAGATTGTAATAATATTCTTCTAGGCAAATACGATAAAGCAGCATAGCATACATCTGACAACGCCGCCGGAAGTCAGTTAAACCTGTAATTTTTATATTCGGGTGTCATTTTACGCATCGATTAAAATATTCATAAGGACACCAATTAAACCGTAAAGTAGGTAGGATGCTAACTTAGCCTTTAAATAACTTTTGTGTATATCAGTGTGTATATTAGTGGATGCCAAGTGAGATATATATATATATATATATATAT
>OW386288.2:98650221-98897097 GCA_936432065.2 Rutpela maculata | reverse complement strand
TTCTAGTTCTCTCATTATGAAATTGGAAAGTGGGGTGGTGTGGTGGGGGGTTCTAGTTCTCTCATTATGAAATTGGAAAGTGGGAGTGGTGTGGTGGGGGTTTTGTGGTGGGAGGTTCTAGTTCTCTCATTATGAAATTGGAAAGTGGGGGTGGTGTGGTGGGGGGTATGTTCCAGTTCTCTCATTGATAAATAAAGAAATAAATAAATAAATAAAATGCTAATTGTGGTGGGGGTGTTCCAGAATTTTGACTGAAATAAAAGTATGCTGCTAATCCCCCATCAAGTTTAGTATATACCTCCACTTTCTACAACGAGATATTTCCTTCGCACGAAACCAATGATCAGTTATACACAATTATTTTTCTCTTATTACTGTCTGATACCAAATAAATTCCCTTCTCACATAAGCAATGTGCTTTGAAGATTTTTCAGGCATGTATATGCCTGAAAAATCTTATCTTATCTCTCATATAATACATTTGATGAACGTTTAATGTCATTCGATGGATGGACTGGTGTTTTACCACCTGTTGAGCTTGCATTAGCAGGTTTTCACTATACAAGTGAAAGTGATATTGTACGATGTTTCTTGTGCAAAGTAGAAATTCATAGATGGATAATTGGTGACATGGCTATTAAAGATCATTTGAAATACAGTAAGAATTGCTTGTATGCGAAGTTAATCAAAGAAAAATTCGATTTAAATACTATGAAGGAGGATTCATTTGCAACAGCTGTAGAGTCTGGTACGATGACTTCGTATCCCAATAAAATTATGGTAGTTACGTCTCCTTATGAATCAACATGTTCTAAGAAAACCAATGGTGTTTTATACATTCTCTTAGTTTTAAATATAATAAGTAATATTTATAGTGCTTTTTATTAATATTTGTATCAGATAGGAAAAACTTTTATTATATTTAGAAAATAATTTATTTAAAATCAGACAGTACAGAAATTATATTCATTAATACCATTAAAGTAATATGTCTCATATTTATTTGAGTATATATTTGTAATACGAGTTTGAATAAAAAACTAAAACGTTCAGTTGTCTTTTATTATTAAGTCATGAATTTTTTTATTTTGTATCTAGTCATATTTTTCATTAATATCTGAAATGAGGTTTTATTTGATGTCATGAAATGGTATAAAATAAAATAAACTATATGGTGAATATGTAGTAAGTATAACTAGTCCTGCAAACGTAATATGAATTCTTACTAATGAGTGTTAACTTTATGCTTATCAAATTATCTACAGTTTTTAAATTGGATATTTAAATTATTATTTTAAAATTAATTACCATTTTATTATTCTCATCCCAAATGTATCGCAGAATATTTTCAGGCATTATTTTAAAAGTTAAATGCATATTTATAAAATGTGTTATCACACTACTTATTTATTTTACCAAATCATAATTTTCAGAAAAACAGCTTAAATGAAAATAAAATAGAGTTAAATATAAAATATTTATTAAAAAATGTAAAAATAAGGCGATGTACAAAGCACTAAAATTAATATGTACAAACTTATATCTATACTTACATACTAAAACATATATATATATATATATATATATATATATATATATATATATATATATATATATATATATATATATATATATATATATATATATATATATATATATATATATATATATATATATATATATATATATATATATATATATATATATATATATATATATATATATATATATATATATATATATATATATATATATATATATATATATATATATATATATATATATATATATATATATATATATATATATATATATATATATATATATATATATATATATATATATATATATATATATATATATATATATATATATATATATATATATATATATATATATATATATATATATATATATATATATATATATATTTATATAAGGTATCCGTTGGCATCCTACCTAATAACGTTCTCACTTGGCATCCACTAATATACACACTGATATACACAAAATTTATTTAAAGGCTAAGTTAGCATCCTACCTATTTTACGGTTTAATTGGTGTCCTTATGAATATTTTAATCGATGCGTAAAATGACACCCGAATATAAAAATTACAGGTTTAACTGACTTCCGGCGGCGTTGTCAGATATATGCTATGCTGCTTTATCGTATTTGCCTAGAAGAATATTATTACAATCTGCAGTCTGTCGACGTATAAGTAAGTAAGGAAATCTCATCCTGTGAGAATACTAATTTATGTCACAATTTAAGTTTCGAAACATGAAGTTCGCATAAAAGTGAATTACTTTTTATTTGCTTATAATTGTTATAAAACATATTCTTTATGGGATTTGGCAAACAGTAGAAAAAACAATCTATATGAACTAAAAAGAAAATGTATCTGCAAAGATTGGAAATTAATTTTGTAGATAGTTTTTCTTTTTAGTTCTCACAGATAGTTTTTTCTGCTATTTGTCAATTTATCAAATTTTCTGTACGAGATAGGACAGGGTGCTGTAAAGAAATATTATTCAGAAAAATAAAACTGAATTTGTTAAAATTTTGCTCACTTGCAAAGTGACCCTATAAGGGTAAAGTGGGAGTATCACGTATTTTTAACGTTTATTATTATTTATTTGAGTTCTCTTTTACACAAATTATTATTAATTAATCACCTTCTAGATTGTGTTAATATTTTAATGCTTTTCAAATGTATTAGACAATTATAATTTATTCAAAAAATTATATTTTGCTATAAATTTGTAACATTTCCAACTTTTTTAAAATTTCACAATAGTTCAAAGAATACGAATTAATAATTATTTTTTCAATTACACCCCCCATGAGAACTATTGGGCCTCAAAATGACCCCATAAGGACAAAAGTAGAGTATCATGTATTTCTAGCATTTATTGTTATTTATTTGCGACTCTTTTTGCAGAAATTATTTTTAATTAGTCTCAAAAATGTTCTTTATTTTAAATATGAGCAGAAAGTCGATGAAAAGTTCAAAATTTCTTAAAACCTGCACAACTCTAGCTCTATTCTGAAGAAAGTTGGCAATAAACAGGAATAAGTTGCTTAAATAATTTGCAGGTTTCATTAGCAAATAAATAAAATTGTGAAACTAAAAAAGATGGAAATGCTACAAATTTGTAACAAAACGTAATTGCTTAAATAAATTATAATTATTTAAGTAAATTAAAATTGTTTAAACAATTTGAAAAACCTTAAAATATTAAGACAAACTGAAATCTGACTAATTCAAAACTATTTCTATAAAAAAATCTCAAATAAACAATACTCATTCTGAATAATTCTTTCTAAGATTTCGTCCTATCTCTTACAGAAAATAGTATATTGTGTATTTAGGTGTGAAAGCAGTACATTCCCGGACGACGATGCATCGAAGTTCGGGAATGTGCTTTCACACCGAAATACGCATACCATTTTTTCTGAAATCACAATCAATATTATTATAAATTAAGGAATTTGTATTAATGCATAAAATTTCTTCATTAATGAATAACATTTCTTCATTATAATCTAACATTTTTTCATTACAATCTAACTGCTTACTAATAAATGTAATTTTGATGTATGTGTAAGTGTAAATGTAAGTTTGATTGTTTGTCTGCGTGTATTTATTTACTGTCAAAAATATACATAAAAAACCATACGGGAATGTTACTTTCCCGGCCTATGCCGGGAAAGTAACATTCCTGTACGGTTTTGTTGATCGTTGCTTGGCAACGGATCTTTTCCGGTCCGTTTTCTGATAGTTTCTTAGCAACGGACTAAAATACTGGAATTGTGCATTTTTCGATCTGAAATCGCGCCGAAAATGTAAACATTGCCGATCGATTTCAGAAAAAAATACTTTATAAATGAGAGAAGTTACTTTTATTTGGTAAATTTCCAAGACATATGAATTGCTCATTTAATCATGCGTCGCTCCCTGGCACACTGTATATGTTTTCTTAGAAAATGTAAGGCTCTTACTGAAACGAGAAATTGGAGATTTTCTTAATTTTTAAAACATAATAACATTGGAAATATCAACTTTATGAAAAAAATTATCGAACATTTCTTGTTGGAAATCGATAAAAAAATATTTAAAAACATTGTTTCATTGAAAAAATGTAATATTTCCTTTTGTTGTAAACAAAATTGTTTTAAACAATATCAGACCGGGTTACCGTCTGGTAACATGGATGCTCATAATCAGTAGTGTCTCCAGAACTGATTCCAACAAATAAACTGCGTCCGAAATGTATTCGAAACTCATACGCCCATACTGCCTGCTATATAACTAGACCTCCCAATTTTATAGACCAGTAACAACTTCGTAAAAAAAATGAAAATCGGCAAAGATACAACGGTGTTTCATTTCTACATAAAAACTTTTAAAAAGTCAAAAACCTAAACCACATTCCAATTTAAAAAAATATAAATGACTAAGTTTTAAAATCCAAAAAGGAAGTAACAGGACAAGCTTTACTTGAAAACGTTTTTATTGAAAATAAAATTATATAAAAAAAAATATTTTTAAGAAATAGCATATTGTGTATTTAGGTGTGAAAGCAATACATACAATACAAGTCCG
This sequence comes from Rutpela maculata, assembly GCA_936432065.2. Lineage (NCBI taxonomy): Eukaryota > Metazoa > Arthropoda > Insecta > Coleoptera > Cerambycidae > Rutpela > Rutpela maculata. The sequence continues at coordinate 98,892,489 of OW386288.2, read as the reverse complement.
GGAATGTGCTTTCACACCGAAGTACACATACTATTTTTTCTGAAATCTCAATCAATATTATTATAAATTAAGGGAATTTGTATTAATGCATAACATTTCTTCATTACAATCTAACTGCTTACTAATAAATGCAATTTTAATGTGAGTTGGTTTGTCTGCGTGTATTTATTTACTGTCTAAAATGTACATAAAAAACCGTACGGGAATGTTACTTTCCCGGCCTAGGCCGGGAAAGTAACATTCACGTACGGTTTTGTTGATCGTTGCTTGGCAACGGATCTTTTCCAATCTTTTCTGTAGCAGTTTCTTAGCAACGGACTAAAATACTGGAATTGTGCATTTTTCGATCTGAAATCGTGCCGAAAATGTAGACATTGCCAATCGATTTCAGAAAAAAGCTTTTATTTGAGAAAACTGTACTAAAAAGTAAAAATAATTTTTTTAAATTCATACACCTGGAAACCAAAAACTTTGCGGACGGTCATATAGCACTATTGCATAGTTACTTTGCTCAATTGACCGCCACCAAAGCTTTTGGTTTCCAGGTGTATGAATTTTAAAAAATTATTTAAACTTTTTAGTACAGTTTTTTCAAATGAAGGCTTTTTCTTAAAAATATTTTTTTTATATAATTTTATTTTTTACTTTATAGTTTACTTATTTTACAGACAGACAGACAAAACCCTTTCATTTGATACAAATAGCAAGGGAGTCGTGAAGAAAGATAATTTGCCATCCTAGGGCGTCCGCCATAATGGATTTATAATTGCGTTACATAGTTTATCGTATTTTACCTTTCATTTGATTCCATATCAAGGGGGTTGTGAAGAAAAAGACGATCTGCCAGCTTGGGACGTCCGCCATATTGAATTTAGAATGACGTCACATTGTCTATCGTATTTTACTCGTAAAACCTCTTCATTTGATACCCATATCAATAGGGTTGTGACTAAAAAGCCGATCCGCCATCTTGGGACATCCGCCATATTGGATTTAGACCGGGAATGGCTATACTAGTTACATTGTCACCGGACTTATAGAAGTGTGCCAAATTTCAAAGCTCTAGTATAATAAGAACTAGTCGAAATTCAGCTTGCAAGATTTCACCAAACAAATATACATTCATACATAACACATTGCAAGTTAAATAAAAGCTTTTAAAAAACTGAATACAACACAAATATTTAGCATTTATGAAAATGTAAACATACGTATTTCAAACCAAAATAATACAATAATGGTAAAATGAAACAAAAACCGAACATCAACTCTTAAAAGGAAATTTATTTTCTCTGTCTGTATAATCCCAGGATTATGTTATGTGTACTTTGTAGTTCTAACACATTATAGTGTAGGCAAATTAGCATTCTGACTAAATAGTTTACCGAATGAATGGATTTTCACGAAACTTTGTGGATTCTGTTCGTTTTGAAGTCTAGATCAAACTCCAAAAAAAAAATGGCCGCTAATATTGCCTCGCAATTGTTATAAACAATGATCTTGTTGCTAATTTGTTAACTAGTAAAATTGAGGTAAATTAAAAAAACAAAATGTCTTTTTAGATAATTCTATGAAAAATAACAACTTTTTACTCTCGTAAAATTTTCGAAAAATGCATATTTTCCGAGATATAGCGGTTGAATTTTTCCAAAAAGGGTTGAAGGTGGAATAAAAAGTGACGAAAAAAATCCATAAATTCGAGTGAATATATTATTAAACTACAAGACTTTTTTTCCTTTATGACTCTTTCCTAAAGTGCACTCTGTCCAAGTTTCCCGGAAAAAACCGAAAAAAAAGGCCCTTATCGGAAAACGGAAAATATCGTAAACTATGAAATTTAAAAATCTGGAAAAATTAAACGTATAGGTTAATATATTCTTTAAAATTTTGCTCTCTTCTAATTTTTTTGTAAGTTTTCAACAGTTTTTCACTATCAAAATGTATCTAAATTTTTTCATGACACAAAATGCATGTAATCTCTAAAATTGTAATTAATTTATATATATTTAATAGAAAAATATCTAATTTGTGAAGAAAAGAAAGAACGAAAAAATTTCTACTGCAGTCTCGTAAGCAAATATTAAACCACCTTTACCCTTTCAAATAGAAAGACGTAAATTGGACTGTAAGTCGATGAAGTCTAGTACTTATTTTGAACAATAGATAATTACACAATACACACACATCCTTTAAAATATCTGTAGAGAAAATGTTTATGAATTTAAAAAACCGCTGCCCAAGGAATCACTACTTCCACATCCAGATTCTCTATCCAAGTCACTCACAACGAAAAAACTTTGTATGTGAAAATAATTGTTTATGGAACTTTAATAATATAATATTTGAAATCCTCTACCCCAAAAACCCATAAAACGATACCCCACATCGGTAGTGGGGTGGGGGTGGTGATAGGGGGGTGGTAGTGGTGGGTGGATGAAGTAAAAAAATATTTTGAGGTTTCTGGTTCCTGTACATAAACTAAATCACATTTTTTTTATCCCCTTTAATAAGGAGGTGGGGGTGGTAATGGGGGTGGCTAATGCCAAAAATTTTTTTGAGACCTTAGCTTCTCTTGTATATACTAAATACCAATTTCATGGACTCTTACTGGCTTGATTTACCCAATTTACCCCAATTTACCCCCCAACCCTTCGACGGAACAAGATGAAAATAGATCTAGATCTCGTTAAAGTACATATGTGTACCAAATTTCAAGTCAATATCTTAAACGGTTCCAGAGTAAACGTGCGCACAAAAAAAAGTTACAGACAGACCGACAGACCGACAGACAGACCGACAGACAGACCGACAGACAGACCGACAGACAGACAGAAAATTTGTTTTCGCTCAAACTTAAAATCTCGACGTTTCATGACATTTTAAGCCTATTTGGACAATAAAAATTTTTAAAAATTTTTTTGTCGTTACTATACTTCCACTGGACGTGGAAGTAAAACCAAACATATGGTTGAAATTAATATATTTCGGAAAGGATTTCTTACAATAGAGGCCTTACCCCACAAGCGTCCATAATAAGACGCAATAAAACTGTCTTTCAGAAATAGCAATCCTTCATTTCAAAAAGACAAGTCAATTAGTTTCAGATACAACCCATTATTGTCTGTTTAACCGAAACTAGAATAACAGACTCCGAAAATGTAAAAAATTCTAAAATTTATCTATACAACTCTCTTAGCTGGTGTATTATACATTAATGATAATTTATATAATCAACACAATAGAAAGTAGCCTAATTGAAAATATTAGATTCATATATAATTATAACATATAAAATATGCTATAATTAAAATATACAAAAATATTATTTTTAATTTTTGTCACGTTTGTTAAATTATTAAGTAATTTAGTATTTATTTTATTTTGTAATATATCGAAGTTTATGTCGATTTACGTGTATTTTAATATTGAGTAACTGCTATTCTATACTAATAAATTAGAAAAATTATCACATCGCCTGTTATATTACGATTTTACCTATGGACAACCTCTGTTTAATAATAATTAAACAGAGGTTATAATAATAATTATAATAATAATAAGAAATATGCACGACAACGTACCAGCTGCCTTATTAATTATATACCAAAATAAACGATAATTAATGGACAATAATGAACAAAATAGTTCAGGTCGGTAAGTCTGTTGTTAATTATCAAATGAAATCGCCGAGAATCGCATATACGAAAATGCAATTTTTGTGAGTCAGTCCGTCAATTTCTTTTCAGTATTGAAAGTCACTGCTCATTCTTTTTGCCTGCCTAATGATATGCAAAATCATATATGTAAGTTTTATCTGGCTATATATAATTTTGTATCGCAAATTACCAAATATAAGCCACTTTTCGAGCGGCTTTTACACCGTTATTGTAATACATTCTGGCGATTAAGTAAAATGCTAGAATCTCTAAAACGATTATTTTTTGTGTAATTTTATAGCAATGTGTTCCAGATCTTTTTATAATACATACACGTAACAACTATTAAGTTAATATCTTAAACCGTCCCACAGGAAACGTGCGTACAAAAAATACAGACAGACCGATAGATACAATTTCTTTTTGCCCACAAATTTAAAATCTCGATATTTCATGACATCTAAACCGATTTCAAAAAAAAAAATTGAAGTTTTTTTTTACGATTACTATACTTCCAATCCACTATTTGGATGTGGAAGTAAAATTTACGACTCAAATCATCCAATGTCCCAAATTGGGATACAAATTGTGCGAAAATTATTAAGTAATTATAAATACTGATTTAATGAAGCTAAAATATTATGACATGAGGGTTTATTGATACATCTGAAAGTGTATTTTAAATAAAAAGAAACATTTCTTATTATAAAAACACAATTTGTAATGTTAAATGTTAATAAAATTGAACATGCCTCAAGTTTAACAACAGGTATTTTTCTTTATAGTGTAAAATATTATAAAAAAATCTGAGGCCTTGGCTTCTAGTAGGTATACTTATTCACCAAAACTACACTAACATTTTTCTTTGTATGTCTTACAAAACATTTTTTGTAATAAATATGAAATGTTTTTTTCCATGAGATTATTTTAAGGGTAACTAAATGAACTATATTTCACAATAGAAATATGAAACATTTCATTTCTTGTTTCTTATTTATAACAAATTCGGATAAAAACATACATTATTTTTAATGAAAATATATGCCATTTGATTTATTACTTCCACATCCACGTAGTGGAGTGGAAAGATGTACAGGGTGCGCCACTTAAAACTGCCCATACTTGTAACTTTTTTATTTTTAAGGCGATGACCTTGTTGGGCACATCAAATTGTAGACATTTTTAAGGCCTTAAACACGCATATAGTGATTTAAAAAAAAAATTGAAAAAATTGTTAAGAAAGGAAACTTAATTTCTTTGAATATTTTTTTACCTCACCTTGTACATGAAATGTGTTAATGTTTTCTTATAAAGGTTTTAATTAGCTTCAATTTCTGTTAAAAATAAAGTTTTAAGAATAAAAATTCCTATTATTTAGTACATTTTAATAGAGTTTGTTTTTAAAAATATTTATTTCTTTTGTTTCTTGTTGCTGTTTTGTTACGTTGAGGATTTTTTGTGATATGCCTTTTACAAATAAAGCATAAAATTATTATTTACATTTTTTCAGATATTTTAAAAAAATTAGGAGTCGGAAGGAGTGTTTTTAATTTCTTTCTCTAAAACCAAAAAGAATTTCGGATATGACGTAATAAACATAACATAAGAAAACATTGACGCAGTTCATGTACGGGATGAGGTAAACAAATATTCAAGGAAATTAAGTTTTCTTTCTTAACAATTATTTTAATTTTTTTTAAATCACTCTGTACACATGTTTAAATGCCTTAAAATTATCTACAATTTGATATGCCCAACATGGTCGTAGTTTAAAAAATAAGAAAGTTGCAAGCCTGGGGAGTTTTAAGTGGCGCACCCTATATGGTAATCTTAAAAAAAATTTCAAAATGTTTTTTGTTGAAATAATAAATGTCATAAAACGCCGAGATTTTAAATTTAAGAGAGAAAAAATTCTGTCTGTGTGTCGGTCTGTAACTTTTTTGTGCGCACGTTTTCTTCGCAACGGTCTAAGATACTGTCTTCAAATTTGGCACACATATGTTCCATGACGAGATCTGGTACTAGATTATGTCTTGCGCTAATTCCAGTGAAGGGTTGTGAGTTAAATAGGGTAAATAGGGAAAAACAATAAAGCAAGCTAATAACAGTCCAGAAACATAATTTTTAAAATCTTCTATTTAACTTCATTTTAAAAGCTTTGTACGGTAGTTAGTATGTTTGGGTCAAATCGTGCAACCAAAATGGGTCCTGGAGGTATTGTTTAATAGTGGATTCGGCGGCGCCCGGAGAGATTCGAATATGGATTCGGCAGCGCCTGAAAATTGCCTTGGTATTCGACATGGTCCGGAAGTCACCTTGGTGTTTAGCCGTTCTCGAATATGGATTATGCAGCGCTCGAATATAGATTCGGCGGCGTTCTAATTTGGATTTGGCAGCGCCCGGAAGTTACTTTGAAATTCGGCAGCGCCCAAAAATGGATTCAGAGGCATCCTAATATCGATTCGGCAGCGCCCAGAAATTACCTTGGTATTCAGGCGCGCCCGGATATGGATATTTAATATGGATACGGAAACGCCCGGAATTTGCCTTCGTATTCGGCAGCGTCCGGAGGTTTGGCTAGCATTCGGCAACGCCCTTTTATTAAAATTCTGTGACCAATTATTTCCACATACTAGAGTGCAAATATGGTCAAGATGTTTTCCTTTAAAGAGACTTGGATGGGAAATCTGGATGTGGAAATATTGATTCCTTAGGCAGCGGTTTTATTCCAAAAGCTACAACAAAATTTGAATGAATTATTTTATCACAACTCAATTGAGAGTAATACTCCAATTTCGATTTTCATAAAAAAAGTAATCTTTTAACAAATAGCCACAACTTTGACAATTTTTATTGTAGAAGAACCGGAATGTATTAAATTGAATTACCTTTCAACGTTGTAATAACCAATTTCAGACCCTTCGGTTTTTAAGTTATTCACGAAAAATACGTGTTGAAATTTGACATTTAGAAAGGGACGAAAAAACACAAAACCTTAAAAAAAATAATATCTCGAACAATCTTTGAACGGGACTAATCTGAAATTTAAGGTAAAGTTAATTTCTTATGTTTCAAGTCGTACAAATAACAGTTTTTGACATAATTCGTAATTTTCAAGATATTTCCAGAAACCCATTTTTTAACGAATTGCTAGATACAACGAATCAAAAATCACGGTCATTTACATTCAAACTATACAAATTGCGCGGAAATATTAACAAAATTGTATGACTTTTATATCAACTTTATTATTCTAATTATAACATGTTGTTTGAGTGACCTATAATAATTAATATCATGAGAGAAATAGAAGTAAAAATTGTTGAATTACTTAAACACTATCAACGAAAAAACTAGCTCGAATTAAAACTAAAATATACTTTACGTGCAATATGTACATACAATATGTTTACTTAAAGTAAACTGCAATTAAATTTTAATTTTATTTATATAAATATATACTTTGGACAAAACTTTGTTAGTTTAGATGAATTATAGTTTTACAGATATCTATGAACTTACATTTAGAATCACGAGGTTGTAGATGCTCCAAACTGATTAATTTTGAAGCACAGTGGCAAGTGTAAAGTAAAAAATATATTACAATTTAAGCTATCAAACTTTGTCGTATAATTTTTTCCATCTTGTTAGCTTCAATTCGACAGCTTTATCTTTAACGGTGTCTTAGTAACTCTACAACTCTTTCAACCATGAATTTCTCTACAAGAGGTTGTTCTTGGGTCACCTACTATACTTTTCTTAAATAGAATCCAATAAGAAATCCAAAAATTTAAACAAAACGAATTAAAATAATCTCCAACATACACTAGTTCACAAGTTCAAAGACGTGTTAATTCTTGATAAAGCTTGTAAAAATGTGAGTGAGGGCACATTGGATTCGGAATAACGTCTAGAAAAATGTGCAAAACTTTCAAACCCGCATATAAACAATTGCAAAAGTTATAAACAAATTAAGATTGAAGAAATAACGAGCTTCGTTTTTTGAAAATAACTCGAAAACCGTTAATATTTAAGAAATTTAAAAAAAAGATTCTTGAAGAGGAAGAAATTTCCAATAGAAAAGTCAGAACTCCCGGTATTCTATCTCTATTATTAATAATTTTAATTTAATGTTGAAAATAAGGCTTCGTGCGGCAAACGCTAAGCCGTTACGAAACCGGCCGTAATAAGTAAAAATATTTTTTTATGTATTAAATATTAATTTAAAAATTTTAAAAAACTATGGTATTATTCAGACATTTAAAGAAAAAAAAATCCAGATTTTTCATAAAATGAGCCTATTGTTAATTAACAATTTTTTTTAGAGCTTACGTTTATATTTCAAGTCGGATAATTGTTAAGCAAAAGCCACTAAAATTATTACCTTTCCTTTAGACCTTATATCAACTATACTGTACGAGATTATGACATTGCGATATTTTTAATTGTTATAGTCTATTAGTTATTAATTATTTAAGATAACAAAAAACTAAGAAATTAAAAAAAAAAAAGGTTGACATTTTTTTTATTAATTTTAATTATTATCTGTTTTATATTCAAAAATAACATAAGATTACATAAACTTTAAATTTTTAGTGTTATTTGTTTAAACAAATTTTATAAACACATAGATAAATTACTTATTTTTGAAAAACATTTTTTGCCATTTTATTTGTTATAAAATATTATGAATTAAAAAAAAATTTTTTCTTAAAAACATGTTTTAATTGTTTATAATCATTTTTTTCCTTTTTTCATTATTTAAACAAGTTATTAAGTAAAAATTTTAGTCTTAAAACCTATTATTTGCAATTCTCTACAAGGTGGAATTTTTTTGTTGTTGTTAATTTATATGTTTATTTAATAAATAATTTGTTATTAACAACTTCCGAATGTGTTTATATTTTTTTAGATAGAAAAAAAATTTAAAAAAAAACAACCGTATACATAAACACATAAAAAAGAAAAAATGTTAATATTTCTTATAGAATTTTAAATTTTAAATATTAAAAATGTTTTTTGACATATTTATGTATACGGTTGTTCTGGTTATTTTTTTCTATCTAAAAAAATATAAACACATTCGGCGATTGTTAATTAGAAATTGTTTATTAAATAAACAAATTAATTAATAACAAAAATTCCACCTTGTAGAGAATTGCAAATAAAAAATTTTAAGAATATTTTTTTTCTTAATAATTTGTTCAAATGAAGAAAAACGGGATAAAATAATTATAAACAATTAAAAAAATGTTTTAAGAAATTTTTTTTTTCAAAAATACGTAATTTATCTATTTCTTGATAAAATTTGTTTAAACAATTAGCACTAAAAATTGAAAGTTTATATAATTTTATAGTATGTTTGAATATAAAAACAGTAATAATAATAATTTTAAAATTAATAAAAAAAAATTTTCAACCTCTATTTAATTTCTTAATTTCTTGTTAGCTTAAATAATTAATAACTAATAGACTGTAACAATTAAAAACATCGCAATGTCATAATCTCATAAAATATAGTTGACATAAGGTCCTCACGAAGCGAAATAATTTTAGTGGCTTTTGTTTAACAATTTTCCGACTTGAAACATAAACGTAAACTCAAAAAAAAAAATTGTTAATTAACAACGAGCTCATTTTATGAAAAATCGGTAAAAAAATTTTTTCCAACGGGATATTGTTCCTTTAAGTGTCTAAATAATAACGCAATGAAAAAAAAATTATATTAATACTTGACAATATAAAAAAATTGTTTTGCTTCTTACGACCGGTTTCAGAGTATCGTAACGGTTTAGCGTTCGCCGTGCGAAGCCCCATTTTCAACATTAAATTAAAGTTAATAATAGTAGAGATAGAGTTCCAGAAGTCCAGACTTTTTTATTGGAAATTTCTTCCTCTTTAAGAACCTCTTTTTTTTAATTACTCAATTATTAATAGTTGTCTAAACGTTGGTTGTGGCATTTTCTTAATTTCTCTCTATTCTTTTTGGGATGCTCTGCCACATGTATTCTTCTAAACAATGTCTGAAATCTACAAAATAATACAATTAACCAGTATTTTACTGGAAAATAACCTCTACGCCTGTGACTTTTACGTCAAAGGATCAGTTAGAGGGTGGTTTTGACAAATAATGAATAAGAACAAAAATATAAAAATGACGTATTTTGCTGACGTTTCGGAAAACGAATCTGTTATTTGCAAAAAACGAAACTCGTCATTTTTTTCAATCTTAATTTGTTTATAACGTTTTCACATTTTTCTAGACGTCATTCCGAATCCAATGAGCCCTCACTTATATTTTTACAAGCTTTATCAAGAATTAACACGTGTTTGAACTTGTGAATTAGACTAAATAAGATTCTTTCACATTAACATAATTTTGTAGTTTATCACGTATCTAAAATATTTTTGCTAATAACTTTTCTCTTACCTCTGTAGTTTAATTAAACTACAGAACACTATTTTACTTATAGCCTTGCTGAACCATCCTTAACAAAAGTTGTCTACAATCAAGAGGTACAAATTCCGTCCTCATTTTAACAGTTACACGAATTGTCTCCACTAAGTTTACTTTTCCTAGTAGTAATATATTCGAGCAAACTAAAACATCTGGATCAACATGTGGTATATAATAACCTACTTCCACGGTGTTGCCAGCTGACTAGATGCCATCTAAACCGCTTCTGTGGTCAGCAGGTATTCAAAATGAATATTTTTCGAGCGACAGGCACGGCAGCTAGTAACAAACCGCTGAACTAAAATATTCACTAGGGTGTTAGAATGGGTCACTTGACCTCCAACTTAAAATAAGTTTTAATGGCATAATACGACATTTACGATGCCCCTGCGTTATTATCTCTAGCAGGTCAGATGGCATCCGAATACCGGATGCCATCTGACTCGTGGATGCCAACTGAACCTAAAATTTTACATTGTGGGATGCCAACGAATACCTTATATATATATATATATATATATATATATATATATATATATATATATATATATATATATATATATATATATATATATATATATATATATATATATATATACATATATATATATATATATACATATATATATATATATATATATATACACATATATATATATATATATATATATATATATATATATATATATATATATTTATATAAGGTATCCGTTGGCATCCTACCTAATAACGTTCTCACTTGGCATCCACTAATATACACACTGATATACACAAAATTTATTTAAAGGCTAAGTTAGCATCCTACCTATTTTACGGTTTAATTGGTGTCCTTATGAATATTTTAATCGATGCGTAAAATGACACCCGAATATAAAAATTACAGGTTTAACTGACTTCCGGCGGCGTTGTCAGATATTTGCTATGCTGCTTTATCGTATTTGCCTAGAAGAATATTATTACAATCTGCAGTCTGTCGACGTAAATAAGGAAATCTCATCCTGTGAGAATACTAATTTGTCACAATTTAAGTTTCGAAACATGAAGTTCGCATAAAAGTGAATTACTTTTTATTTGCTTATAATTGTTATAAAACATATTCTTTATGGGATTTGGCAAACAGTAGAAAAAATAATCTATATGAACTAAAAAGAAAATGTATCTGCAAAGATTGGAAATTAATTTTGTAGATAGTTTTTCTTTTTAGTTCTCACAGATAGTTTTTTCTGCTATTTGTCAATTTATCAAATTTTCTGTACGAGATAGGACAGGGTGCTGTAAAGAAATATTATTCAGAAAAATAAAACTGAATTTGTTAAAATTTTGCTCACTTGCAAAGTGACCCTATAAGGGTAAAGTTGGAGTATCACGCATTTTTAACGTTTATTATTATATATTTGAGTTCTCTTTTACACAAATTATTATTAATTAATCACCTTCTAGATTGTGTTAATATTTTAATGCTTTTCAAATGTATTAGACAATTATAATTTATTCAAAAAATTATATTTTGCTATAAATTTGTAACATTTCCAACTTTTTTAAAATTTCACAATAGTTCAAAGAATACGAATTAATAATTATTTTTTCAATTACACCCCCATGAGAACTATTGGGCCTCAAAATGACCCCATAAGGACAAAAGTAGAGTATCATGTATTTCTAGCATTTATTGTTATTTATTTGCGACTCTTTTTGCAGAAATTATTTTTAATTAGTCCCAAAAATGTTCTTTATTTTAAATATGAGCAGAAAGTCGATGGAAAGTTCAAAATTTCTCAAAACCTGCACAACTCTAGCTCTATTCTGAAGAAAGTTGGCAATAAACAGGAATAAGTTGCTTAAATAATTTGCAGGTTTCATTAGCAAACTCTTAATAAACAAAATTGTGAAACTAAAAAAAGATGGAAATGCTACAAATTTGTAACAAAACGTAATTGCTTAAATAAATTATAATTATTTAAGTAAATTAAAATTGTTTAAACAATTTGAAAAACCTTAAAATATTAAGACAAACTGAAATCTGACTAATTCAAAACTATTTCTATTAAAAAATCTCAAATAAACAATACTCATTCTGAATAATTCTTTCTAAGGTTTTGTCCTATCTCTTACAGAAAATAGGATATTGTGTATTTAGGTGTGAAAGCAGTACATTCCCGGACGACGATGCATCGAAGTTCGGGAATGTGCTTTCACACCGAAATACGCATACCATTTTTTCTGAAATCACAATTAATATTATTATAAATTAAGGAATTTGTATTAATGCATAAAATTTCTTCATTAATGAATAACATTTCTTCATTGTAATCTAACATTTCTTCATTACATTTTTTCATTACAATCTAACTGCTTACTAATAAATGTAATTTTGATGTATGTGTAAGTGCAAATGTAAGTTTGATTGTTTGTCTGCGTGTATTTATTTACTGTCAAAAATATACATAAAAAACCATACGGGAATGTTACTTTCCCGGCCTATGCCGGGAAAGTAACATTCCTGTACGGTTTTGTTGATCGTTGCTTGGCAACGGATCTTTTCCGGTCTGTTTTCTGATAGTTTCTTAGCAACGGACTAAAATACTGGAATTGTGCATTTTTCGATCTGAAATCGCGCCGAAAATGTAGACATTGCCGATCGATTTCAGAAAAAGTACTTTATAAATGAGAGAAGTTACTTTTTTTTGGTAAATTTCCAAGACATATGAATTGCTCATTTAATCATGCGTCGCTCCCTGGCACACTGTATATGTTTTCTTAGAAAATGTAAGGCTGTTACTGAAACGAGAAATTGGAGATTTTTTTAATTTTTAAAACATAATAACATTGGAAATATCAACTTTATGAAAAAAATTATCGAACATTTCTTGTTGGAAATCGTTAAAAAAATATTTAAAAACATTGTTTTATTGAAAAAATGTAATATTTCCTTTTGTTGTAAACAAAATTGTTTTAAACAATATCAGACCGGGTTACCGTCTGGTAACATGGATGCTCATAATCAGTAGTGTCTCCAGAACTGATTCCAACAAATAAACTGCGTCCGAAATGTATTCGAAACTCATACGCCCATACTGCCTGCTATATAACTTGTGACGTGGTTTCTTCCAGTCGCCTAGCGCATAAACGAGTGGAAGCGTCACTTTGGCGCCGAGATCTACTTCGGTATCACTCGGGCGCCACCTTTACAATTTTTACGTGGGGCAAAGGTCCCACATTAGCCTCCTCACGCAGCCTGTTGCAGTAGGGCTGGGATAAACTCAGTGAAGAAACGGAAATGTCCAGGGGTCAAGATTTGAGATTAGATTTTCAGGCACATTCAAACAGTAAAACTCAGAAATCGGTAAATAACGTTCATTAAAACATGATCAATTCAATAACAATAGTAAAAAAAATGTTCAGGTACTCAAATACTCTTAAGGAGTTTATCACAGATAAAACTTATGATATTTTATTTTACAATAGGTAAAATATTGCGAATAACTAAAAAAAACTAATCAAGCGGGCTAACCAATCAAGCGGGGAGAAGATAGATTAATCGGGGTGTTGCAAATGTTAAGGTTACCATTAAACGGGTTTGTTACTAGTGGCAAGCGGGCAATCCACTGGATGCTAAGCAATAGATAAGCAACAAAAAAAAAATGGTAAGCAGTATGCAAAGTAACAACAAGCAGTATATACAAAAAAAACATATATAAAATAGCATAAAAAGTTAGAACAGGCAGTGCTAGAATTCGGGGTGGTAGCAAGGCAATTATTTACAGCAATATAGGCATGCACGAAGTAATAATCAGGAAACAGTATTAAAGAACACGACTTTGTTCTTTCTAATAATCAGGAAGTACGGTCAAAGAACACGGCTTTGTTATTTTACTTCCGATCTGGAGGTTTGCCTGCGGTTTTCAGGGTGGCAAACGCCTGGCAGGAGATGTGCTGCCTTTATTAGCCAAACGCAAATTTGTCAGAGCGGTTACAGATTATGTTACGTAGTAACATATGAAAAATAATTAATTTTCGTGATTGTCAGATTTTCGCGTCAAGTTCCCGGACTATGACAAAATTTCATATATTTCTCGGGATACTGGATTTTATTGTTTATTCATAAAGAGTAGTAATTGTTAAAATACTTTAGCATGAAAACAGTTTCTAAATACGGTAAATTGTCAGGTATTATTTTATAACAAATTTTCATAACTTCTTCAGAATACAGTATTTTATTTTTAATTTAGCAGGTAGAAAACAGATTCTAAATACGGTAAATTATCAAGCATTATTTTATCTCGTTGAATAGAAAAACACGGTACAAGTTAAAATAATCTGGTAAAAAACGGTTTACCGTTTTTCTCTCAAAAATGTCTATGTTTCTTTTTCTTGGTTCGGTCCTAAGAAAATTTACTGGAACATAACTGTTTTGGACAAAATCTCGAGAATTGATCAGTCTGTCTCTATAACACGCCGACGTTAACAAAAATTATAAGTACAGTATCTGGATAAATCGGAAATTAACAATCGCATTTTCTGCATTTTAATCGAAATTACTTGAAATTAACAGTTGAACACACTTAATCATGTCGGACAATCTTAATAGTTGGATGTACGGGATATGACAAATTTGCCACGGAGCTACCCACTTAATAAAATTAGTGCATCTTACCTTAACAAGAGCTGATACGGGAAATGACCAAAATGCCTTTACCCTAACTTCGATATTCCCGAAATGAATTACGGCCAGCGACACTGGTGACAATTTTGTAAATTATATTGATATGTCGCGCTATCTTCTCACGCAAAATTTTAATACAGTTTACATGAAATAGGATTCTACAACGTGGTTCTTTACTTTGGGGAGTTCCTCAGTTGCACGGATTAGGGTGAGGAAAATCCATTCAATTAATTAAAACAAGTAAATTTTCCATGTAGACAGGACAGGCAACGAAGCGTAGGGTTAATTCACTGCATTTTATTATTTTAAAAAAAAACACTTCGTTACACCCCCCTCTTAATTCGTTAAAAAAAAATAATAATGAAGTTATTATTTTTTTTTGTGTATATATACTTTCCACGGGGCCCTAACTGAAATAAAGACTACTAATGGTCCCTAGGTGACTTAAGGCGCATACCCCATATTGGTTTGAAAACTTTATTGAGGAGCATGTACACCTTTTACAATTCCACTTAAACCCAAAAATAAAAAAAAAACTAACGGAAAAAAAAAATGAATTCTGTTTTTCACAAAATGTTCCCTAACTTGAATGCATATATGTAAGAAAGAAAAAGAGCACGAAATAAATGCATCCAGAGTACTTCTGTCTTCCTGGTTTCGGAATATCCAAAAAAAAAAAACGAAACGGCATCAGTAGGGTAACCTAAAATAAAAAATAAAAATCTGGAGCTTCATCAGGTTAGGGTGCTGGTACATCATTCGATCCGGGTGCACTGCGTCCTCCTGGACGTAGTGTCGGCGATTGGAACGGGCGGATCCTCTCTGACTGGCGGAGCGGCAGAGAGGATGTCGTTAGGCGGAGAATCAGTTGATGTGGCGAGTGCCAGTCATGCTGACCTCGCTGGGCGGTCGAGGCGGATGCAACCTCGGGCTTTTGCGGTTTCGGGACGCGGGGGTCCCGGCTGGACGTTGGTCTGACGGATTTTGTTCCGCTTTTGGCGGCGCAGAGCGCCGTTGTGAGGGACGTGCAGTGGTGAAACGATGGTTCACTCGTGTGGTTCTCTGAGAAGTCGGGTGATTGCGGTTGGTAGCGTTAGGTGCGTCGGAAGCGATGTATGGTTTTAAGTCCTTTATGTGGATTCGAGTTAGCCTCTTACCGGTACTCGATTTAAGATTGTAGACCACAGGAGAGAGGACGGCAGTAACTGTGTATGGGCGAGTATTTAGGAGCTAGTTTCGACGCGAATCCTCTAATGGCTGATGACAACGGATGTTCCCGCCTCATTACTCTATCCCCAATATGGTAGCAAACCTCGCGACGACGGAGGTTGTAGTAACGGCTTTGGGTTCCAAAAGCTTGTGCCAGCTTGATGCGTACCAATTCAAAGGTTTCCTTGAGCTTCTCCAAGCGTTGCGTATGGGCGGTTGGTATTTTGTTGTCATCATCGGCGACGGCAATTTCCTCGGCACTCTCGTTCAGGGCGGTTTCCTCCTGGTTCTCAGTTTTAAAGACGGCGTTTGGTATGGATAGTTCCCTGCCGAAGTTCAGGAACGCGGGAGAAAAGCCGGTGGATTCGTGCTTCGAACTTAGTTCGTCGGTTTCCAGCTCGGAGAAAGGTACTGCTACTGGTTGGCGGGATAGGCCGTCAGCTACACGATTTAGACTTCCTCGTCTGTATTTGATCTCGAAGTCATATTGCTGTAGAAACACGCTCCATCGGGCAAAACGACCTTCAATTGATTGAAAGCTTGTTCCTGTTCATTACCCCACTTAAACCGGTTATTTTTCTTCAGCAGTCGTGTCAGAGGGGTGACGGTTTGTGAAAACGCTGGCACAAATCGTCGGTACCACGAAGCCACACCCAGAAAACGTCGTACGTCTCGGACGGTACGTGGAGCGGGGAAATTCCTAATTGCTTCCACTTTCTCCGGGTCGGTATTAATGCCCTCGGCGGTGACCACATGTCCCAGGTATTTCAGGGACTTCCTGCAAAACTGGCACTTGTCAGGGTTTAGTTGCAGGTTGGCGATCCTTAAACGGCGGAACACTTCATGTAAGTTTTTCAGATGTTGGTCAAATGTTTCTCCTAGCACGATTATGTCGTCAAGGTAGGCGAAAGCATACGGCTCCATGTCAGGTCCGATAACGCGGTCAAGTAGTCGCTGGAACGTAGCGGGTGCGTGCCGAGTGCAGACCAAAAGGCATGACGCGGAAGTGGAACAAGCCTCTGCCTGGGACGGTGAAAGCAGTAATCGGTTTGCTTTCGGGAGACAAGGGTATTTGCCAGTAACCTTGCTTGAGGTCGATGCTGGAAATGTAGCGGGCCTTGCGTAATTTATCCAGGATAGCATTAATATAGGGCAGAGGGTATGCATCTTTCTCGCTGACCTCGTTTACCTTGCGAAAGTCGATACAAAATCTTTCTTGCGTACTATTACCACCGGAGAACTCCACGGACTATCGGAAGGTTCAATTATGCCATTTTCAAGCATGTCGTCTACTTCCTGGTTAATTATTTCCTGCATTCTAGGGTTTTGTGGTCTGTATCGTTGCTTGATCGGATCAGGATGTGAGAGTCGAATATGATGTTGTGCCAATTTCGTGGTTCCGGTGATATCTTTAAAGCTGGGTAGTTCATTCGCTAGAAATTCGGTTAGCTTATCTTCTTCGTTCCGGGTTAACGCTAAAGCTATTCCTCCTATGGGACTGGTGAGACACGGTGCTGAGATCGGACGTTGATTTAAATAAACGGTACTGGTGTTCAGGTTTACCTCAAATTCTCTGGTACTTAGGATGTCCATCCCTAAGACTATGTCCGAGGACAAATTTGCCAGGTAATATAAACGGTTTTCAAACGGATGTTGATCTATAGTGAAGTTCAGATCGTAGGCCTGGTTGATGGTTACGAGATTTCCGTCAGCTAACTGAGCGGACGGAGCGGATATGTTAACAACGGGTATCCCCTGTTCAGTACAGAAATCGCGCACTTGGTTTCCCAGGTAAGACCGGACGGAGCCTGTATCAAGCAGGGCAGAAAAATTTTGGCCATTTATCTCGACGGGTATGTGTGGACGGTTGTCCCGAGGGGTAGCACCTTCTGAGGCATGATCAGTGCGGAACCGTACGGGCCTCCTAACGGTGCGGTTCCAGATTAGTTTTCCGTCCTAGGACATCGGCAATAAGAGATTGTCAATACACCTGGTCGGCCACAATGTGAGCAGAATAATTTGGGCGGCGAACGGCACTGGCTGCGATAGTGCCCGGTCTTTCCACACCTCCAACATAGCGAATCTCGGTTAAATGGTCGGGCAGCGGTGGAGGTAGAGGGGCCGTCCCTAGCAGGGTGGCCTTGACGATTTGGCTGTGACGGTGAGGATCTCGGAGAACCTCGGGAGGTTCTGGAACCCGCGGTGGCGGTTGACGTGGTCTGGGATGATGGTGCTGGCTGCTGGCGGTCGTGCCGTGTGGCAGACAGTAACGGATTGATCGCAGTTATTGTTCGGTTGCTAACTATTCGGTATGTCTGCTGGACTTCCTGTCGAAGTAGTTCAAATTCTTTGACCTTGGCAATCAGAGTCGCCGTGTCTGTAAGTTCATGTCGGGAAATGTACTGCCGGTAATCTGGGAGTAAATTCCGGTATAACCAGCGGAATTGTTGCTGTGGAGTGAAGGCTCCATGGCGACGGAGAAGTGTTTGCATGTCCGTAATGTACTTGCTAGCGGCTTCGTCTGGTTTTTGCAACCGGCGGCTGATCTCGGCTTCTAATTCTTCTGTGAAATTAACGGGGAAGTAGAAAACTCGGAATTCCTTGGAGAAATCCTCCCATGTAGTCCAGCGCGACCGATTGTTTCGGTACCACAGTAGTGCTGGTCCTTGTAGTAATTCCGGCAAGACAAGTAGCGGTTGCTCTTGCAGAAATCCGGTATATGAGCAAACTTCTTCCACTCTTTCTAAGAATGCGGCTGCGTCTCCTTTACCATCAAATCTTATACCCCACTTCCGGATTTTAAGCGGATCTCTAAAGTCCGGGGATCGGTTGCTGGTTGTGGCGGGGTGGTTTGGATAGTAGGTATTAGTGCTGGCGAAAAAACAAACGGTTTGGACCCTTGAGGTTGTGGTGATATACTACCATCTTTAATAAACTTTACTAACCGGCGTTTCTTCTCTTCTACGGTCCCGGTAGTATTCAGGTGGAATTTGCCCAACTCGACATCTAATTGTTCTTTACGGAGTTGGTATATCCAACTTAAATGGCCATCAATGGCTCCAGCAACCTCTTGTTGCTGATCGTTGGTAGGGTCCTGTTGTTCCAGGTCTTTGTGTTCTTTGTCTGGCATCTTCGGTAGTATTAACTGTGCCGAATACTAGTAGCAGTGAATAACGGTGAATGGTACAGATGAATATTAACGGTGACTAACGATGATAACTAACAATGGTGATCGTTAACGATGAACAGTAATGGTGAATGATAACGATGGATGCTACCGGTGTATGCTAGTGATCGTTGATGCTTGGTATGGTTCACTCTTCAAGAGCTCTTTACAGTTTGCGGTCTCAAGCTGAAGTGTCTTCTTCAGGTTTGGTTCGGTTGTATATAGACGGAGCAACCCGGGATGGCTGCTTCTGCACACAGTGTATTATCGGAGGTTATGCGCAGTTCGGAGAAATAAAAAAAATTATAATCGGAAAACGGGTGTGTATCCTATCAGGTTGCTATGGTACACGCGCTTGCTATGATTCGGTGTTGCTAAGGCTAGGAGAGTCCTGTACACCTCGCTGTCTCGGGCTGAAGTCACTGCTTCAGGTTCGGATCGGCTGTATATAGACGGATGCGGCTGGTGGCAGATGGTTCTGCGCACTGTCGGTCGTCGGGTGGGGGTAGTCCCTTGCTATACCAACTTTATCACCGGAACTGGTAGGACTCTGGAGAAAATCCAGAAAATCGTGAAAATTGTGAAATTGGTTTGAACGGTGTCTGGAGATGTAAGTTGTTAAAACTTGTCAGTTATACTCGATTTCAAGCTCTCAAGTCGCTGTGGTACATGTGCTCGCTGTACGGATGTTTGGAATGGACTCCAACATACGGCAATCGATTCTATGTCCCCAAGTTACTATTAAATGAGTGGTCACACTCCTAGCAACTTCAAAACTTCTGGGTCGTCGAATAAATTAACAAAATGAATCCGGTTAATCTGTAATAATGCGCGACGCACGGTCTGCAGTGATGCTAATAACCAACTGGTATATGGACGGAGTCTTCACTTGGTTACTGCACACTTCCGTATAAAAAGAAAGAAATAAAAATGACCAAGTCCCCTAACCCCCAGATAATTATTTGAAGCGGTCTCCCCAAATAATTTCTAAGTCAGTTTAATCGAGAAAAAGCCAAAATTTTAAAATCTTTCAGAGTGGTCGTCGGATCGCCTTCGCAATAAAAAGAATTAAACCGGTTGATCAGTAATAATGCGCGACGCACGGTCTGCAGTGATGCTAACAACCAACTGTTATATGGTTGCTGCACACTTGGTTGCTGCACACTTCCGTATAAAGAGAAAGAAATAAAATGACGAAGTCCCTTAACCCCAAGACAATTATTCGGAACGGCCTCCGAAAATAATTTCCAAGTCAGTTTTTCGAGAAAACGCCAAGTTTTGAAATCTTTCAGAATGGTCGTCGGATCGCCTTAGCAGTAATACCTTTCGTTTCCTTAGGTTCGATTACCCTGAAAACGACACCCCTACGTCTATTTATGACTTCGGGTTTCTTCGTGCGACTTCGGAAGTATTCGGATCGCAATCGGATTGCTCTTAAATGTAGCCTTTGGCTACGCCGGTACCACAGGAACTTAAATTTTCCTTTTAAAACTCGCAGACAGTCAGGAAATGTTCTAAAACGTACTCGGGACTACTCGGATTGGTTCGGTAGTAGTCGGAATCGATTCCCCATGCTTGATTCAGTCAAAAACGATATCTCACACGACCCTGTGAGACTATTTATACTTTTTTGGTTGTACCCGGTGCCTGCCGTGAAGAATATCTAATCTCTTTTACAATTTAGTGTAATTCAATTTAAATAGGTGCAATTTACTTTAATCAGGTCTAATTTTCTTCAAACAGGTTTATTTGACTTAGACAGGTGAAATTTAATTTAAACAGGTCAAATTTAACTTGGACAGGTCAACTTTGATTTAAACAGGTCTAACTTTAACTTAAACAAGTCAACTTTAATTTAAACAGGTCAAATTTGACTTAGACAGGTGAAATTTAATTTAAACGGGTCAAATTTAACTTAGACGGGTCAACTTTAATTTAAACAGGTCAGAGCTAGTTTAATTGAGTCAATCAAGTCCCTGCTCGGGCGCCATTTTGTGACGTGGTTTCTTCCAGTCGCCTAGCGCATAAACGAGTGGAAGCGTCACTTTGGCGCCGAGATCTACTTCGGTATCACTCGGGCGCCACCTTTACAATTTTTACGTGGGGCAAAGGTCCCACATTAGCCTCCTCACGCAGCCTGTTGCAGTAGGGCTGGGATAAACTCAGTGAAGAAACGGAAATGTCCAGGGGTCAAGATTTGAGATTAGATTTTCAGGCACATTCAAACAGTAAAACTCAGAAATCGATAAATAACGTTTATTAAAACATGATCAATTCAATAACATGTAGCGCCGCCTAGCGTCAATGACAAAACAAAAAAAAATTAACCTCAAAAAAAATTTTTAAGTTAGGGAAATATATATATAAAAAAAAACAATAGCGATTAACCCTCTTTTGTGACCTTCTCTGGTGGCCGCCAGCTACAGTTGGAGACGGGCTGGGTATATAAAATATTGATAAAAAAAAAAATGGGCGCCACGAGGTTTACACCAGAGAGTCACCGATAACCTGTGATGGTAAAAGGTTCGTCAAGTATCAATGAGTAACCACCCTAAAAACCCCGAAATGGTGATATACTATTTAATTTGGTTAGCAGAGGTGTCGTAGCACACACACAAAAAATACAAATAAAAAAAATTATGCTTCAAATTATACCTAAGTTTATTTAATAAAAATAACAAGAGAATGAAGTAAAATAGCAAATTGACTAAGTAATGATTTACTTTAAGGATCATGGAGCACATACGCTTTCCAATTTATAGAGAAAGATATTTAAAATCACATACCCCCTTCACGGGGCTGGTTTTCGTCCCGGATATAGATCTATATCGTGCGGCTCACAGCAGATATACTAGTGGATATAATCAGTAGTACTATATCATTTATAATCAATAGAGTGGTACCTAAGTATAAATCATTATGGTAACAAAGATATATAACATATATAAAAATTTAAAAAAACTATATGTACACTAGACCTCTGTTTGTGTCTCTAAGAAAACAACCTGAGTTTGATTTATAATCTCAGAATGAGATACAAAAAAAACTAATAGGTATCAGCGTGAAATAAAAAAAATACCCAATATATTTCAATAAAAAAAAAATTAAACCCGCTATATACACTAAACTATCGGATCGCGAATTTCTTTCTATGAAGGAAATATGGTAACCCCACCCACTTAAAATTAAGAAAAAGATATCAGAAAAAAACAAAACTGTGTGTAAAACTTGCGTGTCACGTCGTAGCTATCGTCTCCCCGCAGCTGACTGGGCTGGTCTAGAACTTCAGTGGATTAATGACAGCAACTCCACCACATAAAGGTTGGCTGGCTGGGCGGAAAACACAGACTAGGCGACAGCAGGCAGATGTAGCACCAGGAGGGGGAATTTCCCAAATTACGTCCCATAAAAAAAACCCTAAAGAAACCACAAATAGTAAGGCATTTGCCGAAAATACCAGCGTGATTGGACACTAACACACATAATATTTTTCCTAGATTACCCGACTATAAGTACTAATATACAAAGAAACGTTACCTTTTCCCAAAGGGTTTTCCTTTCCTCAATAGAAATCAAAAATCTTCGAAAATTCGTCGAAGAACGTGATATTTATAAAGTTGGCAATTTTATCCCAAAATTGGAGCGATTTTCACTGGACTATTAACAATATATCACAAAGCACCATAAAACAGGTTGAAAATCACTTTTAAAACGGTAGAAGAATATATCCCTTAATGGATGATCGCAGATCAATTTGCTTCTTCTCACTATCAAGCCGAACTTTAGAATGGCGAGTATCTACCCGGAAATATTCAAAAAAACTACCCTACCCAAGTATTCCCTGGTAACCTAATAGAGGTCGTTCTACTGAGATTATGAAAAACTTTTCAACAACTCGAAAAATTAAAAAGCGACTTGAGAAGTACCCACAAGGAAGTTGTATGATAACTAAAAATCTTCAACTAATTAATTATGAACAAATAACGTTAAAATTGCGATAATAATGCCGAGGAACGTAGGTCTGAGCGGACTAAAATGCCGCTATTACACGATAGATGGCTTCATGCCGATAGCCGTAAATATATTTTATTAAACTATCAAAAATTCGTATTACCCACTAAACTTAGCCAAATATCGATTATAAATGTCTATAGCCAGTTACAGTAATTTCTAACAATTATTAACAGAAAAATTATATCGTCCCCAAAACACAACCAGGTACGTATGTCTAGCTGCCATCATACGATTTCGTGCAGTTGACAGCCGACCGGCCGGCAAGTAAACAAACACGGTCTAGGGAATATTTTACGTATTTCCAATGCTACATATGTTAAATGCACGATTACAGTGATCTGAATCCACAGGAAAGATGATAATTTATCTGTGTGGAAGGCATTAAAGGTAGGAAAGCTTTGTTGTTTTATTTGAATAATTGTAAATTCTAACCCTAGATTCGCAGGAATGATTTGATGCCTCCAGAAGACAAATAAGTTAGGACGATATTCTGTGCCAACAAAGACAACTACTGGACCTCACATTGCCATCATATAAGCCCCAAGACATGAGTTAAACCACATACAAAATCCGGAGTGAACTATTTCAAACTAACGAGCTATGGAAAAAGGTAAGTAAAAATATAACAAACATACACAAAGATGTGCCCTTAAAGACTTATACTCACTACTAAATTACTAACTAAACCTACTCAATATACAATATTTACATAAGGCTCACTAATTTTTATATCGTTTTTCTACATTTTCAGATAACTGCAAAGGCCAAACCAAAGGAATTTTTACCGAACCTAACACGCCAAGAAGCATGGAAAAATCGAAAATTAATAAGCATTTCTTACTTTTGTGGAATACTACCAGTAAAACATACTACTCAGTGATAATAAATGCTATACAAAGTTACGTCCATAGTTTTCATAACAAATTAGAAATAGGTTACAAATATATCCTTTTTTTCTTGCGTAAAAATATACCATAACAAAAATTGTCGAAGGAATTAAGCTAAAGAAATTGCCATAAATAATGTATTTGTTTAACACTTATTTCTATGGGAAAATCTGACTGCAACAATTCCCCCCTTTCTTGAAGAAAATTAACCGATTTCGCACTTTTTAGATCTGTAATATGCCAAGTTCCCTTGAGGACTTTGTTGTCACGATCCCTTAACGTGTACGTCCATGGAGAAACTTTTTCATGAATATAGTATGGTCCGATATACTTCGGCGCTAGCTTTGCAGAATAATAATTAGCAGCATTGGAGAGAGTGTAATTTCTTTTCCACACCAATTCACCAGGTTTATATTGTTCATACCGTTTTCGCAAATTATATGTAGCGCAACTTCTTTCTCCTGCTACTTCCAAACGCTTACGAACATCCTCAAACATTTTCTTAAACGTTAAATTCTTCGTAGCTTCAGTTGTCTGATTTCCGTCTTCTACTTCTGGTAGTGACTCAGTTCTATAGTCGTCCCCAGACAACATCATATTTCGACCAAAATTCACAAAATACGGAGTCAACCGAGTAGTTTCGTGTTTCGCAGTACGCAGAGCACACGCAAGCTCAGGTAAATTTATATCCCAAGTTCGATGGTTCTCCTTTACATATATCGACAACATTATCTTAAGAGTACCATTAGTTCTTTCCGTGGGATTTGCACGAGGATGATTACAATCAAACTTAAATTCTTTTGAGAAATCAGTAAATTTCTTACTCCTAAATTGTGGTCCATTGTCACAAATAACCTTCCTAGCAACTCCAAAAATTAAAAATACATCTTCCCTAATTCTCTTCACAATATTTTCTGTTGTAGCTGTTTTCAAAGCAAACGCCAAGGCAAATTTACTAAGATAATCAGTAACTACTAAAATAAACGAATTCCCCTTCTTTGAACGTGGAAGTGGTCCCATTATGTCGACGGATATCATTTCCCAAGGACGATCTACCTTTTGATGTGGTACCATCCTGTCTGCCGGTGGTTTATTACTTGGCTTATGAGCCGCACACACCAAACACTTCCTGATGTAGTTGGCAACATCACATCTCATTTTCGGCCAGTAATATTTCTCCGTTAGCCTCGAGTACGTTTTATAAACGCCCATATGTCCACTTCTTGGAGGATTATGTGCTGAGGCTATAAAACTTACTCTATCACTTTTCGGTATAACCAACTTCCAAAAATATGCACCATTAGCCAACTCTGGGTAATCCTGCTTGACATACTTATAGAGTTTGTCATCTGATACTCTCCAATTCCTGAATCTCAAAGGGAATATTTGAACATTTTTCATCATCTTCATGTACCACTTGTCCGAGATTGGTTTGATTTGATCGTCATCTTCTACAGTTTTCATAGAATCCACAATAGGAACAGCTCTGGATAAGGTATCAGGTACAATGTGGTCCTTGCCCTTCCTATGTACTACCGTATAATCATATTGTTGAAGCCTTACCGCCCATCTTGCAAGTCGCCCACTCGGGTCCTTTAAGTTATGAAGCCATTTTAGAGAATAATGGTCTGTGACCACCGTGAATGGCACACCTTCCAAATACGGACGTAATTTTTCGACTGCAACAATAAAGACAAAAGTTCTCTTTCCACCACTGAGTAATTTCTTTCTTGTTTTGATAGTGACCTACTCAGAAAACATATTACACGATCGCCATCTTTGTGGGGCTGCAAGAGGACGGCCCCGACGCCATATCCTGACGCGTCAGTCTCTACAACGAACGGCAGAGTATAATCAGGACAGCTCAACACCGGCGCCTCCACCAAACACTGTTTAATTCGCTGAAAGGCATTTTCACACTCTGCTGACCACTCGAATTTCCTGGATTTTCTTAATAACTGGTTAATAGGGGCAATAACTGTTGAAAACTCAGGCACAAAACGCCGATACCAAGAAAATGTCCCCACTATTCGACGAACTTCACTAACATTCTTCGGTGCCGGTAATTCCAACATTGCACGAATCTTGTCGGGATCAACATGTAGCCCATTCCTATCCACCACATATCCAAGATATTTCATCTCTGGCCTACAAAATTGGCATTTCTCCAAACTAATGGTTAGGTTGGCTTCCCTTAATCTCCTAAAAACTTCGTCAATGACTTCCAAATGCTTTTCAAAAGTTTCTGTCACTATAACCACGTCATCGAGATACACAAATACATAAGGTTCCAGTTTCGATCCTAAGACACGATCTATTAGCCTCTGCCATGTTGCTGGAGCATTATGTAAGCCGAAGGGCATTCGGCGAAATTGGAAAAGACCTCTGTTAGGGACAGTAAATGCTGTGTAAGGTCTGGACGTTTCTGCCACAGGGACCTGATGGTATGCAGATTTTATGTCTAAGCTAGACAAATAAACTGCGTTCCTAAGTTTGTCCAAGATGTCTGCTATTTTTGGCAATGGATAACTATCGCGCTCGGTCACAGCATTGAGCTTGCGATAATCAACACAAAACCTAAAAGTATTATCCTTCTTTTTAACCATCACAATTGGCGAAGCCCAAGGACTATTAGATTCTTCCACAATTCCTTGCTGAAGCATATCTTCCAGTTCTTTGTCTATATATTTCTGTATTACTGGAGAGACTCTGTAATACCTTTGCTTAATTGGTTCTGATTTTGTGATTATCACGTGTTCAGTCATATTTGTGCATCCCAGTGATTTACCCATCAATTCCACATTTCGGTCAATCACAGCTTGTAGACGATTTTTTTCAAGGTTACTTAAAACTGTCTGACTTCTGACTTGTTGGATTGACAAAATTTCTTGATTCGCAGAAAAATGCCACTCGTTGGAACGTAAATCTGGTACAATTCCCATTCTACACCAAAAATCTTGACCTAAGATAAGTGTCTTCGGTAGCTCGGGGATAATGACAACATCCAAAACTACTACCCTATCTCGTACCCGCATTGGCAGGGTACACTTCCCAATACTGGTACATGTCTCCCCATTGGCTACTGTAACCACTGTCTTATTATTAGAATCAATAGAAATCCCTAGTCTTCCTACCAGATTCCAACCATCACTTCCCAAAATTGTGCATGTAGCTCCGGAGTCCAACAAACCTAACAATTCAGTGCCCAATATATCAACCTTAAGGTAAGGTCTTTCATCGTCCTTAGCATGGTCCAATATAAAATCCAACACCGGAAATATACGATTAGCCGAGATCCCAGTTGCAACGCTATTGGCTCGGCCTCCTAAGAGCGTCGCTGCGCGTTTCCCAAAGTAGAACAATCGGGACAAGTCCTTACAGTATATCCTTCCTTTTTACATCGAAAACAATGTATTTTCTTAGGTGATGTACAACCAATAGCTCTGTGACCTGGCTTGTGACACCTGAAGCAAATTATCTCTTTGACTTTTCCACTACCCTGCGGTTTTCCTAAATCCATGGTGTTTACCTTCTCTGTAACGTCTTCAACATAAGCCAAATCTGGTTCCAGAGTACCTGCGCGCCGAGGTGGAGGTTCGTGGAAATTTTCTATATTTTCATTCCTCTCACCCAGCTTTCTACAAAGTGCACGAAGTTCCACAATGGATGATACTTCGCGTAAACCAATTCCTTGTTGAAGTGAAGGTCGAATATTTCTTAAAAGAATAGCAAGCTTCGCTTTCTCTGAGATTGGATAGGTTAACCGATTGAAGTAACTATTCATGATGGCCAAATATATTCCAATCGATTCATCCTTTGCTTGGGTCCTCTTTTCTATCTCCTTCAGTAAATCTTCGTCATGCCTTCCTCTCCTAAATTCCAGTTTAAATTCTTCCATTAAATCCTCCCAACTATTAACATGTCTTCGAATATCCTGATAAAATGATAGTGCCTTTCCGGAAAATAAGTCGATACCAGAATCCAGTAGTGTATCTTTTGAAACATGACGAGCTACTCGAAGTTCTTCAATCTGCTCCAAAAATGCGCTCAATGATATTTCTTTCAAATTGCCACTAAACTTTATATTCCATTTATTTGGGGGGATAGATTTGACAGAACCACTTGTTATCGGTCGAACAAGTTCGTCCACAGCAGATGACCTTGACACATTTCCAATACCATCATTAAAGGTGTTACCTTCCAGATTTCTCTCCAAAATTCCTACAACAGGTGGTATATCTTGATTTTTTTCATCAAATGCATCGAGAATTCCGATAAACTTATCCATCAACGACAATGTAAGGGCTAGTAGGTCAGACTTCTTCTTCATCTCTTCAACATCTTCAGTAACCATGTTATCAAGACGGCCTAATATATGCGCAAGCTTCGTCTGCATCTTCAACGCCTCTCCACTTTTCCGTGGCTGATCAAAATTAGATATCACTGTTACAAGTCCATCCAATTTTTCTTTTACTGCATTATAATCTTCCTCAAAAGTGAAAGGATATTTGGGGTACCTTAAACTATCCCCACCTTTCTCCATTTGAAACGCCATCGATAATCGACTACGCATTTCATCAACATTACCTGTACTAATACCACGTACTGTAAGTTCATAAGCCAGTTCATCCTTATCTAATTTATTTATAACAATTTTTCGAGCCATTTTTATATTATAAATATATTTCCTAAGTGTATAATAATCAAAATATCAATTTCAAGTTGGGAAAAATAGTCACACAAGCAAACAACAATAAATGGAAGTATATCCAAAAATTCAAAAAAAAAAAATTAAAGTCCAAAAAAAAATTTTTTTTTTGGAAAAAAAAAATATTTCAAAATATTTCAATTTTCTCGTAAACTTTTACAGACACCAAAAAAAAACATGAATCGCTCCACGTTGGGCGCCAAAAATGTAGCGCCGCCTAGCGTCAATGACAAAACAAAAAAAAATTAACCTCAAAAAAAATTTTTAAGTTAGGGAAATATATATATAAAAAAAAACACTAGCGATTAACCCTCTTTTGTGACCTTCTCTGGTGGCCGCCAGCTACAGTTGGAGACGGGCTGGGTATATAAAATATTGATAAAAAAGAAAAATGGGCGCCACGAGGTTTACATCAGAGAGTCACCGATAACCTGTGATGGTAAAAGGTTCGCCAAGTATCAATGAGTAACCACCCTAAAAACCCCGAAATGATGATATACTATTTAATTTGGTTAGCAGAGGTGTCGTAGCACACACAAAAAATACAAATAAAAAAAATTATGCTTCAAATTATACCTAAGTTTATTTAATAAAAATAACAAGAGAATGAAGTAAAATAGTAAATTGACTAAGTAATGATTTACTTTAAGGATCATGGAGCACATACGCTTTCCAATTTATAGAGAAAGATATTTAAAATCACATACCCCCTTCACGGGGCTGGTTTTCGTCCCGGATATAGATCTATATCGCGCGGCTCACAGCAGATATACTAGTGGATATAATCAGTAGTACTATATCATTTATAATCAATAGAGTGGTACCTAAGTATAAATCATTATGGTAACAAAGATATATAACATATATAAAAATTTAAAAAAACTATATGTACACTAGACCTCTGTTTGTGTCTCTAAGAAAACAACCTGAGTTTGATTTATAATCTCAGAATGAGATACAAAAAAAACTAATAGGTATCAGCGTGAAATAAAAAAAATACCCAATATATTTCAATAAAAAAAAAATTAAACCCGCTATATACACTAAACTATCGGATCGCGAATTTCTTTCTATGAAGGAAATATGGTAACCCCACCCACTTAAAATTAAGAAAAAGATATCAGAAAAAAACAAAACTGTGTGTAAAACTTGCGTGTCACGTCGTAGCTATCGTCTCCCCGCAGCTGACTGGGCTGGTCCAGAACTTCAGTGGATTAATGACAGCAACTCTACCACATAAAGGTTGGCTGGCTGGGCGGAAAACACAGACTAGGCGACAGCAGGCAGATGTAGCACCAGGAGGGGGAATTTCCCAAATTACGTCCCATAAAAAAAAAACCCTAAAGAAACCACAAATAGTAAGGCATTTGCCGAAAATACCAGCGTGATTGAACACTAACACACATAATATTTTTCCTAGATTACCCGACTATAAGTACTAATATACAAAGAAACGTTACCTTTTCCCAAAGGGTTTTCCTTTCCTCAATAGAAATCAAAAATCTTCGAAAATTCGTCCAAGAACGTGGTATTTATAAAGTTGGCAATTTTATCCCAAAATTGGAGCGATTTTCACTGGACTATTAACAATATATCACAAAGCACCATAAAACAGGTTGAAAATCACTTTTAAAACGGTAGAAGAATATATCCCTTAATGGATGATCGCAGATCAATTTGCTTCTTCTCACCGTCAAGCCGAACTTTAGAATGGCGAGTATCTACCCGGAAATATTCAAAAAAACTACCCTACCCAAGTATTCCCTGGTAACCTAATAGAGGTCGTTCTACTGAGATTATGAAAAACTTTTCAACAACTCGAAAAATTAAAAAGCGACTTGAGAAGTACCCACAAGGAAGTTGTATTTGACCGTACGTCAAAGAACACGGCTTTGTTCTTTTACTTCCGATCTGGAGGTTTGCCTGCGGTTTTCAGGGTGGCAAACGCCTGGCGGGAGATGTGCTGCCTTTATTAGCCAAACGCAAATTTGTCAGAGCGGTTACAGATTATGTTACGTAGTAACATATGAAAAATAATTAATTTTCGTGATTGTCAGATTTTCGCGTCAAGTTCCCGGACTATGACAAAATTTCATATATTTCTCGGGATACTGGATTTTATTGTTTATTCATAAAGAGTAGTAATTGTTAAAATACTTTAGCATGAAAACAGTTTCTAAATACGGTAAATTGTCAGGTATTATTTTATAACAAATTTTCATAACTTCTTCAGAATACAGTATTTTATTTTTAATTTAGCAGGTAGAAAACAGATTCTAAATACGGTAAATTATCAAGCATTATTTTATCTCGTTGAATAGAAAAACACGGTACAAGTTAAAATAATCTGGTAAAAAACGGTTTACCGTTTTTCTCTCAAAAATGTCTATGTTTCTTTTTCTTGGTTCGGTCCTAAGAAAATGTACTGGAACATAACTGTTTTGGACAAAATCTCGAGAATTGATCAGTCTGTCTCTATAACATGCCGACGTTAACAAAAATTATAAGTACAGTATCTGGTAAAATCGGAAATTAACAATCGCTTTTTCTGCATTTTAATCGAAATTACTTGAAATTAACAGTTGAACACACTTAATCATGTCGGACAATCTTAATAGTTGGATGTACGGGATATGACAAATTTGCCACGGAGCTACCCACTTAATAAAATTAGTGCATCTTACCTTAACAAGAGCTGATACGGGAAATGACCAAAATGCCTTTACCCTAACTTCGATATTCCCGAAATGAATTACGGCCAGCGACACTGGTGACAATTTTGTAAATTATATTGATATGTCGCGCTATCTTCTCACGCAAAATTTTAATACAGTTTACATGAAATAGGATTCTACAACGCGGTTCTTTACTTTGGGGAGTTCCTCAGTTGCACGGATTAGGGTGAGGAAAATCCATTCAATTAATTAAAACAAGTAAATTTTCCATGTAGACGGGACAGGCAACGAAGCGTAAGGTTAATTCACTGCATTTTATTATTTAAAAAAAAAACACTTCGTTACAAACTAGACCTCCCAATTTTATAGACCAGTAACAACTTCGTAAAAAAAAATGAAAATCGGCAAAGATACAACGGTGTTTCATTTCTACATAAAAACTTTTAAAAAGTCAAAAACCTAAACCACATTCCAATTTAACAAAATATAAATGACTAAGTTTTAAAATCCAAAAAGGAAGTAACAGGACAAGCTTTACTTGAAAACGTTTTTATTGAAAATAAAATTATATATAAAAAAACATTTTTAAGAAATAGTATATTGTGTATTTAGGTGTGAAAGCAACACGTTCCCGGTCGAGGCCAACAAGCATCGAAGTCCGGGAATGTGCTTTCACACCGAAGTACACATACTATTTTTTCTGAAATCTCAATCAATATTATTATAAATTAAGGGAATTTGTATTAATGCATAACATTTCTTCATTACAATCTAACTGCTTACTAATAAATGCAATTTTAATGTGAGTTGGTTTGTCTGCGTGTATTTATTTACTGTCTAAAATGTACATAAAAAACCGTACGGGAATGTTACTTTCCCGGCCTAGGCCGGGAAAGTAACATTCCCGTACGGTTTTGTTGATCGTTGCTTGGCAACGGGTCTTTTCTGATCTTTTCTGTAGCAGTTTCTTAGCAACGGACTAAAATACTGGAATTGTGCATTTTTCGATCTGAAATCGCGCCGAAAATGTAGACATTGTCAATCGATTTCAGAAAAAAGCTTTTATTTGAAAAAACTGTACTAAAAAGTAAAAATAATTTTTTTAAATTCATACACCTGGAAACCAAAAACTTTGCGGACGGTCATATAGCACTATTGCATAGTTACTTTGCTCAATTGACCGCCCCCAAAGCTTTTGGTTTCCAGGTGTATGAATTTTAAAAAATTATTTAAACTTTTTAGTACAGTTTTTTCAAATGAAGGCTTTTTCTTAAAAATATTTTTTTTATATTTTATTTTTTAGTTTTTAGTCTACTTATTTTACAGACAGACAGACAAAACCCTTTCATTTAATATAAATGGCAAGGGAGTCGTGAAGAAAGATAATTTGCCATCCTAGGGCGTCCGCCATATTGGATTTATAATTGCGTTACATAGTTTATCGTATTTTACTCGTCAAACCCTTTCATTTGATTCCATATCAAGGGGGTTGTGAAGAAAAAGACGATCTGCCAGCTTGGGACATCCGCCATATTGAATTTAGAATGACGTCACATTGTCTATCGTATTTTACTCGTAAAACCTCTTCATTTGATACCCATATCAATAGGGTTGTGACTAAAAAGCCGATCCGCCATCTTGGGACATCCGCCATATTGGATTTAGACCGGTAATGGCTATACTAGTTACATTGTCACCGGACTTATAGAAGTGTGCCAAATTTCAAAGCTCTAGTATAATAAGAACTAGTCGATATTCAGCTTGCAAGATTTCACCAAACAAACATACATTCATACATAACACATTGCAAGTTAAATAAAAGCTTTTAAAAAAATGAATACAACACAAATATTTAGCATTTATGAAAATGTAAACATACGTATTTCAAACCAAAATAATACAATAATGGTAAAATGAAACAAAAACCGAACATCAACTCTTAAAAGGAAATTTATTTTCTCTGTCTGTATAATCCCAGGATTATGTTATGTGTACTTTGTAGTTCTAACACATTATAGTGTAGGCAAATTAGCATTCTGACTAAATAGTTTACCGAATGAATGGATTTTCACGAAACTTTGTGGATTCTGTTCGTTTTGAAGTCTAGATCAAACTCCAAAAAAAAAAATGGCCGCTAATATTGCCTCGCAATTGTTATAAACAATGATCTTGTTGCTAATTTGTTAACTAGTAAAATTGAGATAAATTAAAAAAACAAAATGTCTTTTTAGATAATTCTATGAAAAATAACAACTTTTTACTCTCGTAAAATTTTCGAAAAATGCATATTTTCCGAGATATAGCGGTTGAATTTTTCCAAAAAGGGTTGAAGGTGGAATAAAAAGTGACGAGAAAAATCCATAAATTCGAGTGAATATATTATTAAACTACAAGACTTTTTTTCCTTTATGACTCTTTCCTAAAGTGCACTCTGTCCAAGTTTCCCGGAAAAAACCGAAAAAAAAGGCCCTTATCGGAAAACGGAAAATATCGTAAACTATGAAATTTAAAAATCTGGAAAAATTAAACGTATAGGTTAATATATTCTTTAAAATTTTGCTCTCTTCTAATTTTTTTGTAAGTTTTCAACAGTTTTTCACTATCAAAATGTATCTAAATTTTTTCATGACACAAAATGCATGTAATCTCTAAAATTGTAATTAATTTATATATATTTAATAGAAAAATATCTAATTTGTGAAGAAAAGAAAGAACGAAAAAATTTCTACTGCAGTCTCGTAAGCAAATATTAAACCACCTTTACCCTTTCAAATAGAAAGACGTAAATTGGACTGTAAGTCGATGAAGTCTAGTACTTATTTTGAACAATAGATAATTACACAATACACACACATCCTTTAAAATATCTGTAGAGAAAATGTTTATGAATTTAAAAAACCAAACATATGGTTGAAATTAATATATTTCGGAAAGGATTTCTTACAATAGAGGCCTTACCCCACAAGCGTCCATAATAAGACGCAATAAAACTGTCTTTCAGAAATAGCAATCCTTCATTTCAAAAAGACAAGTCAATTAGTTTCAGATACAACCCATTATTGTCTGTTTAACCGAAACTAGAATAACAGACTCCGAAAATGTAAAAAATTCTAAAATTTATCTATACAACTCTCTTAGCTGGTGTATTATACATTAATGATAATTTATATAATCAACACAATAGAAAGTAGCTTAATTGAAAATATTAGATTCATATATAATTATATAACATATAAAATATGCTATAATTAAAATATACAAAAATATTATTTTTAATTTTTGTCACGTTTGTTAAATTATTAAGTATTTTAGTATTTATTTTATTTTGTAATATATCGAAGTTTATGTCGATTTACGTGTATTTTAATATTGAGTAACTGCTATTCTATACTAATAAATTAGAAAAATTATCACATCGCCTGTTATATTACGATTTTACCTATGGACAACCTCTGTTTAATAATAATTAAACAGAGGTTGTCCATTCTTATAATAATAATAAGAAATATGCACGACAACGTACCAGCTGCCTTATTAATTATATACCAAAATAAACGATAATTAATGGACAATAATGAACAAAATAGTTTAGGTCGGTAAGTCTGTTGTTAATTATCAAATGAAATCGCCGAGAATCGCATATACGAAAATGCAATTTTTGTGAGTCAGTCCGTCAATTTCTTTTCAGTATTGAAAGTCACTGCTCATTCTTTTTGCCTGCCTAATGATATGCAAAATCATATATGTAAGTTTTATCTGGCTATATATAATTTTGTATCGCAAATTACCAAATATAAGCCACTTTTCGAGCGGCTTTTACACCGTTTTTGTAATACATTCTGGCGATTAAGTAAAATGCTAGAATCTCTAAAACGATTATTTTTTGTGTAATTTTATAGCAATGTGTTCCAGATCTTTTTATAATACATACACGTAACAACTATTAAGTTAATATCTTAAACCGTCCCACAGGAAACGTGCGTACAAAAAATACAGACAGACCGATTGATACAATTTCTTTTTGCCCTCAAATTTAAAATCTCGATATTTCATGACATCTAAACCGATTTCAACAAAAAAAAAATTGAAGTTTTTTTTTACGATTACTATACTTCCAATCCACTATTTGGATGTGGAAGTAAAATTTACGACTCAAATCATCCAATGTCGCAAATTGGGATACAAATTGTGCGAAAATTATTAAGTAATTATAAATACTGATTTAATGAAGCTAAAATATTATGACATGAGGGTTTATTGATACATCTGAAAGTGTATTTTAAATAAAAAGAAACATTTCTTATTATAAAAACACAATTTGTAATGTTAAATGTTAATAAAATTGAACATGCCTCAAGTTTAACAACAGGTATTTTTCTTTATAGTGTAAAATATTATAAAAAAATCTGAGGCCTTGGCTTCTAGTAGGTATACTTATTCACCAAAACTACACTAACATTTTTCTTTGCATGTCTTACAAAACATTTTTTGTAATAAATATAAAATGTTTTTTTCCATGAGATTATTTTAAGGGTAACTAAATGAACTATATTTCACAATAGAAATATGAAACATTTCATTTCTTGTTTCTTATTTATAACAAATTCGGATAAAAACATACATTATTTTTAATGAAAATATATGCCATTTGATTTATTACTTCCACATCCACGTAGCGGAGTGGAAAGATGTACAGAGTGCGCCACTTAAAACTGCCCATACTTGTAACTTTTTTATTTTTAAGGCGATGACCTTGTTGGGCACATCAAATTGTAGACATTTTTAAAGACTTAAACACGCATACAGAGTGATTTAAAAAAAATTGAAAAAATTGTTAAGAAAGGAAACTTAATTTCTTTGAATATTTTTTTACCTCACCTTGTACATGAAATGTGTTAATGTTTTCTTATAAAGGTTTTAATTAGCTTCAATTTATGTTAAAAATAAAGTTTTAAGAATAAAAATTCCTATTATTTAGTACATTTTAATAGAGTTTGTTTTTAAAAATATTTATTTCTTTTGTTTCTTGTTGCTGTTTTGTTACGTTGAGGATTTTTTGTGATATGTCTTTTACAAACAAAGCATAAAATTATTATTTACATTTTTTCAGATATTTTTAAAAAATTAGGAGTCGAAGGAGTGTTTTTAATTTCTTTCTCTAAAACCAAAAAGAATTTCGGATATGACGTAATAAACATAACATAAATTGAAGCTAATTAAAACTTTTATAAGAAAACATTGATGCAGTTCATGTACGGGATGAGGTAAACAAATATTCAAGGAAATTAAGTTTTCTTTCTTAACAATTATTTTAATTTTTTTTAAATCACTCTGTACACATGTTTAAATGCCTTAAAACTATCTACAATTTGATATGCCCAACATGGTCGTAGTTTAAAAAATAAGAAAGTTGCAAACCTGGGGAGTTTTAAGTGGCGCACCCTGTATAGTAATCTTAAAAAAAATTTCAAAATGTTTTTTGTTGAAATAATAAATGTCATAAAACGTCGAGATTTTAAATTTAAGAGAGAAAAAATTCTGTCTGTGTGTCGGTCTGTAACTTTTTTGTGCGCACGTTTTCTTCGCAACGGTCTAAGATACTGTCTTCAAATTTAGCACACATATGATCCATGACGAGATCTGGTACTAGATTATGTCTTGCGCTAATTCCAGTGAAGGGTTGTGAGTTAAATAGGGTAAATAGGGAAAAACAATAAAGCAAACTAATAATACTCCAGAAACATAATTTTTAAAATCTTCTATTTAACTTCATTTTAAAAGCTTTGTACGGTAGTTAGTATGTTTGGGTCAAATCGTGCAACCAAAATGGGTCCTGGAGGTATTGTTTAATAGTGGATTCGGCGGCGCCCGGAGAGATTCGAATATGGATTCGGCAGCGCCTGAAAATTGCCTTGGTATTCGACATGGTCCGGAAGTCACCTTGGTGTTTAGCCGTTCTCGAATATGGATTATGCAGCGCTCGAATATAGATTCGGCGGCGTTCTAATTTGGATTTGGCAGCGCCCGGAAGTTACTTTGAAATTCGGCGGCGCCCAAAAATGGATTCAGCGGCATCCTAATATCGATTCGGCAGCGCCCAGAAATTACCTTGGTATTCAGGCGCGCCCGGATATGGATATTTAATATGGATACGGAAACGCCCGGAATTTGCCTTCGTATTCGGCAGCGTCCGGAGGTTTGGCTAGCATTCGGCAACGCCCTTTTATTAAAATTCTGTGACCAATTATTTCCACATACTAGAGTGCAAATATGGTCAAGATGTTTTCCTTTAAAGAGACTTGGATGGGAAATCTGGATGTGGAAATATTGATTCCTTAGGCAGCGGTTTTATTCCAAAAGCTACAACAAAATTTGAATGAATTATTTTATCACAACTCAATTGAGAGTAATACTCCAATTTCGATTTTCATAAAAAAAGTAATCTTTTAACAAATAGCCACAACTTTGACAATTTTTATTGTAGAAGAACCGGAATGTATTAAATTGAATTACCTTTCAACGTTGTAATAACCAATTTCAGACCCTTCGGTTTTTAAGTTATTCACGAAAAATACGTGTTGAAATTTGACATTTAGAAAGGGACGAAAAAACACAAAACCTTAAAAAAAATAATATCTCGAACAATCTTTGAACGGGACTAATCTGAAATTTAAGGTAAAGTTAATTTCTTGTTTCAAGTCGTACAAATAACAGTTTTTGACATAATTCGTAATTTTCAAGATATTTCCAGAAACCCATTTTTTAACGAATTGCTAGATACAACGAATCAAAAATCACGGTCATTTACATTCAAACTATACAAATTGCGCGGAAATATTAACAAAATTGTATGACTTTTATATCAACTTTATTATTCTAATTATAACATGTTGTTTGAGTGACCTATAATAATTAATATCATGAGAGAAATAGAAGTAAAAATTGTTGAATTACTTAAACACTATCAACGAAAAAACTAGCTCGAATTAAAACTAAAATATACTTTACGTGCAATATGTACATACAATATGTTTACTTAAAGTAAACTGCAATTAAATTTTAATTTTATTTATATAAATATATACTTTGGACAAAACTTTGTTAGTTTAGATGAATTATAGTTTTACAGATATCTATGAACTTACATTTAGAATCACGAGGTTGTAGATGCTCCAAACTGATTAATTTTGAAGCACAGTGGCAAGTGTAAAGTAAAAAATATATTATAATTTAAGCTATCAAACTTTGTCGTATAATTTTTTCCATCTTGTTAGTTTCAATTCGACAGCTTTATCTTTAACGGTGTCTTAGTAACTCTACAACTCTTTCAACCATGCATTTCTCTACAAGAGGTTGTTCTTGGGTCACCTACTATACTTTTCTTAAATATAATCCAATAAGAAATCCAAAAATTTAAACAAAACGAATTAAAATAATCTCCAACATACACTAGTTCACAAGTTCAAAGACGTGTTAATTCTTGATAAAGCTTGTAAAAATGTGAGTGAGGGCACATTGGATTCGGAATGACGTCTAGAAAAATGTGCAAAACTTTCAAACCCGCATATAAACAATTGCAAAAGTTATAAACAAATTGAGATTGAAGAAATAACGAGCTTCGTTTTTTGAAAATAACTCGAAAACCGTTAATATTTAAGAAATTTAAAAAAAAGATTCTTGAAGAGGAAGAAATTTCCAATAGAAAAGTCAGAACTCCCGGTATTCTATCTCTATTATTAATAATTTTAATTTAATGTTGAAAATAAGGCTTCGTGCGGCAAACGCTAAGCCGTTACGAAACCGGCCGTAATACGTAAAAATATTTTTTTATGTATTAAATATTAATTTAAAAATTTTAAAAAACTATGGTATTATTCAGACATTTAAAGAAAAAAAAAATCCAGATTTTTCATAAAATGAGCCTATTGTTAATTAACAATTTTTTTTAGAGCTTACGTTTATATTTCAAGTCGGATAATAGTTAAGCAAAAGCCACTAAAATTATTACCTTTCCTTTAGACCTTATATCAACTATACTGTACGAGATTATGACATTGCGA
Organism: Rutpela maculata; assembly: GCA_936432065.2. Classification (NCBI taxonomy): domain Eukaryota; kingdom Metazoa; phylum Arthropoda; class Insecta; order Coleoptera; family Cerambycidae; genus Rutpela; species Rutpela maculata. The sequence continues at coordinate 98,852,994 of OW386288.2, read as the reverse complement.
TATTTTTAATTGTTATAGTCTATTAGTTATTAATTATTTAAGATAACAAAAAACTAAGAAATTTAAAAAAAAAAAGGTTGACATTTTTTTTATTAATTTTAATTATTATTACTGTTTTATATTCAAAAATAACATAAGATTACATAAACTATAAATTTTTAGTGTTATTTGTTTAAACAAATTTTATAAACAAATAGATAAATTACTTATGTTTGAAAAACATTTTTTGCCATTTTATTTGTTATAAAATATTATGAATTAAAAAAAAATTTTTTCTTAAAAACATTTTTTAATTGTTTATAATAATTTTTTTCCTTTTTCCATTATTTAAACAAGTTATTAAGTAAAAATTTTAGTCTTAAAACCTATTATTTGCAATTCTCTACAAGGTGGAATTTTTTTGTTGTTGTTAATTTATTTGTTTATTTAATAAATAATTTGTTATTAACAACTTCCGAATGTGTTTATATTTTTTTAGATAGAAAAAAAATTAAAAAAAAAAACAACCGTATACATAAACACATAAAAAAGAAAAAATGTTAATATTTCTTATAGAATTTTAAATTTTAAATATTAAAAATGTTTTTTGACATATTTATGTATACGGCTGTTCTGGTTATTTTTTTCTATCTAAAAAAATATAAACACATTCGGCGATTGTTAATTAGAAATTGTTTATTAAATAAACAAATTAATTAATAACAAAAATTCCACCTTGTTGAGAATTGCAAATAAAAAATTTTAAGAATATTTTTTTTCTTAATAATTTGTTCAAATGAAGAAAGACGGGAAAAAATAATTATAAACAATTAAAAAAATGTTTTAAGAAATTTTTTTTTTCAAAAATACGTAATTTATCTATTTCTTGATAAAATTTGTTTAAACAATTAGCACTAAAAATTTAAAGTTTATATAATTTTATAGTACGTTTGAATATAAAAACAGTAATAATAATAATTTTAAAATTAATAAAAAAAAATTTTCAACCTCCATTTAATTTCTTAGTTTCTTGTTAGTTTAAATAATTAATAACTAATAGACTGTAACAATTAAAAACATCGCAATGTCATAATCTCATAAAATATAGTTGACATAAGGTCCTCACGAAGCGAAATAATTTTAGTGGCTTTTGTTTAACAATTTTCCGATTTGAAACATAAACGTAAACTCAAAAAAAAAAAATTGTTAATTAACAACGAGCTCATTTTATGAAAAATCGGTAAAAAAATTTTTTCCAACGGGATATTGTTCCTTTAAGTGTCTAAATAATAACGCAATGGAAAAAAAATTATATTAATACTTGACAATATAAAAAAATTGTTTTGCTTCTTACGATCGGTTTCAGAGTATCGTAACGGTTTAGCGTTCGCCGTGCGAAGCCCCATTTTCAACATTAAATTAAAGTTATTAATAGTAGAGATGGAGTTCCAGAAGTCCAGACTTTTCTCTTTTTTTTAATTTCTCAATTATTAATAGTTTTCGAGTTATTTGCAAAAAACGAAACTCGTCATTTTTTTCAATCTTAATTTGTTTATAACTTTTTCACATTTTTCTAGACGTCATTCCGAATCCAATGAGCCCTCACTTATATTTTTACAAGCTTTATCAAGAATTAACACGTGTTTGAACTTGTGAATTAGACTAAATAAGATTCTTTTACATTAACATAATTTTGTAGTTTATCACGTATCTAAAATATTTTTGCTAATAACTTTTCTCTTACTTCTGTAATTAAACTACAGAACACTATTTTACTTATAGCCTTGCTGAACCATCCTTAACAAAAGTTGTTTACAATCAAGAGGTACAAATTCCGTCCTCATTTTAACAGTTACACGAATTGTCTCCACTAAGTTTACTTTTCCTAGTAGTAATATATTCGAGCAAACTAAAACATCTGGATCAACATGTGGTATATAATAACCTACTTCCACGGTGTTGCCAGCTGACTAGATGCCATCTAAACCGCTTCTGTGGTCAGCAGGTATTCAAAATGAATATTTTTCGAGCGACAGGCACGGCAGCTAGTAACAAACCGCTGAACTAAAATATTCACTAGGGTGTTAGAATGGGTCACTTGACCTCCAACTTAAAATAAGTTTTAATGGCATAATACGACATCTACGATGCCCCTGCGTTAATATCTCTAGCGGGTCAGATGGCATCCGAATACCGGATGCCGTCTGACTCGTGGATGCCAACTGAACCTAAAATTTTACATTGTGGGATGCCAACGAATACCTTATATAAATGTATATATATATATATATATATATATATATATATATATATTTATATAAGGTATTAGTTGGCATCTCACAATGTAAAATTTTAGGTTCAGTTGGCATCCACGAGTCAGATGGCATCCGGTATTCGGATGCCATCTGACCTGCTAGAGATATTAACGCAGGGGCATCGTAGATGTCGTATTATGCCATTAAAACTTATTTTAAGTTGGAGGTCAAGTGACCCATTTTAACACCCTAGTGAATATTTTAGTTCAGCGGTTTGTTACTAGCTGCCGTGCCTGTCGCTCGAAAAATATTCATTTTGAATACCTGCTGACCACAGAAGCGGTTTAGATGGCATCTAGTCAGCTGGCAACACCGTGGAAGTAGGTTATTATATACCACATGTTGATCCAGATGTTTTAGTTTGCTCGAATATATTACTACTAGGAAAAGTAAACTTAGTGGAGACAATTCGTGTAACTGTTAAAATGAGGACGGAATTTGTACCTCTTGATTGTAAACAACTTTTGTTAAGGATGGTTCAGCAAGGCTATAAGTAAAATAGTGTTCTGTAGTTTAATTAAACTACAGAAGTAAGAGAAAAGTTATTAGCAAAAATATTTTAGATACGTGATAAACTACAAAATTATGTTAATGTAAAAGAATCTTATTTAGTCTAATTCACAAGTTCAAACACGTGTTAGTTCTTGAAAAAGCTTGTAAAAATATAAGTGAGGGCTCATTGGATTCGGAATGACGTCTAGAAAAATGTGCAAAAGTTATAAACAAATTAAGATTGAAAAAAATGACGAGTTTCGTTTTTTGCAAATAACTCGAAAACTATTAATAATTGAGAAATTAAAAAAAAGAGGTTCTTAAAGAGGAAGAAATTTCCAATAAAAAAGTCTGGACTTCTGGAACTCTATCTCTACTATTAATAACCTTAATTTAATGTTGAAAATGGGGCTTCGCACGGCGAACGCTAAACCGTTACGATACTCTGAAACCGATCGTAAGAAGCAAAACAATTTTTTTATATTTTCAAGTATTAATATAATTTTTTTTTAAATTGCGTTATTATTTAGACACTTAAAGGAACAATATCCCGTTGGAAAAATTTTTTTTAAAGATTTTTCATAAAATGAGCTCGTTGTTAATTAACAATTTTTTTTTTGAGTTTACGTTTATGTTTCAAGTCGGAAAATTGTTAAACAAAAGCCACTAAAATTATTTCGCTTCGTGAGGACCTTATGTCAACTATATTTTATTTGATTATGACTGCGATGTTTTTAATTGTTACAGTCTATCAGTTATTAATTATTTAAGCTAACAAGAAACTAAGAAATTAAATAGAGGTTGAAAATTTTTTTTTATTAATTTTAAAATTATAATTATTATTACTGTTTTTATATTCAAAAATACTATAAAATTTTTGAAAAAAAAATTTTTTCTTAAAACATTTTTTTAATTGTTTATAATTATTTTTTCCCGTTTTTTTTCATTTAAACAAGTTATTAAGAAAAAAAATATTCTTAAAATTTTTTATTTGCAATTCTCTACAAGGTGGAATTTTTGTTATTAATTAATTTGTTTATTTAATAAACAATTTCTAATTAACAATCGCCGAATGTGTTTATATTTTTTTAGATAGAAAAAAATAACCAGAACAACCGTATACATAAATATGTCAAAAAACATTTTTAATATTTAAAATTTAAAATTCTATAAGAAATATTAACATTTTTTTTATGTGTTTATGTATACGGTTGTTTTTTTTTTTAATTTTTTTTCTATCTAAAAAAATATAAACACATTCGGGGGTGTAACGGGATTTTTGTCGAAATTCCGTTACAGTTCCTTTTTATCATAATTAACTCATTAATACTATGCATTCTTTGTATATAATATAGTTCAATTTATTAATGCAGTCTATTGAAACACCAAACTTGCGCCCGAAATTGTCACGTGATAGCTCACCTAGTCTGAGTGCCGCTGCTTAACATCTTGTAAACTGTACCTTAGCTAATTCAATTTGAGTAAAACGGCGCCCGAGACTGTGTCGCTCTGGTGGAAGGAATGCAAAAGAGCGCGGTGGGGAGGTATTAAAAATCGGGTCTGATAACTTCTTCCTTCTTCTGGTTGTGTGTTCTCCTAGAAAGTCAGGTATGAATACTCTAGTAATTATAATTTAATAATTTATGATATTAATCTAATGATTAGTTGTTAATCTTTGGCTGGTAGTAGTTTCAAATTTGAATGATTATCCGTATAAAACAATTTCTTTATCTTTGCTTTATTGAAATATAACTTACCGCATAAATTCTTTACTAGCACGTGGGTATATTCGAAAATCACCGGTGCAGTTTTTTTGTCGAGGCGGAATGTTAGACGGGGACTCCGTTTAAAAATTTATCTTTTGTGTAGAACAATATCTGCCGTCTATTTTGTATTTCTAGGTGTGAAAAGAGAAGCAGTGCGGATCTAGACTTTACTGTTTGAGGTGCCGACTATTCTGGAACCTACGAGGAAGGGCTTGGCTGTGGAGTTTTCTGCTATATGCGAGGTGAGTGGTTTTCATTTTCCTTAAATTTTTTCATTGTGAAAATAAATTTGCAACCGAAATACCACTCAGCTCGTGTTAAGGCCTGGTTTTCTTTAAATTTTGGGTAGAGTCTAGAATCCTGGCGATTTTTTTTTTCTCTTTTCACAATACCTAATTATCTTTTTGCTGGTGCATTTTAGAATTCTAATTATCTTTTTGCTGGTGCATTTAAGCATATGTTTTAGAGCATATTCCTTGCACGGGTATTTATTTATTTTTTTATAGAAACATACTATTTGTGCCATTGATTAACGTTGTTTTTTTTTGCTAGAGTTTTTATTCACCAATGCTTTCTAGGAAGCCATTTTCAGTTAATTTTTGAAGCCGTCTGAGTCACAGACGTAAAAATTATTCAAAGTCTTTTGGATGCAAACTTTTGCATCGTTTATAAAATATTTAATTCATTTTTTTTCTTCTCTCGATATAGACTAATAAGGTCTATTAATTTGTGTATGATTAAATATTAAATACCTCTCTTGTTTTTCCTTGACTTTAATCATTTAGTTGAAATGTCTTAAATTTCTTAAATCGTACCTAATTATCTTTGTTTAAAATACATTATCTAATTAAATTTTGTGCAGAGAAATTTTTTTTTTATTCAAAAGTTTTGGTCATAAATTTTTAAAATATTTGCTATCGAACATTTTAATTTTTTACAATTTCTCATTGAATTCAAATAGTAGTTTTATTAGATTTACGTAATTAATTTAGAGAGTTTGCTACCGAAGATAGCTTTCTCAATATCGAAGTTGCTTCACAACTTTAAGTTATTTTTATTAATATTTCCCTGACTGGTTTTAATCATTTTTTTTCCCCCTTTTAATGTAAACACTTGGACCAAGTGAAGAGGAGAGACCCAGTACATGTTTTCCATCTTAATTAAGGAATTTGGTGGTCGTGGACAGCAACATCGTTGGAGTGGACAGAGCTGATACTCCAAGATAAGGAGATTGTTAGTGGGATCCCAGCTCTAAACATACGTCCCTCGAAATCATAACCATTGGAAGCTTCCCGCCCCATTCTCCTGCTGCAGCAGTTACGTAAGAACTTATTTTTTTCGGAAACTGTACGGTCTAAGTTTTATTGGTCAGAAGAAACCTTGTACAAAACCAGTCAACTTTGCAAATTTTTTCTCAATCTTTATTATCAATTTTTTATAATTTTTTTTATTTCATCAACTTGTTGAAATTTTGTTCACACTTATTTTAATATCATTTGTTTTTCAAGTAATCTTAAATTCTATTTATATATAAATTATCCATTGTTTTTAACTCAACTTGTAAAGAAATTGTAAATATTTGTTTAAAAAAAAAACATTATTTTCTTGTAATATACTGTTAACTTTTAATTATTTTTGTGTTCTTATTCCTACTCTCCCGATATTCAAGAACAGACTACCTAACATTTGTAGATATTTATTTTTGATATTAAAATTGATAATACTTGGTAAAGAAAATACGCTGGCGTCCAAAAGGCCCAGTACAACTAAAGAAAAAAACTTTTCAGTGCATCTAAAAAAAAATAATAACCTACTGACCCGTGCTGAGCTAGCAAGAGCTAGGTTTCTGCACCTCTTGATTGGAAATTTGAATCAATCCAACAAAGTGTAGTTAGACAATTGACGCCCAACGTCAAGGCCCCGATTTTTTTTTAGTTCTCAGGTTGTATTGGCAATGTTCTTGAGTATCAGAGTACGGAATAATTAACAGCTAAAATTTTTTTCTGACCAAAATCTCTGCTATTAGTATCTTATTTTCTTATCTTATCTTAAATAGTTATAAGTTTGCGTATTTTGATAACTATTTCATATCTTGCGGTTTATGATTTTTAGGAAACTGTAAACTTAAACATATCTTTAAATTTATTATTTTGTTTTTTGTTTTCGGGGAATTTATCTTGAACTTAGTGATATAACTTTTGGTACTGAATATTTTCACACAATACTACCTATATTATTATTTTTGCGATTTTTGCTGATATACCTCTTTTCGATTTTTGCGAAATACCTAAAACTAGAGTGCGACCGGTTTGGACTTTTATTTTTTATTTTTTATCTCAAATTTTGTCAACTGTTAAATCCAAGATGGAGCCTAACCATTTAAAAGCTAAAGAATTAACATATGAGTTGTTGATTAGAAGTATCGATGCTTCCGGTGATGTTGATAAGAAAAGGAAACTTCTTCGTGGTGCTCTCCACCAAGAAGATGCGAATAGGAGCTTTGCTCATGTGCCTATCGTTAGTCCTTTTGATCATGAAACAGACGTCAAGGAAATTTCTGAAACTATAACTGATTTAAAAAATATCGTTAGTACTTTTACGGGAACTGCAGCCGACGCTGCATTCAAAAGAATCTCCTCTCGGTTAAATCACATTTCAGGCCGCGTGCAAAAATTAAAAACGGATGAGGATTCTGAGGAAGAAAAACGGAAAATTTTACAGTTAGAAATCTTGGATTTAGAAGGTGACCAGTAAAGTATGTAGCTCCTTATAAATGGAACATACAGTTCAGTGGTTCTAGTAAGGAATCAGTAAATTCTTTTTTAGAAAAAATTGACATGTTGCGAGAAGCTCGTGGAGTGTCTAAAGCTGATCTTTTTTCTTCTGCATGTGATCTTTTTAAGGATGACGCGTGGATTTGGTATAGCAATAATAAAACTAGGTTTACCGATTGGGATACTTTAGTAAAAAAATTACGGGAAGATTTTCTTCCATATTTTTACGAAGATGACTTATTGCGGGAAATCGATAATCGCACTCAAGGAAATCATGAAAGAGTTACAATTTTCATAGCTTCTATGTTAAACTTGTTTAATAGATTGCCTACCAAACCCACTGAGTTATCTATGGTAAATAAAATTCGCAGAAATTTGTTGCCATATTATATTTCGCGTTTAGCTTTGGAACGACCCCAGACTGTCGATGAATTATCTGAGTTATGTAAAAGACTGGAGGAGGCTCATACTTGGTCTGACCGATATAAGCCGCCCCCATCTCGTAAAACTGGTTTGCTGGAGCCTGATTTAAATTATTCTCCTTCCGAAATTCCCTCTACCTCCAACTTTGTTAAAAGAAATTTTAATTCTCATGTCGCTACAGTCTCCTCAACGATACGTTGCTGGAATTGTTCTTTAATTGGGCACCGATATTACGAATGTAATAAGCCTAAAAGTATCTTTTGTTACGGTTGTGGCAATAAAAATGTCTATAAACCAAAATGTCCGCGTTGCACTCCAAAAAAACTTGCCTCAAGGTGGCGTAACCCTGGGCGCCGCCACCATTTCACAAAGCCCAGAACCCCTACCTTCTACCTCTCAGCAACCCAAGCCAAGTCAAGGAAAGGGCAAAGGCAAGGGAAAGAAATCGCAAAAGTAAAAACTTCTCGTTCTGATTGGGACAAATGGGTAAAGACTGTTAAAAATTTTTATCTTTCTAGTAAGTTAGCGAACAGTATTAGCCCTGTTTTCGTTAGAAAACCTAACGATTCGCGTCCCTATGTTTATGTAAATATTTTAAATCATTCAGTACTTGCTCTAGTTGATAGCGGTAGCAATTCTTCGATATTGGGTGCATCTGGCATGTCTTTATTAAAAATTTTAAATATTCCTATACACTATGATAATACTTTACGTGTCACCACAGCTGATGGTACAAATCAAGATGTGTTTGGTTATGTTAATATTTCGGTAACACTTAACAATGTTTCGAAAACTTTTAAAATTTTAGTTATACCTTCTTTAACGCGTACACTCATTTTAGGCATAGATTTTTTAAATATTTTTAAAATTAATCTTAATTTTGGCAACTCAACTTACATTTCTCAAACTTCAACTTTATGTACAGTGAATACCATTCAAGCTTTTTCGGATCTTTCGGTTAGTCAAAAGGCAGAACTTCAGTCAGTTATCAATCAATATGAAACAATTGCACCAACAGATAGGCTTGGTCGCACTCATTTAATTTCACATTGTATCGACACTGGTGATAGTAAACCTATCAAACAGCGTCAGTATCCTTTGTCGCCTGCAATGCAGAAACATTTAAATAAGGAAATTGATGAGATGTTAAAACTTAAAATAATTCAACCTTCACAGTCTCCTTGGTGTAGTCCCTTGTGGCTGGTACCTAAAAAGGATCCTGGTGAATATCGCGTATGTTTTGATGGTAGGAAATTAAATCAAGTAACTATCGATGATGCCTATCCTATGCCTTTAATTGATAATATTTTGAGTAAGTTGAGAGATGCTCGATATCTCAGTTCAATAGATTTACGTCATGCATTTAACCAAATACCTCTTGAACCATCTTCTCGACCAAAGACAGCCTTTGCCGTCCCTGGTAGAGGACTTTTTGAATATTGTGTAATGCCTTTCGGTCTTTCAAATAGTCCAAAAACTATGGTTAGATTGATGGACCAAGTAATTGATCCATCATTAGAACCTTTTGCCTTTGTATATCTAGATGATATTATCATCTCCACGCCAGATTTTGCGACTCATATCGAAGTATTGAAAAAGGTTCTTCGACGCCTTAAGTCCGCCAATCTTACAATTAACTTGAAAAAGAGTGAATTTTGCCGCTCATCTCTTACTTATCTGGGATATGTCGTGGATGGTCAAGGTCTCCGTACTGATCCTTCCAAGGTTGAGGCAATCGTTGATTACCCAGTTCCTAGAACTACTACGGAAATTAAGCGATTGATTGGTCTTGTCGGTTGGTATCGCAGATTTATCAAAGATTTTTCTTCTCTTTGTGCCCCTATTACAGACCTAATTCATGGTAGGAAAAAGGGTCAGGCAATTTCTTGGACTCCTGAAGCTGATAAAGCTTTTCACGAAATTAAACATAGGTTAACTACTGCTCCTATTTTAGCTAGTCCCGATTTTTCAAAACAGTTTGTTATACAGTGTGATGCGTCAAATACTGCTTTAGGTTTTATTTTATATCAGGAGTGTGATGGCATTGAGCACCCCATCGCATATGGTAGCAAAACGTTAAACAAATGTCAACGTAAATACACTACTAGCGAAAAAGAATTATTATCTTGTCTGACAGGAATTGAAACCTACCGAAAATACATTGAAGGTACCCGTTTTAAGGTCGAAACTGATCATGCGTCATTAGTTTGGCTTCATAAATTATCTAACTCCTCTGGACGTTGCTGTGAAACTTTCTCAGTACGACTTCGACATCGTACACAGGAAGGGTTCACTTAATGTTGTAGCGGATGCGTTATCTCGTGCTATAACAGATACAGCTGTTTTAGTTGTCTCGACTTTCAAACGTGATAAATGGTACCTTGACATGATTAGGAAAGTCCAAGAAAAGCCTGAGTCTTATTCTGCGTTTCGTGTAGAAAATAATATCTTATATAAACATGTGTTTCACCATAATCCCGTTATTAGTAACTTATCTGATTGGAAAATAGTTGTGCCTACCTCTAATCGTATTGAAATTTTTAAGTTATATCACGACGCTGAAACTGCCGGACACTTTGGCATTTCTAAAACCTTATCTCGTATCTTGGAATTATATTACTGGCCTGGTCTTCGTAGAGATGTTTATCGTTATGTGAGAAAATGTACTGTCTGTGCGGCTAGCAAAAGCACTAATTTACCTCGACCTGGTTTAATGGGTACTTATAAAAATATAAATTTTCCCTTCCAACTTATCTCTGCCGATTTATTGGGACCTTATCCGACTTCCAAAAATGGAAATCGATATGTTCTAGTTGTAGTAGACTGGTTTACAAAATATGTACTGGTTCATCCTATGTCAAAAGCCACATCAAAAGGTATTATTAAATTTCTAGAAAACCAAGTTTTTCTTATATACGGTTGTCCGCAAATTTTCTGTTGCGACAACGGAAGTCAGTTTACTAGTAAACAATTTCAAACATTTATGGAGAGTTATAAGGTACAAAAAATTTGGTACAATGCATTATACCACCCACAAATTAATCACTCGGAAAGAATTAATAAAATAATAGTCACTACCTTGCGAGCTTATATTCATGGCCACCATAAAACATGGGACACATCTATTTATAAAGTTGCCCAGGCTATAAGACTGGCTAAGCATGATGTAACAGGGTACTCTCCTGCCTTTTTAAATTTTGCCAGAAACATTCCTCTAACCGGAGATTATTATGGAAAAATTTCAGAAAATGCTGACAATGTCGTTTCGATTACCGAAAAAAATCAATTAATAAATGATTTACAGGAGCTACCAGAATTATACATTGATGTTCGCAGAAGGTTACATGAAGCTTATCTTCGTAATACCAAGCAATATAATTTGCGAAAACGTTCAGTTAAATTTCGTGTGGGTGATAGAGTGTGGAAAAAAAATTATACCTTGTCTAGTAAATCCAAGAATTATTCGAAAAAATTGGCAGCTAAATATGTACCTTGTATCGTTGAAAAAGTTATCTCAAATTTAGTATATAACCTTAAAGATACCGATGGCAATGACGTAGGAAACTGGCACGTTAAGGACCTTAAACCAGACTACACTAATTTGGACTCTGACGATGACTCAGAGCCGGAAGATTCTAATTCCGAAATCCCCGATTAAAAATCTCTTCTTATTTCCCTTCATCTTATCTTTGTTTCTGGACCTTTATCTTATTCATATACTGGCTGGATAAATTTTTTTATCCAAGGGTTGTAGGGCGGGCCACTTTTTGCTTATTGCATGCGTCTCAAGCGTTTGCAATTGAGCAATTGAAGTCAACCAAGCGTGCGAAATTACCTTTTCCTTTTTGTCTCAGAGAGTGGTACATTTGTTTACCTAATTTGAATTTGTTAGGCAAAAGACTCTCATGTATTCCCTTTTGTGGTTCCTAGTTTTTTTGCTGTTCAATGCGTGTTCTAGGTAAACTACATTCTGGTGTGGATGCACTAGAGAATGTATTATAGGAATCCGTTGTCTGAGTATGGGTACATTTCTGTGATCTGATGACATTTTGGTAATTTTTCTCGCGCTTGGAAGATTTCAAAAATATGACATAAAAACGTCATTCATATTTCTTTTCCGGCTGAGTCTAAATATCTTTCCTTTCTTTTCTTAGACTCAAGGGTTGAGGGTGGGATCATGTTCTGCGTAATAGTGGTTGTCTTGGGCAATCGTTCACGAAAACCCATTTCAATCATGTTTGCGTAATCTTGTTGTGAAATTGATCAAATGTAAAATATATCTTATCTTACCTTATCTCGTATCTTATCTTTTGTCTTAACGAATTAATATGTAAACGTAAATATACCTTTATCTTATCTTTTACCTTATCGAATTTACTTTACATCATATTCGTGTTGGTATTAAGTAATATACCATGTTTTCGCGAGCCATAGGGCTTAATAAATTTTTACATCTGATCAGTCACAGTCACAGCAAGACCGGACACTAACATCGTCAAAATTCTCTTTCTTTATTTTCTATCTTCTATCTCTCTATAATTCAAATCTTGTGTTGTTTTGTTCAGGACATTACCTTGTTGAACAGTTAAATGAATGGTTCAGGCGTTTGGCCTTTGTAACGAAAACTTGCTACCTTTTAAATTTTTTTCCTCATGTTTAATATTATTTACCAGTCTTGTCTGGACAGACATTCCCGTGGTCAGGTAAATAATCTATCTTTTCTCGTTTGTGGTTTAATACCATATATTTAGTTTAACTGAACAAATAGTTCGGAGGATATTTTCCCCTGGATGACGATTTTGCTATTTAGTTAGACAGGTTTGCCGATAACTTTTTGGTTGGCGAATCATCAAGTTGAGTATTGATAAAATACTTAGCAGTGATTTAGGTAGTTTTCTTTTCTCCCATTCATTATGTGAAACCATTGTGAACTGTTGAATGGTAAGGTGGTGCTATGGACAACATTTCACTTGATACCTTCTGTTCATAAATTTCGGTTTTGGGTTTATGTTTCGATATTATGGGTGTTCATTAGCACGTTTGTTTTTTTTTTTGGTGCAATTTTTATTTATTTTTTTTTCTCTTTTTTGGGGGTAATGTTTAGCCTATAAGTATCTGTCGCTATCCTATTTAGTAGGGTATTTTATTTACCGTCAATGGACTTACTTTGGGATGGGGATAAATCGGTTTCGATCGAGCTGTCTTCAATGACTGACCGTTAAGGAGGGTCTATCAGTCACATAGGTAAGGAGGCTTGTTCGTCAGTGTTGGCCTAGGTCGCCTGATATTCTTCGAGAGGCAGGTCTACCTCCCTGGTTCACCTCAGCCCTTGACCTGTCGTCCGGTCGAGAGACGATTTATCGCGCCTAAAGTAGGAGTATCTCTGTAGAACGGATTTTTTTTTGTCACCTGGGTGTCATAGACTGACTCCTAGTTTCAGCCCTTTGGAGCTATATCCAATGCTTCGTTAATTTAACAGTCTGGATATGTTTTCCCACTGTTAAATATAGGCAGATACTTCGTTATCTGTATCGTGGTCTAGTTTTACTGTTGAAAACTTTTCCAATTTTAGTACTGGCAACAACTACAAAGTTGCTCAGGCATTCAACCACAATGTCTGTGGAGACTGATTCTTTGAGATCCTCTCCTAAAACATATTATCTTTTCTTTCCTATGGCTATCTTTTCTGTTTTACTCATGTGAGAGTGTCATTTTTTTTTCTGAGTGGATTTCACCAGTTAGCCTGTGCCGCGTGACAACATTTATTACCGAGGCTCTTCCTGCATCTGGAAGTTGCGCAGAATAAGTGCTGGCCAGAATATTTTCTATCGTGTTTTTCTTTCTGACCACAGGTCGATTGTTGGATGGTTCTCTCGGGGGTGGTGATAACTGTCACAGGAGTTAAAACATTTTTTTTCCCGTGGTTTTTCCTAAATTATTGGTTACCTATATCTCATTCTACCTACACACGAACTCATTTCCTTATATCTTCCCTTTCCTACTCATTTACAGGGTGTATCACTTTACAAGTCAACAAAAAAAAAAGAAAAATTTTTTTTTTTCGGGAGTTTGGGTGGTGTGTAACGGGATTTTTGTCGAAATTCCGTTACAGTTCCTTTTTATCATAATTAACTCATTAATACTATGCATTCTTTGTATATAATATAGTTCAATTTATTAATGCAGTCTATTGAAACACCAAACTTGCGCCCGAAATTGTCACGTGATAGCTCACCTAGTCTGAGTGCCGCTGCTTAACATCTTGTAAACTGTACCTTAGCTAATTCAATTTGAGTAAAACGGCGCGCCCGAGACTGTGTCGCCCTGGTGGAAGGAATGCAAAAGAGCGCGGTGGGGAGGTATTAAAAATCGGGTCTGATAACTTCTTCCTTCTTCTGGTTGTGTGTTCTCCTAGAAAGTCAGGTATGAATACTCTAGTAATTATAATTTAATAATTTATGATATTAATCTAATGATTAGTTGTTAATCTTTGGCTGGTAGTAGTTTCAAATTTGAATGATTATCCGTATAAAACAATTTCTTTATCTTTGCTTTATTGAAATATAATTTACCGCATAAATTCTTTACTAGCACGTGGGTATATTCGAAAATCACCGGTGCAGTTTTTTTGTCGAGGCGGAATGTTAGACGGGGACTCCGTTTAAAAATTTATCTTTTGTGTAGAACAATATCTGCCGTCTATTTTGTATTTCTAGGTGTGAAAAGAGAAGCAGTGCGGATCTAGACTTTACTGTTTGAGGTGCCGACTATTCTGGAACCTACGAGGAAGGGCTTGGCTGTGGAGTTTTCTGCTATATGCGAGGTGAGTGGTTTTCATTTTCCTTAAATTTTTTCATTGTGAAAATAAATTTGCAACCGAAATACCACTCAGCTCGTGTTAAGGCCTGGTTTTCTTTAAATTTTGGGTAGAGTCTAGAATCCTGGCGATTTTTTTTTTCTCTTTTCACAATACCTAATTATCTTTTTGCTGGTGCATTTTAGAATTCTAATTATCTTTTTGCTGGTGCATTTAAGCATATGTTTTAGAGCATATTCCTTGCACGGGTATTTATTTATTTTTTTATAGAAACATACTATTTGTGCCATTGATTAACGTTGTTTTTTTTTGCTAGAGTTTTTATTCACCAATGCTTTCTAGGAAGCCATTTTCAGTTAATTTTTGAAGCCGTCTGAGTCACAGACGTAAAAATTATTCAAAGTCTTTTGGATGCAAACTTTTGCATCGTTTATAAAATATTTAATTCATTTTTTTTCTTCTCTCGATATAGACTAATAAGGTCTATTAATTTGTGTATGATTAAATATTAAATACCTCTCTTGTTTTTCCTTGACTTTAATCATTTAGTTGAAATGTCTTAAATTTCTTAAATCGTACCTAATTATCTTTGTTTAAAATACATTATCTAATTAAATTTTGTGCAGAGAAATTTTTTTTTTATTCAAAAGTTTTGGTCATAAATTTTTATAATATTTGCTATCGAACATTTTAATTTTTTACAATTTCTCATTGAATTCAAATAGTAGTTTTATTAGATTTACGTAATTAATTTAGAGAGTTTGCTACCGAAGATAGCTTTCTCAATATCGAAGTTGCTTCACAACTTTAAGTTATTTTTATTAATATTTCCCTGACTGGTTTTAATCATTTTTTTCCCCCCCTTTTAATGTAAACACTTGGACCAAGTGAAGAGGAGAGACCCAGTACATGTTTTCCATCTTAATTAAGGAATTTGGTGGTCGTGGACAGCAACATCGTTGGAGTGGACAGAGCTGATACTCCAAGATAAGGAGATTGTTAATGGGATCCCAGCTCTAAACATACGTCCCTCGAAATCATAACCATTGGAAGCTTCCCGCCCCATTCTCCTGCTGCAGCAGTTACGTAAGAACTTATTTTTTTCGGAAACTGTACGGTTTAAGTTTTATTGGTCAGAAGAAACCTTGTACAAAACCAGTCAACTTTGCAAATTTTTTCTCAATCTTTATTATCAATTTTTTATAATTTTTTTTATTTCATCAACTTGTTGAAATTTTGTTCACACTTATTTTAATATCATTTGTTTTTCAAGTAATCTTAAATTCTATTTATATATAAATTATCCATTGTTTTTAACTCAACTTGTAAAGAAATTGTAAATATTTGTTTAAAAAAAAAACATTATTTTCTTGTAATATACTGTTAACTTTTAATTATTTTTGTGTTCTTATTCCTACTCTCCCGATATTCAAGAACAGACTACCTAACATTTGTAGATATTTATTTTTGATATTAAAATTGATAATACTTGGTAAAGAAAATACGCTGGCGTCCAAAAGGCCCAGTACAACTAAAGAAAAAAACTTTTCAGTGCATCTAAAAAAAAATAATAACCTACTGACCCGTGCTGAGCTAGCAGGAGCTAGGTTTCTGCACCTCTTGATTGGAAATTTGAATCAATCCAACAAAGTGTAGTTAGAGAGGTTGTTAATAACAAATTATTTATTAAATAAACAAATATAAATTAACAACAAAAAAAATTCCACCTTGTAGAGAATTGCAAATAATAGGTTTTAAGACTAAAATTTTTACTTAATAACTTGTTTAAATAATGAAGAAAGGAAAAAAATTATTATAAACAATTAAAAAATGTTTTTAAGAAAAATTTTTTTTTTAATTCATAATATTTTATAACAAATAAAATGGCAAAAAACGTTTTTCAAAAATAAGTAATTTATCTATTTGTTTATAAAATTTGTTTAAACAAATAACACTAAAAATTTAAAGTTTATGTAATCTTATGTTATTTTTGAATATAAAACCAGTAATAATAATTAAAATTAATAAAAAAAATGTCAACCTTTTTTTTTTAATTTTTTAGTTTTTTGTTATCTTAAATAATTAATAACTAATAGACTATAACAATTAAAAATATCGCCATGTCATAATCTCGTAGAGTATAGTTGATATAAGGTCTAAAGGAAACGTAATAATTTTAGTGGCTTTTGCTTAACAATTATCCGACTTGAAATATAAACGTAAGCACTAAAAAAAATTGTTAATTAACAATAGGCTCATTTTATGAAAAATCTGGATTTTTTTTTCTTTAAATGTCTGAATAATACCATAGTTTTTTAAAATTTTTAAATTAATATTTAATACACAAAAAAAATATTTTTACTTATTACGGCCGGTTTCGTAACGGCTTAGCGTTTGCCGCACGAAGCCTTATTTTCAACATTAAATTAAAATTATTAATAATAGAGATAGAATACCGGGAGTTCTGACTTTTCTATTGGAAATTTCTTCCTCTTCAAGAATCTTTTATTTAAATTTCTTAAATATTAATGGTTTTCGAGTTATTTTCAAAAAACGAAGCTCGTTATTTCTTCAATCTTAATTTGTTTATAACTTTTGCGGGTTTGAAAGTTTTGCACATTCTTCTAGACGTCATTCCGAATCCAATGTGCCCTCACTCACATTTTTACAAGCTTTATCAAGAATTAACACGTCTTTGAACTTGTGAACTAGTGTATGTTGGAGATTATTTTAATTCGTTTTGTTTAAATTTTTGGATTTCTTATTGGATTCTATTTAAGAAAAGTATAGTAGGTGACCCAAGATCAACCTCTTGTAGAGAAGTGCATGGTTGAAAGAGTTGTAGAGTTACTAAGACACCGTTAAAGATAAAGCTGTCGAATTGAAACTAACAAGATGGAAAAAATTATACGATAAAGTTTGATAGCTTAAATTATAATATATTTTTTACTTTACACTTGCCACTGTGCTTCAAAATTAATCAGTTTGGAGCATCTACACCTCGTGATTTTAAATGTAAGTTCATAGATATCTGTAAAACTATAATTCATCTAAACTAACAAAGTTTTTTCCAAAGTATATGTTTATATAAATAAAATTAAAATTTAATTGCAGTTTACTTTAAGTAAACATATTGTACATATTGCACGTAAAGTATATTTTAGTTTTAATTCGAGCTAGTTTTTTCGTTGATAGTGTTTAAGTAATTCAACAATTTTTACTTCTATTAATCTCATGATATTAATTATTATAGGTCACTCAAACAACATGTTATAATTAGAATAATAAAGTTTATATAAAAGTCATACAATTTTGTTAATATCTCCGCTCAATTTGTATAGTTTGAATATAAATGACCGTGATTTTTGATTCGTTGTATCTAGCAATTCGTTAAAAAACGGGTTTCTGGAATTATCTTGAAAATTACGAATTATGTCAAAAACTGTTATTTGTACGACTTGAAACATAAGAAATTAACTTTATCTTAAATTTCAGATTAGTCCCGTACAAAGATATTATTTTTTTAAGGTTTTGTGTTTTTTCGTCCCTTTCTAAATGTCAAATTTCAACACGTATTTTTCGTGAATAACTTAAAAACCTGAAATTGGTTATTACAACGTTGAAAGGTAATTCAATTTAATACATTCCGGTTCTTCTACAATAAAAATTGTCAAAGTTATGGCTATTTGTTAAAAGATTACTTTTTTTATGAAAATCGAAATTGGAGTATTACTCTCAATTGAGTTGTGATAAAATAAATCATTCAAAATTTGTTGTAGCTTTTGGAATAAAACCGCTGCCTAAGGAATCAATATTTCCACATCCAGATTTCCCATCCAAGTCTCTTTAAAGGAAAACATCTTGACCATATTTGCACTCTAGTATGTGGAAATAATTGGTCACAGAATTTTAATAAGAGGGCGTTGCCGAATGCTAGCCAAACCTCCAGAACTTCCGGACGCTGCCGAATACGAAGGCAAATTCTGGGCGATTCCGTATCCATATTAAGATAGTGCCAAATCCATATCCGGGCGCGCATGAATACCAAGGTAATTTCTGGGCGCTGCCGAATCGATATTAGGATGCCGCTGAATCCATTTTTGGGCGCTGCCGAATTCCAAAGTAACTTCCAGGCGCTGCCAAATCCAAATTAGAACGCCGCCGAATCTATATTCGAGCGCTGCATAATCCGTATTCGGGAACGGCTAAACACCAAGGTGACTTCCGGACCATGTCGAATACCAAGGCAATTTTCAGGCGCTGCCGAATCCATATTCGAATCTTTCCGGGCGCCGCCGAATCCACTATTAAACAATACCTCCAGGATCCATTTTGGTTGCACGATTTGACCCAAACATACTAACTACCGTACAAAGCTTTTAAAATGAAGTTAAATAGAAGATTTTAAAAATTAAGTTTCTGGACTGTTATTAGCTTGCTTTATTGTTTTTCCCTATTTACCCTATTTAACTCACAACCCTTCACCGGAATTAGCGCAAGACATAATCTAGTACCAGATCTCGTCATGGAACATATGTGTGCCAAATTTGAAGACAGTATCTTAGACGACCGTTGCGAAGAAAACGTGCGCACAAAAAAGTTACAGACCGACACACAGACAGAATTTTTTTCTCTCTTAAATTTGAAATCTCGACGTTTTATAACATTTATTATTTCAGCAAAAAACATTTTGAAATTTTTTTTAAGGTTACTATACAGGGTGCGCCACTTAAAACTCCCCAGGCTTGCAACTTTCTTATTTTTTAAACTACGACCATGTTGGGTATATCAAATTGTAGATAATTTTAAGGCATTTAAACATGTGTACAGAGTGATTTAAAAAAAAAATTAAAATAATTGTTAAGAAAGAAAACTTAATTTCCTTGAATATTTGTTTACCTCATCCTGTACATGAACTGCGTCAATGTTTTCTTATAAAAGTTTTAATTAGCTTCAATTTATGTTATGTTTATTACGTCATATCCGAAATTCTTTTTGGTTTTAGAGAAAGAAATTAAAAACACTCCTCCCAACTCCTGATTTTCCTCAACGTAATAAAACAGCAACAAGAAACAAAAGAAATAAATATTTTTAAAAACAAACTCTATTAAAATATACTAAATAATAGGAATTTTTATTCTTAAAACTTTTTTTTTAACATGAATTGAAGCTAATTAAAACCTTTATAAGAAAACATTAACACATTTCATGTACAAGTTGAGGTAAAAAAATATTCAAAGAAATTAAGTTTCCTATCTTAACAATTTTTTCAATTTTTTTTTAAATCACTCTGTATGCGTGTTTAAGGCTTTAAAAATGTCTACAATTTGATGTGCCCAACAAGGTCATCGCTTTAAAAATAAAAAAGTAACAAGTATGGGCAGTTTTAAGTGGCGCACCCTGTACATCTTTCCACTCCACTACGTGGATGTGGAAGTAATAAATCAAATGGCATATATTTGCATTAAAAATAATGTATGTTTTTATCCGAATTTGTTATAAATAAAAACAAGAAATGAAATGTTTCATATTTCTATTGTTCATTTAGTTATCCTTAAAATAAAATCATGGAAAAAAACATTTTATATTTATTACAAAAAATGTTTTGTAAGACATACAAAGAAAAATGTTAGTGTAGTTTTGGTGAATAAGTATACCTACTAGAAGCCTCAGAATTTTTATAATATTTACACTACTATAAAGAAAACTACCTGTTGTTAAACTTGAGGCATGTTCAATTTTATTAACATTTAACATTACAAATTGTGTTGTTATAATAAGAAATGTTTCTTTTTATTTAAAATACACTTTCAGATGTATCAATAAACACTCATGTCATAATATTTTAGCTTCATTAAATCAGTATTTATAATTACTTAATAATTTTCGCACAATTTGTATCCCAATTTGGGACATTGGATGATTTGAGTCGTAAGTTTTATTTCCACATCCAAATAGTGGATTGGAAGAATAGTAATCGTAAAAAAAAACTTCAATTTTTTTTTTGTTGAAATCGGTTTAGAATGTCATGAAATAACGAGATTTTAAATTTGAGGGCAAAAAAAAAAATTGTATCTATCGGTTTGTCTGTATTTTTTGTACGCACGTTTCCTGTGGGACGGTTTAAGATATTAACTTAATAGTTGTTACGTGTATGTATTATAAAAAGATCTGGAACACATTGCTATAAAATTACACAAAAAATAATCGTTTTAGAGATTCTAGCATTTTACTTAATCGCCAGAATGTATTTACAATAACGGTGTAAAAGCCGCTCGAAAAGTGGCTTATATTTGGTAGTTTTTTAGTTTCGGAGTCTGTTATTCTAGTTTCGGTTAAACAGACAATAATGGGTTGTATCTGAAACTAATTGACTCGTCTTTTTGAAATGAAGGATTGCTAGTTCTGAAAGATAGTTTTATTGCGTCTTATTATGAACGCTTGTGGGGTAAGGCCTCTATTGTAAGAAACCATTTCCGAAATATATTTATTTCAACCATATGTTTTGTTTTTTAAATTCATAAACATTTTCTCTACAGATATTTTAAAGGATGTCTATTGTTCAAAATAAGTAGACTTCATCGACTTACAGTCCAATTTACGTCTTTCTATTTGAAAGGGTAAAGGTGGTTTAATATTTGCTTACGAGACTGCAGTAGAAATTGTTTCGTTCTTTCTTTTCTTCACAAATTAGATATTTTTCTATTAAATATATATAAATTAATTACAATTTTAGAGATTACATGCATTTTGTGTCATGAAAAAATTTAGATACATTTTGATAGTAAAAAACTGTTGAAAACTCGGAAAATATGTACGTCACAAAAAAATTAGAACAGAGCAAAATTGTAAAGAATATACGTTTGAATTTTTCCAGATTTTTAAATTTCATAGTTTACGATATTTTCCGTTTTCGGATAAGGGCCTTTTTTTTCGATTTTTTCCAGGAAACTTGGACAGGGTGCACTTTAGGAAAAAGTCATAAAGGAAAAAAAGTCTTGTAGTTTAATAATATATTCACTCGAATTTATGGATTTTTCTCGTCACTTTTTTTTCCACCTTCAACCCTTTTTGGAAAAATTCAACCGCTATATCTCGGAAAATATGCATTTTTCGAAAATTTTACGAGAGTAAAAAGTTGTTATTTTTCATAAAATTATCTAAAAAGACATTTTATTTTTTTAATTTACCTCAATTTTACTAGTTAACAAATTAGCAACAAGATCATTGTTTATAATAATTGCGAGGCAATATTAGCGGCCATTTTTTTTTTGGAGTTTGATCTAGACTTCAAAACGAACAGAATCCACAAAGTTTTGTGAAAATCCATTCATTCGATAAACTATTTAGTCAAAATGCTAATTTGCCTACACTATAATGTGTTAGAACTACAAAGTACACATAACATAATCCTGGGATTATATAGACAGAGAAAATAAATTTCCTTTTAAGAGTTGATGTTCTGTTTTTGTTTCATTTTACCATTATTGTATTATTTTGGTTTGAAATACGTATGTTTACATTTTCATAAATGCTAAATATTTGTGTTGTATTCATTTTTTTAAAAGCTTTTATTTAACTTATGTATGAATGTATGTTTGTTTGGTGAAATCTTGCAAGCTGAATTTTGACTAGTTCTTATTATACTAGAGCTTTGAAATTTGGCACACGTGTATAAGTCCGGTGACAATGTAACATAGTATAGCCACTATCGGTCTAAATCCAATATGGCGGACGTCCCAAGATGGCGGACCGGCTTTTTAGTCACAACCCTATTGATATGGGTATCAAATGAAGGGGTTTTACGAGTAAAATACGATAGACAATGTGACGTCATTCTAAATTCAATATGGCGGACGTCCCAAGCTGGCAGATCGCCTTTTTCTTCACAACCCCCTTGATATGGAATCAAATGAAAGGGTTTGACGAGTAAAATACGATGAACTATGTAACGCCATTATAAATCCAATATGGCGGACGCCCTAGGATGGCAAATTATCTTTCTTCACGACTCCCTTGCCATTTGTATCAAATGAAAGGGTTTTGTCTGTCTGTAAAATAAGTAGACTAAAAAGTAAAAAATAAAATTATATAAAAAAAATATTTTTAAGAAAAAGCCTTCATTTGAAAAAACTGTACTAAAAAGTTTAAATAATCTTTTAAAATTCATTCACATGGAAACCAAAAGCTTTGGGGGCGGTCAATTGAGCAAAGTAACTATGCAATAGTGCTATATGACCGTCCGCAAAGTTTTTGGTTTCCAGGTGTATGAATTTTAAAAAATTATTTTTACTTTTTAGTACAGTTTTTTCAAATAAAAGCTTTTTCTTAAAAATACTTTTTTTTATATAATTTTATTTTCAATAAAAACGTTTTCAAATAAAGCTTGTCCTGCTACTTCCTTTTTAGATTTTAAAACTTAGTCATTTATATTTTTTTAAATTGGAATGTGGTTTAGGTTTTTGACTTTTTAAAAGTTTTTATGTAGAAATGAAATACCGTGGTCTCTTTGCCGATTTTCATTTTTTTTTTACGAAGTTGTTACTGGTCTATAAAATTGGGAGGTCTAGTTATATAGCAGGCAGTATGGGCGTATGAGTTTCGAATACATTTCGGACGCAGTTTATTTGTTGGAATCAGTTCTGGAGACACTACTGATTATGAGCATCCATGTTACCAGACGGTAACCCGGTCTGATATTGTTTAAAACAATTTTGTTTACAACAAAAGGAAATATTACATTTTTTCAATGAAACTATGTTTTTAAATATTTTTTTATCGATTTCCAACAAGAAATGTTCGATAATTTTTTTCATAAAGTTGATATTTTCAATGTTATTATGTTTTAAAAATTAAAAAATCTCCAATTTCTCGTTTCAGTAAGAGCCTTACATTTTCTAAGAAAGCATATACAGTGTGCCAGGGAGCGACGCATGATTAAATGAGCAATTCATATGTCTTGGAAATTTACCAAAAAAAAGTAATTTCTCTCATTTATAAAGTACTTTTTCTGAAATCGATCGGCAATGTCTACATTTTCGGCGCGATTTCAGATCGAAAAATGCACAATTCCAGTATTTTAGTCCGTTGCTAAGAAACTATCAGAAAACAGATCGGAAAAGATCCGTTGCCAAGCAACGATCAACAAAACCGTACGGGAATGTTACTTTCAGTAGTAGTAACATACAGTAAGTAACATTCCCGTATGTTTTTTTATGTATATTTTTGACAGTAAATAAATACACGCAGACAAACAATCAAACTTACATTTACACTTACACATACATCAAAATTACATTTATTAGTAAGCAGTTAGATTGTAATGAAGAAATGTAATGAAGAAATGTTATTCATTAATGAAGAAATTTTATGCATTAATACAAATTCCTTAATTTATAATAATATTGATTGTGATTTCAGAAAAAATAGTATGCGTATTTCGGTGTGAAAGCACATTCCCGAACTTCGATGCATCGTCGTCCGGGAATGTACTGCTTTCACACCTAAATAGACAATATACTATTTTCTGTAAGAGATAGGACAAAATCTTAGAAAGAATTATTCAGAATGAGATTTTTTTATAGAAATAGTTTAGAATTAGTCAGATTTCAGTTTGTCTTAATATTTTAAGGTTTTTCAAATTGTTTAAACAATTTTAATTTACTTAAATAATTATAATTTATTTAAGCAATTACGTTTTGTTACAAATTTGTAGCATTTCCATCTTTTTTTAGTTTCACAATTTTGTTTATTAAGAGTTTGCTAATGAAACCTGCAAATTATTTAAGCAACTTATTCCTGTTTATTGCCAACTTTCTTCAGAATAGAGCTAGAGTTGTGCAGGTTTTAAGAAATTTTGAACTTTTCATCGACTTTCTGCTCATATTTAAAATAAAGAACATTCTTGAGACTAATTAAAAATAATTTCTGCAAAAAGAGTCGCAAATAAATAACAATAAATGCTAGAAATACATGATACTCTACTTTTGTCCTCATGGGGTCATTTTGAGGCCCAATAGTTCTCATGGGGGGTGTAATTGAAAAAATAATTATTAATTCGTATTCTTTGAACTATTGTGTAATTTAAAAAAAGTTGGAAATGTTACAAATTTATAGCAAAATATAATTTTTTGAATAAATTATAATTGTCTAATACACTTGAAAAGCATTAAAATATTAACACAATCTAGAAGGTGATTAATTAATAATAATTTGTGTAAAAGAGAACTCAAATAAATAATAATAAACGTTAAAAATACGTGATACTCCCTTATAGGGTCACTTTGCAAGTGAGCAAAATTTTAACAAATTCAGTTTTATTTTTCTGAATAATATTTCTTTACAGCACCCTGTCCTATCTCGTACAGAAAATTTGATAAATTGACAAATAGCAGAACAAAACTATCTGTGAGAACTAAAAAGAAAAACTATCTACAAAATTAATTTCCAATCTTTGCAGATAGATTTTCTTTTTAGTTCATACAGATTGTTTTTTCTACTGTTTGCCAAATCCCATAAAGAATATGTTTTATAACAATTATAAGCAAATAAAAAGTAATTCACTTTTACGCGAACTTCATGTTTCGAAACTTAAATTGTGACATAAATTAGTATTCTCACAGGATGAGATTTCCTTATTTACTTATACGTCGACAGACTGCAGATTGTAATAATATTCTTCTAGGCAAATACGATAAAGCAGCATAGCATACATCTGACAACGCCGCCGGAAGTCAGTTAAACCTGTAATTTTTATATTCGGGTGTCATTTTACGCATCGATTAAAATATTCATAAGGACACCAATTAAACCGTAAAGTAGGTAGGATGCTAACTTAGCCTTTAAATAAATTTTGTGTATATCAGTGTGTATATTAGTGGATGCCAAGTGAGATATATATATATATATATATATATATATATATATATATATATATATATATATATATATATATATATATATATATATATATATATATATATATATATATATATATAATAACACTAAAGACAAGGTATTTCAAACTGCCCCTGAAAATATTGAGGACATCAAAACCAGAATTCGAAACACATGTGAGGCAATTACTCCTGAAATGCTCCAAAATGTAATGCGTGACGTGTCTCGTAGAGCACGTTTATGTGTCAGAATGCATGGTGCACAATTTGAGCATTTGTAGTTAGAAAAATAAATACACACAATTTCTTTTCAATATAGTAGTAGGTAGTACTGTTATACATAGTTTTTCGTTTTTTTCTTTGGATGTTCGTTTTGTACTTGTATTTTTATTTATGAGATATTTGTTGGTTTGTATTAAATTGTAATAAATAATTACGGAATTATAATTATTATAAAGTGAATTTTTACTATTATGGCACAGCTGATTGTTACGATTCAATTATATGAATTGTGGTATTCGTAAAATATTAAATATTGACACTATCGGTTAAAATTTCTGTGACATGTTTTATATCGTTGGAAAGAGAAAAAAATAACGGAATTAATGGCGTCATGGCCTACTTTGAGATTTGTATTTTTCATTTTTGCACAAGAGCGTATGTCAAAGCCAACTGCATTTTTCGATTTTTCTGTTACACGTTATTATTCTTATTGTCTTTGCCGTCAACTTTCATTCCTTTAACTTTTTTCGTATCTCCTCAAATAAGGAAGCTATAACCGTTTGTGGTTTTCCTATTTTTCAGGTTTTTGTAATATATCTCATAAAGTAGGCTATGGATTTCAAATGTCTTTTTACTGAAATAAGCGAGATATTTGGTGTGGCCCTCGTAAAATAGACAGTCTGTATATATATATATATATATATATATATATATATATATATATATATATATATATATATATATATATATATATATATATATTAGATCACGGTTCACATTAATGACTTTTTAAAAAAGATTTATTTATTTAATGGAGCCAACGTTGGCTCTTGGAGAAGGAATATAATAATAATTAGAAGTGTTTCATTCTAAGTGAGTTTAATAACTGATTCTACAAAGTGTGCTTAGTCATATTTATAACATACAGAACCTGAGTAAGCAAAATATAGAACAAAGGAAATGCAATTTGACAATCAGCATAAAATGTGAGAAACGAAGGTGAAACACAATATCTCTAAGATAAGCGATTAATAAGAGAAGTCGTTATCATGTAATATGATATACCTGTGAAAGTTTGTTATGACTAAGTCTTGGTAATAAGCGTATAGTTTTATATAACAACTTCCCCCTTAATAAAAAAGTCGATGTTATGCAGCAACTTTTGAAAGTTGTTAGAAACGTTAAATGGATATAATGCAAATTGAATTGAAACAATGTTGAATGAATACAAAGCAAAATAATAAAATACATAAAAGTTAAAATTGGTAAATGATAATAATAATAAGTGAGTAGTACATTACATAAATGTGATAAGAATAAAATACAATGGTCTAAATTAATAGACAAGGGTAAAACTCCACATATGAAGGTCTATGTCAACTCGATGTCCCCTTCTTCTTGAGGTTTAATACCGGGTCGCTTTCTTGGAGGGATGAGTCTAGGAAGTTTGGTAAAAACTCTGCTTCGCTCTGAAGGAGGTGAAGGAGGGTTGTCCGTTGAGGGTTGGATTCGCAATGCTCCACATCTTCTTCTTCTGCATTTACAGGTTATGTAAAGTAGAACTAATAGAATGATGAAGGTAATTATGAAATACGTGAACCAAGATATGTGTTTGGTCACAAAAGGTTCGTTTATGAGGTCATCCAAGTCTTTGGAATATTGGTCCAATTTGTTTTTAGCAATATCTAGGTCTTCTATGTCAAGATTGTTTAATTTGAGAGGTTTTAATTTTGGAATTTCGATTTTGTCGGGCATGTGATTACAGCATTCAAAAGGAATTTGGATAGGATGTGAATTGTCCTTAATTTCGGAAAAGTCTTTGGCACTGGCTTGTATTCTAGTAATGCCTGCATAGGCGTAACATCCTGGTTGTAGTTTGATGATGGAATTTTTGTTGATTAACTCTGTTGTGAATTCTCTCTTTGGACAGTTGATGGTAATGTGAAGTGGTTCGGAATTAATTACTAGCCATGTGTTGTCTTCCAAGTTCTTGGACGTTGTATCCCTGACTAATAATGAAGGAAGTTTGACAGTTCTCTGGAAGTTTTGGCAATGGTTTTAGTATTCTGGCTTCACATATGGCATTTTGGTCGATAGGATATGCAAACAGGTTCGAACATAGTTTGGTTCCAAAATAAAGAGGTTTGCATTCTTTCAAATTTTGTATAGGTATGTACATTAAAGAATCATCGTCTCTCGCGATAAATTTTTGTGAGATAGATAAAATGTGATGTAGACTAGTTCTGTTATCAAGTATTGGGATAGGGTATAGGCGATAGGTGTTATAATTTTGGGGTTCAACAAGTGGTATTGTTAAAACAAATACTAAGTTAGAATCCATTTGAAACGCTTGTAATTCAATAATATCCAAATACTTAGCAACTGCCGATAATTTAATGGGGAGAGGCAAATTGTTCCTTCGTAAGCTCTGTGAAATTTCTTGTAATGCTGTTACCAAATGATTAGGTGTTATGATTGAAGTGTGAATGATTCCTAATCTGGCAAATGTTATTGAATTCAAAATGTCGTTCAAATTATCTTCGATATACAAATAGTTTGCCATTAGTTGTTCGGAAATGTATAAGAATTTTAGTTTTATGTGAGCAGCCTCAATAGCTTGAGTCATGGTTTGAATTGTGCGTTCGATTTCTTCGAGATCTTTGTTAAACGTTTCCTCGTCAATTTGTAATTTTTGTATAGTCGAGTTGAAGTTTTTAATAACAGAAGTTGTAACTGAAATTTGATTTTTGATTAAGTTTTCCAATTGATGTTCGTCGTTATTTAGTTTATTTATACAATTAGTATAGTACTGGCCATCTTCAGCATCTAAGTTTCCAGTTATGGATTTGAATATTGTACCAATACCGTTAAGTATTCCTCGTTTATATCTTTTTGTGTCTGAAAAGATTTCGTCAAATTTCGTTTTTATAGAGTTGGATATTTGCGTCAAAAGGTTAAAGTCTGATTTAATTTCACTCGTAAAAATAATTGACTTGTGATCACCATTATTGAGAGTGTACAAGATTTTGTCTAAGATATTTTGATTTTTGTCAAAAGCTATTTTGAGGGATGAAATGTTTTTGTGCACCAGCAGAGTCCATTTGTCATTTGTCACCACGATGTCCGTGTCTTGGTGGTAGTATACACCAACAGTATTATTGATCGGGGTAATTTTGTATTGACAGAGTGCTGATCCGAACAGCAGGAGAAACCTGAAAATAAATTTAATTTTCAGTATATGGTTTCATTCTATCAAAATTTACTTTAGTTTCTTGTTTTGTTTCGAGATTTAATAGGGTAGCAGAATTTTGGAAAATTTCTTTTATTTTAAAAGGATCGTTAAATTTGTTTTACAATTTGTTTTTGATCTGCGATTCTTTTACGTAAACCAAGTCACCTATTTTGTACTCGGGGCGTTTTTGGGGAACATTTTTGTCGAAACGAACTTTTGCTTTCTCTTTTTGAGATTGTGTTCGACTGCGGGCAATTTTATAATAGTGAGATATTCTATTGTTTAAATCTCTGACATATTTTGTGATTAACTCCTTTTGGTTGTAAAGGGTTTCGGGTGGTCTATTAGATGTATGACCAAAGATAAGTTCATATGGGGTGAAACCGTGTGTTTTATTTACCGAATTGTTATAGCATGTTACTGCATATGGTAAAATCGTGAACGGATGCTCGTTCGGGTTTTCAGTTTTATGAATTCTTATCATTTCGGCTAAAGTAGCGTGAAATATTTCTATGGATCCGTTCGATTGGGGATGTCCTACGCTTGAATAAGTTAATTTTATGTCGTAGAGGGTGCAGAGATCTTTGAGCAAACGGTTGTCAAATTCGCCACCGTAATCGCAATGGATTCTTAATGGGGTACCGTAATGTTGAAAGTATAACAAAAAGGTGTTTACGACAGATTTTGCGGATTTATCCGGGACTGCATAGGCTTGCGTGAATTTAGTTAATTCGTCGCGAATGGTTAAAGCGTAATTTCGTGTGGGGAATTCAAATAAATCGATATTGATTCTTTCAAATGGTGTTCTTGGGGTTTCCGTGATTACTAGAGGGTTATTAAGGTTTTGTCGGCATACCTTAGTTTTTTGGCAAGTTCCGCAATTTTTTATAAAATTTTCGACATCTTTAGTTAGACCTTGCCAAGTGTATTTTTCTCTAATTCTTCGAATCGTTTCGTTTATTCCGCGATGTAGATTATTTTTATATAATTTCGTTTATTTAGCTAATGAAAGCTATACAATTCACAAATATTATTTTTACGTCTAACAAAAGCATAAATAAATAAATACATACAAAAGGATAAATCCATGATTAATAAACCAGTAGAACTATTAAGCAGCCTCAGTGCTATTTAAGTGTCACAAAATACAACACAACACAATACAATACAACGGTACACCTTATATGTTTCATATAGGTATTGTCCTTATATATTCGACACACTCACTTGAAAAACGTTTAATAGATATGTTGGAATTTTTTATGTGATTTGGTAACTTATTATACTCTTTAATACCTTTACAGAATAGTGATTTACTGGTTACTGATGAGTGATTCCTTTGTACATAAAAATCATTTATTTGACGAGTATTGTAATCGTGTCTGTCTCCTACATAGGTTAATTTATTATACAAATAGTTTGGCAATAGCAGGTTTTTTATTTTATGGATAAATTGGAGGGTTCTTAATAGAATTCTTTGTCTATGTTCATAAATCCTAACGCTACTAACATATTGTGTATTGGAGTATACCTATTACATTGCAATATTACCCTCATTGCCTTGTTTTGCATTTTTTACCACTATGATATTGTTCTAGGATTATTGGGATTTGGTCTTTGTCAGGTGTTTGAACAATGTTTTGACAAATTATTACTTTTAAGTCTTTTTCTGTGAAAATGAATGATAAAATTTCAAGTATAGGGAGATCTAGATTATTTTCGACAAAGTATGTCTTAGAAAGATCCAAGACATCTTGATTTTTAAATAATACCAAAAATAGATGTTCAATTACGGATTCAATATCAAAAGGTAGAGGGATAATAAAATATCTCCTATGTCTAACTGTTTTGCTCGATACAATGTTTATCTTATTGTTACGAAATTCGGGGTTTTCTTCGAATATGTCTTCTATAACTTCGTGATGGAGGTCTTGTAAGTTATTTTGTTGGAAAAAGGTTATAATATCTTTATGTTCTCGATACAAAAGTTGTTTGTTTGAGGCTTTGATTTTCGAATAGTCAATTAAAGATGTTGTTTTGTATAGGTTGGTGAATGTTTCAAATTCTCGGGAAATTTGTTCGTTAGTGATTTCGTTGTTATCGTCTGGGTTTTCGTCGTCGTCTGACTCTTCGTCATTCGCGGCTAGAACCTTTGAATAGAATTTGGAACATTCGGAAAAATGATTAATTTTGATTCTGGAAAGTGCGTCCGCGTTCTTATTGATTTTACCAGGTTTATAAATTATTTCGTAGTCGTACTCTTCTAATTTGAGTCGCCAACGGGCAAGTCTACTTCCTGGATCTTTTATAGAGAATAGGCAGGTGAGTGGTCTGTGGTCGGTTACAAGCTTAAACTTTCTACCGTACAGATATGGTCTAAAGTGCTTTACACTCCATACTATCGATAAAAGCTCGCGTTCAATCGTTGAATAGTTAGTTTCTGCACTGCACAAGGTTCTAGAAGCATAGGCAATGGGTAAATCTTTGCCAATGGGCCCCTGGCTCAACACCGAGCCGACGGCAAATGCGCTCGCATCAGTGGTTAGAACGAAAGGTTCATCAAAGTTGGGGTAGATTAATATCGGAGTTGTCGTTAATGTTTGTTTCAAATTTTGAAAAGAATTTATACAATCATTGTCGAAGAGAAATGGTATGTCTTTTTGTAGTAGTTTTGTTAAAGGCTTGGTAATCTTGGAGAAAATAGGGATAAAGCGCCTATAATATCCGGCTAAGCCTAAAAATGATTTAATTTCTTTTTGATTTTTTGGTTGAGGGAAATTTAGAATAGCGTCAACTTTCAAAGGATTCGGTTTTACGCCGTCTTTTGTAATGAGATGTCCTAAATAAGCGACTTCTTTGCGGAGAAACTCGCATTTGTCGGGTTGAATTTTGAGATTGGCTTTCTGTAATCTTTTGAATACTTCTGTTAATCGAGAAATATGCTCGTGAATAGTAGGGGAGTAGACGATAATATCGTCCATATAAACGAGACATCGTTCATTTTGGATACCTAACAAAATGTTATCCATCACTCTTTGAAACGTTGATGGAGCAGTCTTAAGTCCAAAAGGCATTCTTACGAATTCAAAATGACCATTTTCAACTGTGAAAGCAGTTTTTTGAATATCTTTTGCATCAATCTCGATTTGGTGAAATCCGGAGGCTAAGTCCAAAGTTGTAAAATATTGACATTTGCCTAATTGATCGAGGAGGTCGGAAATATTTGGTAGAGGGTACTTATCGTCACTAGTCAGTTCGTTTAGCTTTCTGTAGTCCACTACAACTCGCCATTTTTGTTTACCGGAGGCGTCGAAATTTTTAGGTACAACCCAAACTGGAGAGGACCAGGGAGAAATCGAAGGTCTAATGATGCCTTGATCAAGCATGTTAGAGACTTGTGTTTTGACTTCCTCGTTATGGATATGAGGGTAGCGATATGACTTTGTGAAAACCGGTTTTGAATCGTTCGTGTCGATGGAATGCTTAATTTCGTTAGTAAAAGTTAAATTGTCTCCTTCCAAATAGAATATATCTTGAAAGTCTAAACAAAGCTGCGTTACTATTTCAGCCTCTTCTTCGTTTAGATGATCCAAGCGCAATTCGTTCCTAATTTCGAAGGATCTGTCTGTCTGTGGATGTTTGTCGCAATTTTGAGTATTTAAGTTAAAAATTGATTTGAATTTTTGTACTGGTTCAAGGTTAAGGTTTGAAAAGTTTATGGTTTTTGGGATCGCGTTTGCATTTATTACTGAAGTTAAAAATTCTCCATTGTGATCGATTTTGACAATGGCATTTGGTAAGCGTACTTTCTCGTTTTGCTGGGCTAACAGTATAGCCTCGGTATTTCGCAAGTTACATTTTAGTTTACAAATTTTTTCCATGCGAGGTTCAATAGAAATTAAATTTTTGATGTTGCTTAAATTTGAATTTTTTGTATCAGAATTAATAGTCGGTTGTAAAGGTAAATTTACTGCAGTTTCTTCCGTAACTTTAAATAATGGTACGTTTTTAAAATTCGTGGCTAGTTGTTTGTTTTTAAAGTCTACTTGGCATTCGTAATGTTCTAGAAACTCTGCGCCTAGTAGTCCATCAAAATCTATATCTAGATTATAGATATAAACTTTGTGTGACTCATCTGAAAAGGGGATGAGAACAGATTCGTTGATATAAATTTTTTGATCAGTAATGCCCTGTATGATTACATTTTCAGGAGATCTACGTCTAAAATTGTCAGCTGTTTTAGGTTTAAAAATTGAAATTCCTGCACCTGTGTCAATCAAAATTTTAAATTTGCCGGTTGCGTCCTTGATGTAGTAAAGATTTTTTGAATTTACGGTTAATAAGGTGTGAGAAAGCGTATTTACATGAACGTCTGTTCTGGGAAATTCAGCATTGGGTCGAAACTGTCGTTCAGGTTCATAGTTTGTATTTGAGTTTCTAGTTCCGTAATTGGTTCGAATTGGTCTGTTTGTTGTATTGGAGTATCCGTGGGGTACTCCGGATCTAAGCGAATATCCTGAGGTTAGTTTCGAAATTGTAATTTTCATAACTGTCACTTGCATTTTGATAATCGGGTGCATAGTCATTGTATTGATTATTATATTCACATTGATCTTCATAGGGTTCGTAATTTAAATGATGCGTTTTTTGTTGATTAAAACGGTTGAAATTTGGGTTTGGTTGAATAGCAGAGGGTCTTTGTTGATTGAAATTCGGGTTCGGCCTTAAGGCTGAGGGCCTGTTTTGTTGCGATTGATTTGGTTGATTAGGTTGAGGGAATGTCCTCTGATTAAATTGATTAGTCTGAGAAAAATTTTGAAAATTTGGGTTTCCTTGATAATTTGGTCTTTGAAAATTTTGTGACGTTGTTGGCCTTATTTGCGATTGTTGCCTTGTGCGGCATTCGTTTATTACATGTTCATTTCTTTTACAAAATGAACAAAATTTTTGTTGGAAATTGGGACCTTGTGGTCGTTTTTGTTGAGGAGGCATTGTATTTTTTACTTGGTTATTTTTTGGGAATTTCTGTGATTCGAAGTAGGAAAGTTGTAGCTCTCTACGGATTCTGCTAACAGCTTTTAGTATACTAGGAGGATTACTAGCACGAATAATGCGGCCTAAGTTTGGTTCTAAGCCCATTAGTAAATTATTAAGTGTCATCGTTTCGATGAGATCTGATTGTGCAGCTCTTTGCTTTGTCGTGAGAGTTTGCTTTTGCACTGCAGCGTGCATTTTCGCATTGTGCGTTTGTAAACGCGAAACGAATGTTAAGGCGGATTCGCCGGGTAATTGGTGAATTCGTTGTAGGTCTTGGATAAGAGCCGTTGAATCTCTGGAATCCCCAAAGTGGGTTTCCAACAGTGCTTTGATTTCTGGCCAGGTGCCAGGGTTGCGCGAATTAATTAATTCGGCAGCTTTGCCTTTCAATTTATTTATTTCAGAGAACTTGTAAGGCTCAATTTGCTCTGGTTGTTGTTGTAGTTGTTGTAGTTGTTGTTGTTGTTCGGCTGATGCCGGTACTATTGGTTGAGCTGTCTCTGGTTGAGCTCTATCTGGCATTTTGCTTTGTGTATTTAGAAATTGTTTGAATTGCAAAGAAATTGATTGCGTATCAGCAGTATGATACGAAAATTAAATTGAATTGGATTGTTACGTTGCGTGCGTAGAGAAATTGTGCATTAACTGTATACACAGTCGTTTCGTGAATACGAAAATAAATAACTTAAAATTAGAATTGTTGCGTTGTAGCTTGTAAAGGATTTGTTTGATAACAGAATTGGCTTTGTTCGCCGAGTGTATTAGCGGTATAATACACGTAAATAATTGTGAGAAATAATAATTGTAAAATGAAATAAAATAACAAGATGATTCTTAAAATGACTTGTTAATTTCATTTCCATGAGTAGGTTCTTCGCCCGTCAAGGGATTGGGATCCGCCACCACCAGTGAGGAAGGTCTCCTTGTTCTCGTAGATGTACACGCACTAGTTAGGCACCTTTTGCAGATGTTCCCCTTGTTCCCTTACGCTTCACTACCAGTTAGGCTTCTTGTTCTGATGATGTTTACGGATCATACCGACTGCGCCAATGTTAGATCATGGTTCACATTAATGACTTTTTAAACAAGATTTATTTATTTAATGGAACCAACGTTGGCTCTTGGAGAAGGAATATAATAATAATTAGAAGTGTTTCATTCTAAGTGAGTTTAATAACTGATTCTACAAAGTGTGTTTAGTCATATTTATAACATACAGAACCTGAGTAAGCAAAATATAGAACAAAGGAAATGCAATTCGACAATCGGCATAAAATGTGAGAAACAAAGGTGAAACATAATATCTCTAAGATAAGGGATTAATAATAGAAGTCGTTATCATGTAATATGATATACCTGTGAAGGTTTGTTATGACTAAGTCTTGGTAATAAGCGTATAATTTTATATAACATATATACAAAAATTAAAATTACATAAACATGTCACTCCACATTCGTGAATGATGTATTCGCATGCCCCCCATCCTGGAATGGGAAATATTCGGCGAAATATTGCACATTACTAATGTCTGTTTTTAATTTTTCTTCATCACACATCAGGGATCCTAAGAGAATGTCTATATTTTTCCGGTATTGTCGCAGTTGCAAAATTTTGTGGGTAAGCTTACTTTTGGCTGCTTTCAGCTTACCCACATACACTTCAGACTTCTCTTGAAGGCACACCCGCACATCCTTCAAGAACACGTCCTTCTCGTTGAGGATATTTGTTTTATCCACCGCAGCTTTCGACTCTACATTTTTCAGATATGTAGCCATCTCAATAGAGTGCAACGCATCGCCTTCTACATCGTCTTCGGCATCTCTTCTAGGCGTTGACATTGTGGCAGGGTTGAAATTAACGTCGTCGCCCCCTTTGCTGATCTTTGCTCCACCTGTCGCTGGAGACGTTAAAGTTGTATTTGATGTTGACGTTGCCGGAGCCGGTGAGTCGATGAAAGGACGGACGCACTGCCGAGAAGGTACCGTCGAGCACACAAATCTCCGATGTCACGGAGCTGTCCAACTTCGCAGCGTTCAATTCCCTCACGACTTTGTTCTCAAAGGAGATGTCCTCGTATAAATCTGGGCACTCACTACTTTTCTTCATACTGAGCCTGCTTGGCTTCTTCTTAGGATAAATCATCTTAGTATTTGAACTCATGTTGTTAAACTATGTAGAAACTGTGATGCTGCTGGCACGGGGTCGTCCTTAAATAATCGATCTGAAACTGATGCGGTGGGAGAATAACAAAAGCTAACTCACGCCGTTCAAGCCAAATTAAACCTTACTGCAAACGCATCGACAGTCAGTGTGGGCTAGGGAGACTCTGACCATGGCTAACCCACGCCGTTTAAGCGAAATTAAACCTTACTGCAAGCGAAGCATCAACATTCCGCGAGGACCAGTTCTTTGTCCTTAGCTGACACCGTGATTATTCCAAACTCGTTACACTCACATCGACTCTGGTGCCGGTTCACGGTTATGTAGACAAAAATAAAAAAGACAGACTTCGCTTTAAGCGCTGGCAACATTCTTTATTCCCTCGAAAGACTGGTTATGTTATAGTGGTACCATGTAGCCAGACAAAAATAAAGAATTCATGCAAGGCTTTAGTGGCTAACTCAGGGTATTCGCATTCTATATTAACGATTTTCGTGTTTTGTGTTTGAAATAAATACAAGACAAGCTGAGAGACTGATCACCGTACCACCATCTACCTGGTACATGTTACCCAGACAAAAATAGATGTATTGGATATAGGCTATTAACATTCTTTTTTCGATGCTCGGATTTTCTTATTATGCAGCATATTTGCAAGTTGTTAATTAGTAGTCAAGAAATTACAACCACACTTATATTTATTTTTACCGAACTTAACGATGCGACTTCTTGTAAAATTAATTATTCTCGTTATAATACGCATATGATGTAAAATATTTGTTCTCAAATATATAATAAAGCATAGTAAAGTAAAATAGTAACTTGCTGTAAATCCGTCGTATTATCACCGTGTGGATCAAAATCGAAAACTTGTTTCAAATTTACTGTGTCAGACTACCTTACAAATTATAAAATTTCATAAATTGCACATGGGTGACAACGGCATTTATTTTCTAATTGAAATGGACACTGAAAATATCAGAAATAATATCAATGTATAATAATAATAATAATAAATGATTTTATTGACAGGAAATGATTACAAATTTACAATATAATATTAGTGATTGCCTAACAAATAGCATAGTTAAGTCTGTCCGTAGGACAGGGGTTTGCTCTTCCACTCAACCATAGATGTGTTTCATTTGTGAAAAACTATTAGAAAAGTTTTAAACTTATGTGAAATTTACATATTCATAAAAAGAAGAGATAAATATTTTCTCTTATAGGATTTCTTTAAGTACGATAAATTCATGAAATATGTTGTCGGTGTATATGATGGTTAGTTATTTATTTTACACGATAAATACCGATTTTCAAGATCATAAGTAGGTATTTATTTCTAATTAAAATGGACTACAAAAGTAAAACACAAAATCCTAAAATTATACTTATTTCAGTATCACAAAGTATGAAACTACAACTTTCCTAGGTATTAATATAAAATAAAAAATTACTATCGAATGTGAATACTCATTTCACTGATATTTTATTTAATAAAGACTTAAATGATGAAAGTTGATCTAATCCCAATAAAATTCATGCATTAAATAGCATTTGCAATTGAAACTTGTAACCGAAACAATTCATTTCTTAAAAATGATTTCCATGCACCCTCAAGTAAGCTGGTTGAGCTTAAAAATTTTGAAAAACGTGACCTTGAAAGCACCATTTCCCAAGGTTAAAAAAACTAGCTTTCTAGGTCAAATAGGTGAAAATAACCAGTTTTGAAGGTCACAGACACTCCGAGGTCAATATACTTCTTTTTAAGGCGATATTAAAGTCTAGTGACTTTTTCACACACTCTGAAACCGGTTAATCCAGTTACATAAGTTGTAAGACCGGTTAAACTGGCTTATTGGGATTCTCTGGTGAACAACTTTCTTTGTTTTACCTCGTATATAAGCATGTTGAATCGTATGCCAAGTAAGTATTAATTTCAGATTTAGCTGAAATACAGTTAGTTGCAATTGTTCAGTGGTTCAGTAGAATAGCTTAGCAAACTGTAATAAAATGCAGTGCCTTCGATGTCATAAATTCTTTTTCTCAAAAAGCAGTTTGTTCCGCCACGAGAGAGAAAGTTGTCCATATAGATATCACGAAACTATACCTGAGAAAAAACAGAAAATTTCACATGTACAGTGTGATGATGAAATAAAAGATGAAATCATAAATCTACCGGGTCCGTCAAACGTCCATGATAACTTAACTGAATGTCCTGAATGTCATGTCAAAATTCAAAGAAACTATTTAAATGGTCATATTAGAAGTAACGCACACAAGAAAAAGACTTTACATACTGCATTTAAGTGTCGAATTTCGAGCTATCGTTTCTCCACTAAACATCATCACATCGATCACGTTGAATTTTTCGAAGACATCAAAGACAAAGTATTTTCAGTTATTACTGACTATATTAAACAATATCGTGCACTAAAAATACATTTAGAGTTATTTTCAATGTATGTCATACCCGAAACAGATATATTTGATCTCAAATCGTTTAACACTAAAAATAAAATTTTGACTATCTCCACTGATTTAACGGAAATATATGTAGAATTTATCAAGGATATTATGGAAAAAGCCTCTCATATGCAAGAAAAGGATTCAGGTATATTATCAAAATTACATAATTTTCTCTTATAAAATATTTTCAGGATGGAGTCTACAACAAATTATGTACTTGGAAGTGAATATAAATATCATCATGATCAAATGTGGTTTGCGTGGTCCGTCAACGCAGCAATTTTTCCACCAACAGGACTTCCCCAGAGAGTATCATCGTATCCACATTATTCCACTCTATTAAACTTTGAAGGTATTGATTTTCCAGTTGAATTAAAAGATATACCCAAGTTTGAAAAACTAAACAATATTTCAATAAATGTATTTGGTGTCAATAATCAATTTAAAGATGGCAAAATTATTTATGAAATTGTCGGTCCACTATACTTTACCAGAACTTTGCAAAATACTCACGTTAATCTCTTGCTTATTACGGATGATGGTGGAAATAATCATTATTGTTTCATTAAAGATTTGTCAAGATTAGTTTCTAAACAAAGATCTAAGCATAATGGACAAACGTTTATTTGTAACGGCTGTCTACTTTTTTCGAACACGCGATGCATTACGCCTTCATGAAAAACACGATTGTAATTTTATATGCACACAATTACCAACAAATAATCTTGTGATAAATAAATTCGGCGAAAGCATTCCTGACAATGTTCTTAAATTTGTCAACTTTGAGAAACAATTAACAGTTCCGTTTGTAATATATGCGGATTTTGAAAGCATTTTAAAACCTATCCATCACGCGCAACCTAAAGAAGACAATTCGTTTACTGTGAAAACGTATGCACACCAACCCTATTCATTTTGTTTTTATGTAAGCTGTAGCTTTGACGATTCCGCATCGAAACTAGTTCATTACCGCGGTTTAGATGCAGCTCATGTTTTTATACAGAAATTAGAAGAATGTGTGTACAATTTATATGATAAACACATGAAAAATATTAAACCGATGCTACCTCTTTCAGAGCATCAACTGACGGATTTTAACAATAGTAGTACATGTTACATTTGTAATAAAGTTTTTACTGAAAGTAATCAGAAAGTTCGTGATCATTGTCACTTAACTGGGAATTACCGGGGTGCGGCTCACTCCATTTGTAATTTAAACTTCAAAATATCCAAATTCATTCCAGTATTCTTTCACAATTTAACAAATTATGATTCGCATTTGTTTATTAAAAAATTGGCCTTAAATCAAGAGAAAATTGATGTCATAGCGCAAAATAAAGAGAAGTATATATCATTTTCAAAACACATTTTAGTCGAAAAAAAGGGAAGGCGCAGAAAAAAATGTATTTATAAAATTGAAATTTCTGGATTCATTTCGCTTCTTACCAGCTTCTTTAGATAAATTAAGTCAAACACTAGAATCTGAACAATGTTCAGAGATAAAAAAATATTTCAGTGATCAATCAAAATTCGATTTAATACGTCGCAAAGGAGTTTTCCCTTATTCCTATGTGGATTCAATGGGTAAATTGAACGATACTGAATTACCCACACAAAATTTATTTTTTGATATATTGCGTGGTGGTGTTAGCGAGGAGGATTATAGTCGAGCGCATGTTACTTGGCACACCTTTCAATGCCAGACTTTGGGCGAATATTCTGATATATTCCTGAAATCTGATGTATTGCTATTGGCGGATATTTTTGAAAACTTTCGTAAAATTTGTTTAGAAAAATTTACACTAGATCCTGCACAATATGTAACGGCACCATCATTAAGTTTGGATGCCATGTTGCGTAAGACAGAAGTTGAGCTTGAGCTCCTTACTGATATAGATATGCTTCATTTCTTTAGAAAAGGCATACGAGGCGGTGTTAGTCAATGTAGTAAAAGAATGTCCATTGCAAATAATAAATTTATTTCTAATTATAATTCTTCAAAACCTACGTCATATATACTTTATTTAGATGCCACGAATTTATACGGTTGTAGTATGAGTCAAAGTTTACAATTGGGGGGATTTAGATGGTGAAACGACAACGTAATTCAATATTTTGACTGTTCCCTTTTAAGTAACAATTCTGAAAAGGGGTATGTATTAGAAGTGGATTTGGAATATCCTGAAAATTTGCATGATGCACATAATGATTTACCGTTCTGCGCAGAAAATTTAATACCCCCAAATAGTAAGCAATCTAAACTTATTTTAAACCTACATAATAAAACTAACTATATCATTCATTACAGGAATCTCAAACAATGTTTAGAATATGGTTTAAAATCGCAAAAAATTCATAGAATTTTGGAATTTTCGCAATCCCCTTGGTTGAAAACCTATGTTGATTTGATTACAGCGTTGCGAAATGCATCCAAAAATGCCTTTGAAAGAGATCTTTATAAATTTGTAATAAACTCAATATTCGGAAAAACCATGGAAAATGTTGAAAATAGAGTCGATATAAAACTTATTTCTCACTGGGAAAATATTCGTGGAAGTGTTGGGGCTGAAGGGTACATAAGTAAGCCTAATTATAAATCATGTTCAGTTTTCTCAGAAAATTTAGTAGCTATAGAAATGTCTAAACTGAAAATTTGTTATAATAAACCATTATACGTGGGTTACTCAATTTTAGAAATATCAAAAACAGTAATATATGATTTTTATTATGACTTCATCAAGCAAAAATACGGTAATAATGCGACTCTGTGCTATACCGACACAGATTCATTGATTTTAGAAATATTTACTGATAATGTTTATGATGATATAAAGAACAATTTAAGTTGGTTGGACACATCAAATTTTAGTAATGATAATATTCATGGTGTACCCAAAACGGTGTCTATTGATGGGAAAATGAAAGATGAGTTTGCAGGCGCTCCAATACAAAGTTTTTATGGAACTGGGGCGAAAGCATATTGTGTAAAACTCAATGAAAGTGAAACAAAAAAAGCTAAAGGGGTATCAAAAAATATTATTAAAAATCAATTAAACATTGTTGATTATAAACAAATTGTGGAAGAAGGTGGATTAATTTATCGTAAAATGTATGTGTTTAGATCACATTTACATACGATGTATACAGAATTAAAAAATAAGGTCGCGTTATCTTCGAATGATAATAAACGTTATATTATTGCCGGGTTACCGAATACCTTAGCTTGGGATCATAGATCTATTAAGTTAAATTCAGATAATAAACAATGCAAAAGTGAGGAATTATTAACTTTGTTAATAAAACTAGCCACAGAAATTGATGAAACAATGAATGATGTCAATGAAAATGAATTCTACATAAATAATTTTGCTTTAAACATGTAAAATAGTTTAATAAATTGAAATTGTTTGAAAACTGTATGACTCTATGTGACTAATTACGTATAACTAATAATAAAACTCGAATCTGTTAAAAATTGCAAATTATGTGAATTGTGTAACTGTATTTTTAAAACTGAAATTATGTAAATAATTGTAACCAACTGTGTTTTTAAACCTGAAATTAATACTTCAATAAATAATTCCAATAAATTATTTGTTTCATTTTAAGCTGTGTGGGAGGTACTATTAGGTGAACTTAATGTGGTAGGAGGTTTTATTAAGTGGGCTTTCTAATATAAAACTTAAGTAAACTCTCAGTACAACCAGTATTCTATTAAGCTGTAATAATACAGTATTAAACACGTTTTCAATATGTGGATGTGTTACGTAAAAGAAGTTGAGGTTGTTGATTTAGCAAGTGGAATATGCTATTTGCTTCAGAAATTTTCTAACCTCCAATTTGATGCCGAGCATGAAGCAGTTTATGGAATGGGTGCCTTTTATAGCGCAGAAGAATGTAATAAAATAGCAAAAGATTATGAAAATGGCGTGAAAGTATGTGAAAATTTCTCTGAAGGAAAAATGTCTTTGGAATGTTCAGTCGATGGATTAATTGCGTTAAATTTAGAGGGGTTTCTACATCCATTAAAAAATTATTTACAGCCTGAACTCCTAAACAAACTAAATTTTGACGATGAAACTGACTGTGATGAAACGGATTGTGATGAAACTGACTGTGATGAAACCGATTGTGACGAAGTCGACTTTGATGAATCATAACTGGTTGATACAACCAAATGTATTGAATATGAATCAAATGATTCTGTAGGGAATAAACATTGCCAAATTATTTTCTGTATATATTATACTCCACATATTATATTATTAAACTATAATAAAAACAATATTTAGTTTTATTTATTTATTTATTTACTAAAATTTAGGACATTACAAAGTTTTCATATAAATAAAAAACATTGGATAGTGCACAAATACATTTAGTATTACTATGATAAAAACATTTTGCGGTAGACATAATTAAAGATGGTTGTTCTTCAAATTCGATAACTGGTTGTGAAATGAACTGTCTGATGTAGTCAGCCTTTTCTCCCCCTTTTACGTAAACACAATCTGCATTTGTACTCAAATTCTTAATAATTTTATCGAATAGATGTAATGGTGTAAATCCATAGCTCCATTTAATACAGTGATAATTCTTTGTTAACCAGTGAGCCTGCAGTTGTAAATCTGGTGATAGCATCTCAAAAGGAAAAGGTGGCTTAAATATGTAGTCACATATTTTTACTCCATCATAGGCTGCAAACTCTTTAACTATAAATTTGTTTTTTTCTATTTTAAATCCTTGCACATCAAAAATCAGAGTCATATTTTTAAATTACACAATTTCTTTAATACACTAACTTCCATACTGTATAATTCCACAGCTTTTCTCAAGTCTTTCAATTTTCTCCGATGTTCTTTCAATGCTTTTATGTATTCTGATCTCATTATGTTACTGACATGGTGAGATCTTCTCTTTTCTTTAAATAGCGAAAAATATGTCATGCGCATGTTCAAGTTTGAAAGCGCCACGAACATCTCAATGTTGTCGAACGATTTTGGTTAGAGGATTATAAGTGAAGTGTTTCTCATGCAATATGAGACAATATGCTGTAATGTCCACAGTAGTAGGGGTATCCGTCTCAAATTCTATTCTCATAACTACGGATCCAGTCTGTATTACTTCTTTTTGTCACGAACAATCAATATGAGTTATTGGTGCAAATTCTTTAAATTCTTCAGGGTTGAAAACTGGTTGATTTATTTTTCGAGGGTAATAGAATTCTTGAAAATTACCAAACATATTATAGAGGGTGGCAGATTTGTTGTTTTTAAAGTCCAAATATAAGTCATTGTATGGATACCTCTCAGAATTTAAGAAAATTCTAACGTTTTTAAGACCACAGTTATCAAATTTACTCATATCAGATGTAATCTTTCCTTTTCTATCTTTTTGGAAGGCTATTATTACATGCCTAGGAGTTTCAACTTTGGTAGATGTTTTAGCAGGCCATGTATGTTGAAGTAGGTAAGGAAGGATATTCAATTAATTCCCAACTTCTAAATTTTATAGGAAGCTCCGCATTTCTACTGGTGATTTTATTTAGTCTAAGCTGCTCCGAGATGCTAACGGTGGTACTTTCCAAAACAATTTAGTAATAGTAATTTTTGGTTTTTGACTGTCATCTATACTCGTAACGCTATCCATATCATTACTATTACGGATCAGTACTAATTCCTGTCTTATGTTAATGACAAGCCTTCGAAAATCTTCAAAAAATCCTACCAATAATTTTAATGGTATGCATACATTGAAATTTCCGTTTGCATCTGCTATAATTTTGTCTGATGTACCCAACTTCTTCTTTGGAAACCATCCAGCATTTTGCAAGAAAACGCTTTCATTTTCATTATATGATAGATAACTTTTTAAAGTCGAAACTAAACCAACATTCCTCACAGAATCTATCACTATACCATTCATTTCATATCTAATTTCTCGAAATATAAAAGAAATCGCGTTGTTAATAAACTCCAATTTAGTAGTTACCTTCCCATCTTCTTGTGTGAGTTTTCCTTCGATATATAGATAACTATTGCATGGTGCAGTGTAGGCATCTAAATCCTGGATGGGGATTCTTGTTTCATCGTTATAATCTAAAGTTCCTGATATATTTGGTTGATATGTATGAAATTGATAATCTTCAATAGAGTTGTCACTGAAAGGTTCACCGGTAATATTGAGTAATTCCATTATACTAAGACCTCAAATCCTAGAGATTCTAAA
Source organism: Rutpela maculata (assembly GCA_936432065.2). NCBI lineage: Eukaryota > Metazoa > Arthropoda > Insecta > Coleoptera > Cerambycidae > Rutpela > Rutpela maculata. Next base: position 98,808,184 of record OW386288.2, on the reverse strand, counting down.
AACTTTTTATTTTCCGATGTTAATCTATTGACACTATTTTTAGAACTGCCAATTTTCTTCTTATTCACCCTTTTATAGTATGGTTGACGTCTATTGTGGTATCACGTAGAATGGAATCTTAACACCATTTTATTAACCGATTACTTTTCTAAGATGTAATCTAACGGTTATAGTTTCTCCCCGAAAATTGACAAGATCCCCACCTTGATCAACTATTTTGATTGTGATGTTGTTAATGGTCTTAACGCTAACTGGAAAGTAAATAATGTTTAAAGGTGATTCCACTATTTTATACCCAACTGGTACTGTCGGAAAGAACTGATGAATAACGTGTACAGGGTGTCCATTGAAGAATGATCCTATTGCGATGCTACAATCGATGCATATAGTATTCACCTTGGAAATTTTTACTGTATAATCGGAAGTATTATCCTCATTAGGAGTCAACTGTCTCGCCGCGAATCCTAGTAGTGGTCCTATTGAATTTTCTACAGTGAAATTGATTTTTCTATTTGAACGGATATTCACTTTAGAAGTATTAATGTCAGCAGTAATCATAATCATAGCTTCTTCATCTACTTTAATTGTCTGATCCTCCAAATATCTTGTGATATCACCGATTTCATAGCAACCTTCAGGAATTTTGATAACATATTCATCATTTTCCCCCCAAACAAAGGTACTGTTGCTATTATCAATGTTTGGAATAATATTGTAGGTGTCAAAATTTGTCAGTCCAATTTCATAATCTACATCATCCTCTAAATAAATGGGGGGGTTGAAATTGTAGCTTAATATAGAGGACGCATCGCTTAGAGCGAAAGTGAAAGACATAGTGTTATGTTAAGCGTTTATTACAAAATGAACCAAATACATTATATATATTAGTTATATAAAAATGCTAGACATATGTGTCCACACAGATATGAATTATAACTTTGTAATGAATTATAGTTATATTTGATTTTGTTCAAGCTACCATCACTACGAAAATAATTTATTAACTCTTCTGGAGGTCTCAAATTTCCGAAACTATCAAAATATTTCACATCGTTATTTCTCTTTGTATATGCTATCCAGTGAGTTCCATCCCCAGCGTTGATATCTAGATTCACAATACCAGATTCATTTTTATTTATATGTTTTGGAAGTTTGTCTCTCATGAAAACTCCTCGAAAATTAGGGATTTTAAGAATTTTCGAGTATTTTAGTAAGTCTAAATTAGTTAACGGTCGACGAGGTAGCTTTATTGGAAGTTTTTTTGATGGGGTTTCAAGTATAATCCGAAACCTTATTTATAATAATAATAATAATAATAATAATAATATCTTTATTGGTGCATTATACAGAGTATTTACACATGTCAAAAAAGTGATACAATTTTCTACATAATGTAGTGTATAAAGTAAAAGAGAGAAAAACAAAAACAAATGGTGTTTGAAGGTAAAAATAACACCGTAAAAACAAATAAATTAAAAACCTTATTTATTAGACATAGTGGAAAAGTCAGCATCTAAGAATTCTTTAAAATTATAAAAGGCATGGTCTATTAAAAAATTTTTTATCACAGATTTAAAACGTCTACAGTCCAGTTCCTTGATGGGATGGGGTAAAGCATTGAAAAACTTTATTGCGTGATACCTTATTCCATCGCGAGTTTTAGAGAGTCGTAAAAAGTCATGATTCAAATGATCTTTATTACGGGTAGAGTATGAGTGGATCTGATCACGTGGTGTATACATTGTTTCATTTTCTTTGATGTAAAGGAGACACTGCAATATATATGTACTAATCAGGGTTAGGATATTTAGTTTTTTAAAAGAATCTCTGCAATCATCTCTGTATCCTAACCCGGCAATTATTCTAACTGCTTTTCTTTGCATAGCAAAAACAGCAGCAGAATGGGAAGAGTGACCCCAGACCAAAATTGCATAGCTGATTGCAGAGTGGATTAGTCCATGGTATGCTGCTAATAATGTTGCCTGGGACACGCAGTTCACTAGGTGTCTTAAAAGAAATAAATTTTTAGCCATCTTATCACACAGAAAATTGGCATGTTTTTCCCAAGTTAACTTGTTGTCCACGTGAACTCCTAAGAATTTAATACAATCCATGGATACTATATTTATGTCATCTATTACGTACTGTCTTAAACTGAAAATCATTGTTTGTGTCTTTTTCTCGTTTAACATTAATTTATTTGATAGACACCAGTCCTGAATAGTTTCGCGCACATTGGACAGCAATGCATTGATATCCTGGTTTGTGTTTAATAAAGTGGTGTCATCAGCAAATAAAACAGATTTTGCCGAAACAGTATTGTTGGGTAAGTCATTTATGAAGATGAGAAAAAGAGTTGGACCCAATACGGAGCCTTGAGGTACTCCAAATTTAATATCTATGAAACCAGAATTCATATTTTGGTAATTCACATACTGACATCTTTTTTCAAGGTACGATGCGAGTAGCTTTTGACTGTCAGCAGAGAATTTATAAAAATGAAGTTTTTTCAATAATATATCATGGGATACACAGTCAAATGCTTTGCTTAGATCCAAAAATTGGGCGTATAATATTTCGTTTTGTTCAAAGCCTCTGTTGATTGAGTCTGTCAAAGAGTTAATAGCATGGGTAGTCGACAATTTACTTCTAAAACCAAACTGACAGTTATTGAACAAGTTGAACTTCTCAAAGTAATTTGTTATTTGCAATTTTAAGACCCCTTCAAAAATTTTTGCAAATGAGGGTATGATAGAAATCGGTCTGTAATTAGCAGGATCTTCCACATCTCCCTGTTTATGAATGGGTATAACTTTTGATACTTTAAGAATTTTGGGGAAAATATTACTTTTAATACATTGATTTATAAGTTTAGTTAGTGGAATAAAAATTTGGTGTTTGATTGAATTTAGAATTTGTAAGTTTATGTTGTATGCATCTTTACTATTTGTGTTTTTTAGGTTATTAATTATGTCTAAAATTTGTAAGTAAGATACTTCCGAAAAATTAAAAGTACTGTCTAGCCCCTTTAGGTCAGTGTTGCTTAAATAAAGTTCAAAATTGTTGTTGGATGGAGGTAATGAATTAATTGTACGACCAGCAACCGTACCAAAGTAATTATTAAAATCATTTGAAGTAATATCAGAAGCTATGTGTGGATTACGAGACTGTTTTTCATTATTAATGATGTTCCACATTGCTTTATTCGGATTCTTGCTTTGTGAAATATATTTATCATGTGCAATCTTTTTTGCTTTTTTCAATTCTGATTTGTAGATGGATTTTTTATCAGTTATTAAAGATTTTAAGTGAGGCGTAGGATTTGCTTTATACATGTCTTGTAACAGGTTTAAAGTATCTCGCATCTGGCGCAAGTTATCAGTGAACCATTTAATTTTGCTTCTTTTATTAGATGAAAGAAGTTTTGACTTTTCAGGAAATTGTGGTGCCCCACCTGATAGGTACAGCTATTTGTATTAGAGTATTGTGTGTTGTATAAATTTTGGGGCAGTGATGCGAATTTGAGGTCATGAGTACAGAGCCTAAATCAAGTAGGTGAAGACGAGAACTGTCAGAAAAGGGACGCGGAGTTTGAAAGGGGGTTTTGGCGGATAGAAGAGTGATGGCAGAGGCGTCTGGCATTGAGAGAGTAAATGTAGCAGAAATGAAATAAATAATAGTTGGAGAGATAATTTGGAATAATAATTGAATCCAGTGGCGGTTTACGAACAGTCTGCAACAAATCAGAGGTAAACAAAAACTGTTGTTGTGTTAAATGTGAAGAAGTTAATATAAATTTGTTAAATACTGATCTTTTCTTTGTTTCTTTTGACGCAAGCGCGTAACCACTTTTAAATTTCCCTGAGATACTAATTAAGAGCATCTCAATTGGCGCCCGACGCGTGGCTTTGCGGTGGACAAAGAAACAAAGTAAGACAGGTAGATTGAAAGCGTTGAGTTGATAGCATATTTAACAAGAGAAACGGACACAGAATTTTGTTCGGTACGAGCATGAACTTTATGTGATTCTTGGAGAGAGGAACTTATTAATAATTGTGTCAATTTTAGAACAATATAAGTACTAGATTGTGAATATTAGAGGGACTGTATTAGATCTAGTATATATATCGAATTGTTAGTCAGTAGATAATTAGATAATTTAAATCATGTCAAAGAAATCAGGGCGAAAATCAAAACAAAAAGATCGGGAATCAGGGGAGGAAGTAGGAAGTAAATTAGAGGATATCATTAGCAAATTAGCAGATGGTATGGCCGAGATGCAATGGTCCATAAGTAAACTTGCGGAAACTGTTCAAAATAATGTGAAAGAAAAGAAAGAGTTCAAGAACGAGGCTGCTGGTACAAAGTTAGAAATGGTATGTTCACGTGATAGACATTATATATCACTATGGCGAGATTTGGGGGGTTCTAACTTAAGCTTTGCTCCGAATTCTGGTTTACATCCTATGGTATATTTAAAAAAATTAGTTCGATTGTTTGATGAAGCAGGGGTACCCGAGGACAGGAGATTAAGTTTGGCTATTAATTCGTTACGTGGGTCGGCGGCGGATTGGGTAGCAACGCGAGAGAATGTTTTGAAAGACTTTAAGCAATTTAAAGAGGCTTTTAAAAAACGTTATTGGGGGACGGAACAGGAACGCGACCTATTTTATGAGATCAAATATGGGCAGTATAGATCAGGGAATCGTGCGGACTATTTGTTAAAATTGGCAGCTCAAGCAGCTTTTTTGTCAGATGTAATACCGGAGGAAAAACTTGTGGAATGGTTAAGTAAACATTTTACCGCGGATATTCGGAGGGGTATTTGTTTGGCAGGATTAACGCAGATAGAGCAAGTTGAAAAGTATTTAAGAAAGTTGGAGACAACGGAGGGAGATTCTAATAGAAATCGAGAGATGACGCGTAGTTACGAGGGAGGTAATGAGAATAGGCGCGGACCGACAAATACCAGAGATAATATTGCATATCCCAGGGAAAATTATTATCTAGATAACTCATCTAGAGAAAAAGCTGTAGCAACCAATATAAATGTAAATACTAATAGAACGATGCGATGTTTAGATGTACGGGATGAGCTTTTAAGTGATAACGATAATGTCGAAATGTCGGAAGAAGAAATATTATTATCACCTATTATCATGTCACAGGTTAAAGATCAAAAAATAAATATTTTAATTGACTCCGGGAGCCAGTGTTCAGCAGTGTCGGAGAATTTTTTCAGAAAATTACAGGTTGATTCGGAAAAATTACCTGTGATGCCGGTAACCAATTTAACTATATCAGGAGCGATTGGTGCTAAGAAACGAAAAATACTAGAACAAGTATTATTGCCTGTTTGGATTGGTAAAGTAAAATTTGATATATTGTGCATTATAGTACCGAACTTGAATAAAGAAGTTATTTTAGGTTGCGACTGGATGACGGCGGAAAAGGTGAAACTAGATTTTGAAAAAATGAGTTTAAGAATTCCAGGTAGGGGTTTGAATGTAAAAATGCAAGTTAAAAAAGAGCAAGAAAGTCAGTTGTCGGTGAATATAGTAGTAGGAGAAAGTAGGGCAAGTAATAAGCAATGTTATACCGATTTTAATTTTAGACAGATTACTGACAAAGCCGAAACTATTAATGATGATCAACGCAAAATCTTGTTTAGGTTATTACAAAAATATCGGGGGGTATTTTTAGAAACTTCGGGTAAAACAGATATCTACGAACATGAGATTCAGATGAGGGAGGAAACGCCGCTTTTTAAATTGGTTCATCCAACCGCTGTGGCGCGTCGTGACGTAGTCAGGGCGCAAATAAAAGAAATGTTAAACTCGGGTATTATTTCTCAGTCTCAAACCGAATATGTGTCACCATTGACGACAGTGACAAATTTCCCTGTTCCGAGTAATATACAGAAGCTGAGTGTTTTTTTGGGAATGATTCATTACGACCGTCGTTTTGTGCATAAATATTCCGACCTAACTGTGCCACTACTTCGCTTACTAAAAAAAAATGTTAAATATACTTGGGGGGTGAAAGAAAAGGGGAGTACGAGATATGTTCCACCATTTTTATTCTATGGGACAAACAATTCAAATAATGTTCATAAAATTATTCAGTTTCCGATTGATGACGAGTATGATCAGCAACCGTTAACCGAATGTTGGGAGATTGCATGTAATACAATGTTGACTAAGTCCGAGAGAAAAAAAAACAAAAATATGAATCTCGGAACAAAGCCATTACTTTTGAACCAGGGGAGCAAGTGCTGGTGGAAACACACCCCTTATCCTCTGCCGCTAATTCGGAAATAAAAAAGTTTTTTTTACTGTACGAGGGTCCGTACACGGTGACTAAAAAGATAGGTCAAAATTCTTATCTTCTAGTTACTGCCAGTGGTATTGTTCTTGGACCTCATAATATTGTGAATTTAAAAAAATATAAAACCATACCAGATGTTTTGCACTAGTGGTATTCCTAAAAATGTATTCAGAAGTTGTAGTTAGTTTAATTAGTATTTAAGCACCTTATTGTTTTGTATTAAATCGAGGCACTTTTGATTGATTTTCGTGCCGCGATTGAATAGGGGGGTGATGTGGTGCCCCACCTGATAGGTACAGCTATTTGTATTAGAGTATTGTGTGTTGTATAAATTTTGGGGCAGTGATGCGAATTTGAGGTCATGAGTACAGAGCCTAAATCAAGTAGGTGAAGACGAGAACTGTCAGAAAAGGGACGCGGAGTTTGAAAGGGGGTTTTGGCGGATAGAAGAGTGATGGCAGAGGCGTCTGGCATTGAGAGAGTAAATGTAGCAGAAATGAAATAAATAATAGTTGGAGAGATAATTTGGAATAATAATTGAATCCAGTGGCGGTTTACGAACAGTCTGCAACAAATCAGAGGTAAACAAAAACTGTTGTTGTGTTAAATGTGAAGAAGTTAATATAAATTTGTTAAATACTGATCTTTTCTTTGTTTCTTTTGACGCAAGCGCGTAACCACTTTTAAATTTCCCTGAGATACTAATTAAGAGCATCTCAAAATACAGATTCCACTGTAGAAGTAATAATATTTAAGAATGTTTCAAATTTGTACTCAACTGTTAAAGTGGCATCATTAACAAAACTCTAGTCTGTATTTTTTAGGCGGTCATTTAATTCGAATAAACCTGGGTCAGTGATTGGTCTAAAATTAACTCTTTTGTAGGAATTTTTTTGTTTACAATTTTGTATCATTAAACTTAAACCTAGATGATCTGACAATCTAGGGTTCATAATACTAATTTTACAATACTCCTGGGGAAAATTTACATATATGTTATCAAGACAACTAGAGTTACGGGTGGGAGATTTGTTCAATGCAAAAAGTCCGAATGATGTTAATAAATTAGTCAATGAGATAGTATTTTTATCTGGATTGTGATAGGGTACGTTGAAGTCACCAGTTACAATGATTTTTTTATTTTTATGTGATAAAATGTCCAATGCAACAGACAGCTTTTCCAAAAATATATTAAAATCGCCATTAGGTGATCTGTAGCACGTTAATATTTGAAAATTGTCGTCACAGACAACAGCAGCTAATTCACAATGAATTTCGACCGACAGATTATTGATTTGTAAAATAGACGAACATTTGTACTTTTTTAGACAGTATATTGCAGTGCCTCCATGAATAGCAATAGTCCTAGAAAACCAAGAAACTAGATTATAGTCGTTGATATTTACATATTTTATCTCATCATTTAGAAGCCAATGTTCATTTATACATAGAATGTCAAAATTATTTCCTGATAAAAAAACATTAAATTCGTTAATTATGTTTCTCAGACACTGTATATTAAAATGAAAAATATTAAAACTATTATGTACACGCTTGCCGTACAAATCTCTTGGACACGTATCCACCAATTTGGGGCTGTCAACGTCTGGGACTCCGTTTAATCCGGGAGTATCACTTGCGATAGGCGCGGTTACAAAAAAGATGACGATGCTGCATTTTGATCCTCAATCATGAGCTCAGAAGTTGGTACCGAAACCTGGGTACTTGGAGATTGCGTATTGTTGTTGGTTTGTTGACTATTGTTATCAGATGCTTGGTTGGGGTTTGCTTCATGAACAGTGTGCAAATCCAAATTAATGAATTTTAAGGTCTTTACTGGCTTTGAAGTCTTTATTATATTGGAAAGAGATCGAGAAACATTTTTCTTTAGTTTGTATACATTTTTATCATTTATCTCCACATATCCTGTATATCCTTGCGTATAATTATTAAATTTGCCCAGGAAGTCGTATAATTTCACATTATATTTGTATACATGACGTTGATTCTTGTTCGGAAAATATGGTACTGAGGTGAATAAAACATTAGTATGAGGGCATTGCTTGAGTTTGTTACATATAAAACGAAAAGAAGGAGTTTTTCTTGCGCATATATCATTCATACCTGCAATTATTATAATATGATCATTCATAGTATAACTGTCAGCTAAAAATTCGATTCTGTCCATAACGTCCCTTAATTGTGCTCCAGGTTTAATAATAGAATTTATTTCGTACATACTTGGATCCAAAAACTTACTAATCTTACCATTTATATATTTGGCATTATCATCACCTAATATTAGTATCCGCTTCCTTAATTGGCATTTCCTATTTACATTAGTATCACCAATATTATTATTGGTTTCGTTGTGGTTCTCACTATATAACATATTATTGGTAGGCTGCTTGCAAGTGACTAAATTTATTTCCTCTTGTAGACTAATGTTATTACCTGTACTTTTTATTGTATCATTCAAATTTATAACTTCATGACTCTCCTCATTATTTAAGTCCTGTTGTTTATTTGGACACCCTATAAGTTCTAGCTGAGTATTTTCAGAATCAATTGGAATCGTATTTGTAGATGCACTTTTTTTAAACTTGTCTTGTTTTGTTTGTGTTGCCACAGTTTTTGTTTCTTTATCACCTAGATTCTTTATAAATACTTCCAACTTTTCTATATAGTTTTTTAATTCCATAATTTTTTTGTCCGGAGATTTAATTATTTCGTCCATTTCTATCTCGCAAAAAGATGCATCTTCCACAAACTCACTATTGTTCTTTTTTAATGTTTCAATGTACTTATCTTTACACCTACTATCTTTTTTTAATTCCTCTATTATTTTTTTGAAGCTCTCAATGTCTTCAAAGTCATTTTTCTGATTATTATCTACAAGATCGTTTCTGCAGCAAATAATTTGGTTTTCTTTCACCATTTCAAATTCATTTTTACAACGCAGTATACAAGATTTGTGATAAATACCAAAACATTGAATACACACAAAATGTACAAAATTTTTGGTTTTACAGCACTTAAACTTAGTAAAATTCGACGACTGTACACTACACACAACCTTACTGCTTGCCATACTTCTACTTAACGGACCCAGATATAACCCCTTCCCTTTGGTAGACTCTTCCATAGCTAAATCATGCCTCTTTTGCTCAGCTAATTGTTCACGATTTGTTTTAGCATCGTTAACCGCCTTTACGATACCAGCTGCACCTCCTCCTACAGCTCCCAATGCTCCCAAGAGAGGTAATAGGAATGGGAGAAAACCCCCTATTTTTTCGGGAATTGGAATAACTTTAACTTTTCGACTACGTCTTTTTGGGAGGGATTTTCTTTTTACAGCAACTTTTAAATTTATTTTACCTCCTTTCTTCTTTGTCACAGATTTCTTTCGGACTTTTAAACCCATCCCCAATTTATTCTTTATTTTCATTACTCCACTAACACCTAATACCGCAAAGCTTTTCGCCAATCCCAGAATCAGGCGCTTTTACAAGTTTCAATGCAGTCTCAGCTAATGTCCTATCGGCTTGATTTCTTCTCTCAACGTCTTGAAATTTATAATATGCTGTATCGTGTTGTCTACACGCCTCATCTAGCCGGTTAACACCTTTATCGCCTCTTTGTAATCGCTTGGCAAGTTTGGTTCCAGGACCACAATAATTATATCCAAGTAAATGTAATTCTATTGGAAGTTTATCGATTATTTTATTTAGCAAACCACGTCCACTCCTCTTAGAGATGTGATTACTAGTGTGAACAGAACTTTTATATCTATCCATTATATCGAAAATGTGAGACAAATAAAAATATGATCCCTGTTTTAAACCCTTTATATAGATTCCGGAATCGAGTACAGTTCAGTTCGCTATAGTCCTTATTATAACGTGCTTCTATTTTTATAGTAAAGTCAAAGTTCAATATATATGATCGCTCAAATGTTCATTCGGCAACAAAAAACTCTTTTATCTGTAGAAGATCATGATGATGTTTCATTGACTGAAACGTTTCCAAAACATGGTATTTTATTTGGAGGGCAATCGAAACGAGGGTTGTTGGTGGGAAGTTCAGGTTGTGGAAAAACAAATGTAATGCTTAGTTTATTAGAACATCCCAATGGTTTACGATTTGAAAACATTTATATATATTCTAAATCTCTGTATCAACCCAAATATGAATACCTCAGAAAGTTAATGAAGACTGTAAAAGAAATAGGGTATTACGAATACGATGATGGGGACACTGTTATACCTCCTGAAGATATTAAGCCAAATTCTGTGATAATATTCGATGATTTAGCATCATGCAATCAAAATATCATTAAAAGCTACTTCTGTTTTGGACATCATAAAAATACCGATTGTTTCTATTTATGTCAAACTTACTCATCAATTCCTAAACAACTATGCAGAGATAATGCTAATCTTATTGTTATATTCCAACAAGATATGACTAACCTGAAACAAATAGAGGAGTCCCAACAGTACTCTGCCAGTGGATTAAGGCCAGCCTAGATAAGAGGGTAATAGTATCCAATCTGGGCGAGGCTACCATTGAGGCGAAGGTGAGTACAGGCTGCCCTCAAGGAGGAGTACTATCTCCACTACTGTGGGCAACCCTCGTTGACGAACTCCTCCGGAAAGTTTCCGCAGAAGGCTTTTATTGCCTAGGATACGCTGACGACCTAGCAATAGTAGTCAAGGGGCGATTTGCGAACACCATATCAGAGCGTTCGCAAAGAGCCATAAACATTGTTGACAGGTGGTGTAGTGAGGAAGGACTATCCATAAATCCTCACAAAACCACAGTGGTCACTTTCACACGAAAAAGATCCTTGGGAGGCCTAAAACCCCTAAGGCTCAATGGAGTGGAAATTCCATTTGCCAGTGAGGCTAAATACCTAGGAGTCATTTTTGACCAAAAACTGACATGGAATACCCACATCCAAAAAGTCACACAAAAAGCAACTATTGCCCCGAGAAGGTGCAGGCAGATTTGTGGAAAAAACTGGGGATTAAACCCCAAGATGTCCCTATGGTTATATACTAGGGTCGTTAGACCCATGATAACCTATGGATCGGTGGTATGGTGGACCAAGACATTGCAGCCGGGAGCAGTAAGGCTATTAAGTGGCGCACAAAGGCTTGCTTGCCTGTGCGCCACAGGGGCCATAAAATCTGCTCCCACGGCGGCTTTGGAGGTCCTTCTAGATTTGCCACCACTACACATTTTCATCCAGGGGGAAGCTCGTTCGGTGTTGCACAGGCTAATGCAAGGCACAACGCCCATAAGGCAGCAACACGGTACAGAGCACCAAAAGTTATACTCAGAGCTGAAGGCAGACCCCATTCTGGGAATGCCCACGGACAGCATGGTCCCAAAGTATAACTTCTATAAAAATTTTCAAATCAAGATACCAGACAGAGGGGACTGGAAGAATGGCCCTCCGATATCAGCACAAATAGTCTGGTACACGGACGGCTCCAAGACAGAACATGGAGCAGGAGCTGGGATTTACGGGATAAGGTCGAAAACGGAAATCTCGATAAGTCTAGGAATGCATGCCACAGTATTTCAGGCAGAGGTGGCCGCTATACAGTGGTGTGCAAGGGAAATAATGAGGCAAGGAACTGTCAACCAGTCAATTGCCATTTTTTCCGACAGCCAGGCGGCGCTAAAGGCAATCGATTCCATGCAGGTCGACTCAAGACTAGTATGGGATTGTATTAACGCCCTTATGGACCTAGGAAGTCAGAACAAAGTGACCGTGGCATGGGTACCAGGACATGAGGGACACAGGGGAAATGAAAAGGCTGATGAGCTGGCTCGGGAAGGCGCATCTAATGCCCTGGTAGGCCCCGAACCCTTTTGTGGCGTGGCTAAGCCATGCAAACGAGAATCCATTAATAAATGGGTACAAGACAAATCTCTAGAATGGTGGAAGAGTTTCCCGCGACAGAGACAGGCCAAAGAGTTCATTAAAGAACGGTCGGCCAAATTCACGGAAGATCTACTAGGCCAAAGTAGAAAGGCCATTAGGATAATAGTGGGTCTTCTAACTGGACATTGTAGACTCAATAGGCATATGAGTCTAATGGGTCTGGCAGATGATGCAACATGCAGATTCTGTCAAGAGGAAGAGGAAACCTCAGTACATGTGCTGTGCCATTGTGAAGGCCTAGCCAGACTGAGATTCCAAATACTTGGTGAGGAAAAACCAAGAGCGGATAGCTATACTAAGGAGCCCCTATCAAGGCTATGGAGTCTGGTATAAAAGACAAAGCTGGATGAGGAACTCTAAATGAATTAGATTAGGAGCGCCACAATAGATCCAAAGAGGTCGCGGTGGCCAAGGCTAAGCGGCCAGCTCCTCCCTTCAATCTAATCTAATCTAACCTGAAACATATTTTTGATGATCACGTGAATGTTGATGAGTTTTCAAAATTTCAAAGAAGTATGCGCATTTTACTGGAAAGATAAATATGGCTTTGTTGTGATTGATAAAGATTGTGCTATAAATTCTGGCAGGTATCGTAAAGGATTCGATAAATTCATACATATATAAAGTAAATACACTAGATGTATGGTCAGTAAACATGGATAATCGAGTAAAGGAGCAACTGTTAAAGGCAAGGAAGGCGTTAAAAGTGAAATATAAAAGCTTGAAAAGTGATATTGTCAAATCGCAGTCACGATTAGAGAAAACTTACAAACCCATAACTCAACCACTTAAAGAATTGGTATCAAGTCTCAGTAAAACTGAAAATAATATTTTTCCAAAATCTTATTTGAAAAGAAAATTTAAAGATGAATTGAGCCCTCAAAGTTTTAGCTCTAAACCAAGAAATCAACCACCTTTAGAATACTATCATACAACGGTGCCAATCAATTTAGAAGATGAAATATTTCAGTGTGATCCTACAACATCAAGGCATGAATTTGGTGAAAGCTATTTTGATGAAACATTTCCAACACCAGTAACAGATACAACGACATTGACAGAACAGTTCAAAAAACCACTACCACGAGCGTATATACAAGATAAAATTGAAGATGTTAAAAATGTGTTTGATGATACTTTTGGTGTTTACTTCGACCCGTTTACAAAAAAATACGCAATTGGTGATTCTACTGTTGATTTTGATGGAGCCGATTTCTTGATTAACGATGAATTTAAATACAAGGGTACACCTGGATTATATGAATTAATATTTAAAAAGCATCCTGTAGGATATCGAACAGTGGATGTGTATGCATATATTGATATTATTAAGAGGACTAATGATCAGTACTTAGGTTATAACCCTGAAAAAGGTCTGTCTACATCACGCGCATCTAAATTTATCGATATTATAAAACCACGAGTTACGAATTTGTACTCGATGGCACAAGAGAAGGCGGATAAGAAAACTACTTAAAAAAAAAAGCCTCAGCTTTACCAGCAATATTACCAAGGTCGAGATCTACTTCACTACCTTCATCACAATTGATCAAAACTAGAAGTCAAGTGAAAAAAAAAGGTGGAAACCTGAAAATGATGGAACTTAATAACAAAAAAATTGAATATAAGCATTTTGATGACTATAATGAAATTGTAGATCGGCTAAAATTACTTACAGCATCACAATTGGCGGGGAATACTGGACATAATAATGAAATACTTTCTATAATAGAGGAATTGAGGGAGGGTGAAATAATAAGATAAATAGTATGTAAAAAAATATTACTGTCATTTAGTGTGCAACATTGAAGCTTTAACAATGCCTATCGATAAGTTTGGAAGGTATATGTTGCGAAGTAGGTCAACGTATCCATCACCACATTCCAACTATTCACCTGTTTTAACATCATCACCAATATCATCACCATTTTACATTTGTGAACCATCTTCACATCATAGTAAATGTATTATAAATATTCGTGGTCATCATGAAAAATCTCAAAGTGTATTACGTTATACACTAGAAAATGCTGCAACTGAATACAAATTCCCCATATCTGGCAAAATTGAAAATATCGAGATTTCCCCCATTGATTCAACAATTTTTGGGGGTACTACTATCTTTACAACAGATAAACTTATAGGTAAAGTCATAAATAAAGGCGATGAGTTTACTTTCCTAGTACCGAGGAACCACCCATCTTTGTACGTTCAAATTGTGCTACAGTCTCCAGTAACCAAAAATGACTAATTTTAAAGACGAAATAGTAAACGAAGTCCATAAACCAGCTAGAAAACATTTTAGAAGACGAAGAGTAATTGTTAAAGGCCTCAATGATCTTTATCAAGCAGATCTTATAGAAATGTGTCCATACGCGAGAATAAATAAAGGTTATAAATACATCTTAGTAGTCATTAATGTATTTTCAAAGTTTGTTTGGTGCGAACCAATAAAAAATAAAACTATGAAAGTGGTTGCCCAAGCAATGAAAAATATATTGTCACAGGTTAAAGTACAACCTACAAATTTGCAAACGGATATGGGTGAAGAATTTTTCAATAAAGAATTCAACAAATTAATGGATGAGAGGAAAATTAATCATTATAACACATATTCAAATCTCAAAGCAAGTGTTGCAGAAAGAGCGAACAGAACATTAAAAAATAAAATGTGGAAACAATTTAGTTTACAAGGAAATTACAAGTGGTTAAATATTTTACCGGATATTGTAGTGGAATACAATGACACTAATCACAAAACCATAGGGATGAAACCAAAGGATGTAAAAAAAAAACATGAAAAATATTTACTGGCAACTTAAAAACAGTCGATCCAAGGAAACAAAAATTCAAAGTCAATGATCATGTGAGGATAAGTAAATATCGTGAGGCTTTTTCAAAAGCCTAATTGGTCAAATGAAATTTTTAAAATCAGGAAAGTTGTTCAAAGCAATCCTAGAACATATTTATTAAGAGATCAAGACGGTGATGAAATTAAAGGTGGTTTTTATGAACAATAAATTCAGAGAGTAAAGTATCCTGACATATATCTTGTGGAAAAGGTTCTATAAGAAGAAAGGGGGATAAACTTTATGTTAAATGGTTGGGATTAGACAAGAGATATAATTCATGAATTTCAAATAACCAAATTGTATAAGGATAAAGTGTAATATTTAATTTTTAATAAAAACAAATTTTAAGCATAATTTTTTTATTTGTGTACCAGTTTCACACAGAAAAAATATCAATAATTGTTTACATCTCATCTCATCTTATCTATTGTACTCAATAGCACAAAAGATGAATAAAATTTTGAATTTGAATTTGAAAATTAGCAAATCTTTCATTATATACATTACATCTATGATTACTATCTAAAATGGGTGTGATAATTTTTGAAATTAATGCTATTTTTCTCTGGAAACGCACTCTATCATTAGCTAATGACATCCAAGACCCTCTCCTTGATGAGTTGTAGGCAAAATTCCATGTTACAAGGAAATAAATTTGATTACGCTTTTCATTAAATGTCACTTTCTTCATTTTATACCTTGCTAGTACACTCGGCTTCGAATATATTTGGGTAAATGTACATTAATTCCACGAGCATACCAAAATTTTCACTATTAGAATGTTCACTCGGTGGAAGTAGATTCTTTGCGTTGTCAAACACATTCCCTCCTTGGCGCTGTAACCCTTTCTGCACAATCTTGAAATAACTTACAAACTGCGATCTTCTTAACATGTCAACTCGGTACTTAACGAGTGGTAATAACTCCGACAATTTGCAGATTGATTCATATCCCAAATAGATATATAAATTATTTTTCCAAATTTTAATCACTCTTGATGTTGAAATTTCTTCAAAGTATATAGAAAAACTTCCAGCACGTATAGGTTCCACTTTATTATTAGTGTATAAATAATTTGTTATTATACTTTCATTTGCAATAAACTGGATCCACTCGTTTTCATCGAAAACTATTACATCATTTTTATTTCCTGACAGTATTATACAAGGGGTATAGCACAAGTCATATGATAACCCTGTTGACACAAATTTACATTTAGATTTATTCAACTTATATATTCGTTTATTGAGTACTACTAAGTCATGTTTACTCTGAGGTGTTGAAGGTAAATCACCAAAAAAATCGAATTTAAGCTCAGGTAAATCGAAAATATTATTTTGTGTCATCTTGAAAAACTGAATCAAGGAAGATTCTTAGTGGCAATTTATATGAGCCGTAGAATGGTGGGAGGTATTGGTACTTGTTTCATTGGACGGTGATGGTGTGAGGTTGTTCTTGAACTCTCAATAATAAATTGATAATTCTACAGGGATTGTCCCACTGCTCCATATTTTCACTTTATCGTATGGATACATTGTCTCTGTGTAGCTTTTTATTGGTAATTTCTGAAATTCATTCAATTGACATTTTCTTAAAATGTCACCTAAAATATACTTCGCATCATAATCTGTTGATAAACGAATATCCTGACCACGAGTCATCATATGTTTTAAAATTTTAATCAGCAACTGTTTAGCATTATTCATTTTCCTCTTATGTTCTAAATTTGCGCCTCGTAGAACATCAAACATCATACACACATGTAATGCGCCTGCATCAACCGAACCAACTTTAAGCACATTTTCTGTAGCCATCCAAGTACTGTCAAACCAAAAATTTGCAACTTTCTCAATACCTGTTTTCATATTTTGAGTCAATGTACTTGAGTCTAAGTCTGTGTCACTACTTTCACACACTTCCTCAAATTCTTGAGGATCCATCTCCTCAACAGGAAAATGCATTGGTTAATATGATTTCTTGTCCGAGTCACTACTATCACTCTTTTCTTCAATCCTCTCCATAACAAGGATAATTTCTCAACAAACTTGAATCATGTACTAAAAACTTTTACTTCAGCTTTATACATATGGCTATTGTTGTCAAGGTCACGTTGGCAAGACTAAGGATATTGATCAAGAGCATTTATTTATCAATGAGAGAACTAGAACACCCCACCACAAAACCCCCCACCACACCACCCCCACTTTCCAATTTCATAATGAGAGAACTAGAACCTCCCACCACACCACTCCCACTTTCCAATTTCATAATGAGAGAACTAGAACCCCCCACCACACCACCCCCACCAATCTGCGATTGGTGGGGGTAGTGTGGTGGGGGGTTCTAGTTCTCTCATTCTTTACCTACTTTTATAGATGAATAAAGTATCTATCTCTCTAGAACATAATATACTTCACAAAAAACGTGTTTTGAGTGAATTACCAGCCTGAGGGACATAGGAAGTGGAAAACATAGGGGCGGCAGTGCATTCTTGCACGATTTCTAGTAAATACCTCTGTATATTAATTTCTGCAAAAGATTTAAATAATTTTTTTTATGACCATCATCAAAAATGTCATTTTCTTTATCTCTCAGCATGCGTCAAAAACTTCCACTACGTGGAGGAAGTAATACAATGAAAATATCGATAAGTCAACCTAACGGTTTGATGAGCTAAATATTTCACTGTTTTCAAAGCAACCTTAGTTGCATCTTAAAATTTAATTAAAAAAATCTGGCAACTGAAATTACGGCCCATAAAACATTTAAAAAAACATTATTTTTTTTTTTTTTTAGGTGTAGCTTTAATTCAATACAATAAATATTAAAGTAAATTGAAATGTTTTTTTTTTAATATATGATTACCTCATTTTTTTTAGAATACAGGTTACATACTGGGAGTAATATGTGTATTCTTCTAAAAGTTAAATTTTTCAAAGAGATAATTTCAGGTAATTAATTTTAAAAAATGTACCTAATGCCGATTATTTAGTAATGCCTTTAAATTACAAAACATGAAAAATTAAAATGAGCAAAATTTAAAAAATTGGTCTTTAAATTGATTTTACGTTGTATTTATCTATACAGGTTCAGTGACTAAGAGTCATTAATTATGTGATTTTGCCAACATTTTGGTATTTGTCAATACGAATATTTTGTTAAAAACACGATATAATAGTATCAAAATAATTTTTTACATATTATTTCTTTTCATTTTTATAGTTTGGCATCTAAAGAAGAAAATTATACGAGGCGATTCTGATGATTTTAACATAAAACATACCTTATTTCAGTTTAATCAAGTACTTTAGAAAACGCAGTATTACTGCATATAATAATCTTCTATAATAATAATAATAATAATAATAATAGGGCATTTTCTTTATTTTTAAAAATTTTCGCGTCGCTCGTCAGTACGAAATGCTATTTCATCACAATGACCTAATTTTATAATATCTAAGTTTTTGAATATTTAAAAAAATGATTCTTGCACGTGGTAGGTAAGATTTAAAAAAACGAGTAAATTGTATAATTTAAGGGATAACTAAGACATAAAATAATTTGCATAAATTTCGACCCGCCACGCTAGTAAGGATGTAGAATAATTTTCTAAGTAATGCAAATATACCGACCTGCAAGAAATATGTAATTCATTTTATTAGGGACAATGGGCCTACAAAATGTTGGACTTCCCAAGCATTATTTGTGGAGTCATATAATTCTTAATTTACAAGGTGTTTCATTTAACACTGTAGTGCCCATCTAAAGCGAATGATATTTTGTTTGGTTATAGCTATCGAAAAAATATTTGTATGGTATTTCCCATTAGCGAAAAATCAGAAAAGAAAGACTACCTTGGAAATATTAATTTCCAGACATGAACAAAATATGCAATCTTTTTAACGAGTCATTTGTGAGTGTGCCAAATGTTAAACCAGTAATGGATAATATAAAACTACCACCTCTCTCCAATGCACAGTGGGTCAGGTTTAACGTTTTTTGGCCAAAACTCTGAAACTCCTGGAAACGCCTCAAAATTGACTGGCGTTGAGAGGAAAAATAATGAAAAAAATCCCATCGATAAATGGGGGTGGGTTTCAGGGGTGGAAATTAAAATAATTGAATAAAATTGTGAAAGTTTGGATTCGAATAGAATATTGCCTCCAAATTTTAGGAAAAATGGTTAAAAAATTCCACCGATATATAAGGCTGGGTTTCAGGGGGTGGAAATTGAAATAATTGGATAAAATTGTGAAACTTTGGATTCGACTAGAATATTGCCTCCAAATTCAAGAAAAAATGGTAAAAAAATTCCATTGAACGATTTCATGAATTGAAATAAATCAGTCATTACAATATCACTAATTATTTTACTCCTAAAATTGGGTATTTTTAACCTGCATTAACGTATTCAAAACGCCTTAACTCAAAAAACGGCAGCTAGGGGCAGCTGCAATTCACAGAATATATAGAGAACGCTATATTCAGTATTATTAAAAAAATTATAAAGGTAAAGCTTGCGAAAGTGAAGTGTAACAAAAATGAAAAGTTTCATTTTAATCAAAATTTACGGCTGAAACCGCTCACTCGCTAGAAGGCTATAATTCGGACACCAAATAACAAATAAAGTCAACTAACTGCCTATAATAAAGCTCTTGCCTTGTTCTATGCCAGACATGGCTGATTCGTTCAATTGAGGGCAAAAAAACCAAAAATTCACAGTCGTGTAAACGCTAAATTTTTACTGTACAATTTTAAACTTGAACACGTGTTTCCTTCTCGAGCTGTAGAATGCAAATGCGGCAGGTATAGGGATCAATGCCTTTTGTTTCCCCAAGAATAACGTCCACCCTTACCAAAAAGCATGTTTGTTACTCGTTTTTCGGAAGTTGGTGAAATTTGGTTCATTTGAGTTTTGGCCAGAAATCTCTTAAAATGACCCACTGTGCAATGTTAGCTTTTATTTATTTCCTACTACATCGGATGAAATAGAAAAAGCCATTATTAAAACTACTAAACCAGCAGCTGGTATTGATGAAATCTATGGCAAAGCTTTAAAAGCAGTAAACAATATTGTAAGTATTCCACTTTCTTACATAATTAATGAATCATATTGTGAGGGGAAATACCCAAATGCACTAAAAATTTCAAAATCAATCTCAATATTCAAGAATAAAGGATCCAGAAATGAGACAAGTAACTATCGGAATATCTCTTTGCAAAGTCAGCTAGCAAAAGTTATTGATATCAGTTTTAATACAAGATTAAATACATTCTTAGAAGCACATAATCTATCAAATTTTCAAAATGGTTTTAGGCTTAATAGATCTACATCAACTGCTAGAGCAGATCTATGTACAAGTGTGTATGACTGTTTAAACGACAAACAATATCCAGTTGCCTTATATTTCGATACGAACATTGGAAATTAATATTTCCAATTCTTTTGATAACCTTCATTCTGGTTACATTAGAAATTAATTATTTTCAAAACACCTACATATTCAACCAAAACTGGAAATCTAATTGAAATATCAATTTTAAATCTCTACTTTTCCGACAACCCACATCTGGTCGCGCTAAAGAACAAAGAGTGCTAATAATAATCTAAGCAAGGATTTAAATAAACGATTTTTCTTCGACAATGAAAAAAGATATGGGAGACAACTCATTCGATTCGGAATGAGAATTCCTAGAGGGTACAATAAATTTAAAAAACGCGCCTTCAAAAATTATAAAATTTATAAAAAAATTAAGTTAACAAGATAGATAGATAGATAGATAGATACTTTATTCATCTATAAAAGTAGGTAAAGAATGAGAGAACTAGAACCTCCCACCACACCACTCCCACTTTCCAATTTCATAATGAGAGAACTAGAACCCCCCACCACACCACCCCCACCAATCTGCGATTGGTGGGGGGTTCTAGTTCTCTCATTCTTTACCTACTTTTATAGATGAATAAAGTATCTATCTATCTATCTATCTATCTTGTTAACTTAATTTTTTTATAAATTTTATAATTTTTGAAGGCGCGTTTTTTAAATTTATTGTACCCTCTAGGAATTCTCATTCCGAATCGAATGAGTTGTCTCCCATATCTTTTTTCATTGTCGAAGAAAAATCGTTTATTTAAATCCTTGCTTAGATTATTATTAGCACTCTTTGTTCTTTAGCGCGACCAGATGTGGGTTGTCGGAAAAGTAGAGATTTAAAATTGATATTTCAATTAGATTTCCAGTTTTGGTTGAATATGTAGGTGTTTTGAAAATAATTAATTTCTAATGTAACCAGAATGAAGGTTATCAAAAGAATTGGAAATATTAATTTCCAATGTTCGTATCGAAATATAAGGCAACTGGATATTGTTTGTCGTTTAAACAGTCATACACACTTGTACATAGATCTGCTCTAGCAGTTGATGTAGATCTATTAAGCCTAAAACCATTTTGAAAATTTGATAGATTATGTGCTTCTAAGAATGTATTTAATCTTGTATTAAAACTGATATCAATAACTTTTGCTAGCTGACTTTGCAAAGAGATATTCCGATAGTTACTTGTCTCATTTCTGGATCCTTTATTCTTGAATATTGGGATTGATTTTGAAATTTTTAGTGCATTTGGGTATTTCCCCTCACAATATGATTCATTAATTATGTAAGAAAGTGGAATACTTACAATATTGTTTACTGCTTTTAAAGCTTTGCCATAGATTTCATCAATACCAGCTGCTGGTTTAGTAGTTTTAATAATGGCTTTTTCTATTTCATCCGATGTAGTAGGAAATAAATAAAAGCTAACATTGCACAGTGGGTCATTTTAAGAGATTTCTGGCCAAAACTCAAATGAACCAAATTTCACCAACTTCCGAAAAACGAGTAACAAACATGCTTTTTGGTAAGGGTGGACGTTACTCTTGGGGAAACAAAAGGCATTGATCCCTATACCTGCCGCATTTGCATTCTACAGCTCGAGAAGGAAACACGTGTTCAAGTTTAAAATTGTACAGTAAAAATTTAGCGTTTACACGACTGTGAATTTTTGGTTTTTTTGCCCTCAATTGAACGAATCAGCCATGTCTGGCATAGAACAAGGCAAGAGCTTTATTATAAGCAGTTAGTTGACTTTATTTGTTATTTGGTGTCCGAATTATAGCCTTCTAGCGAGTGAGCGGTTTCAGCCGTAAATTTTGATTAAAATGAAACTTTTCATTTTTGTTACACTTCACTTTCGCAAGCTTTACCTTTATAATTTTTTTAATAATATTGAATAGCGTTCTCTATATATTCTGTGAATTGCAGCTGCCCCTAGCTGCCGTTTTTTGAGTTAAGGCGTTTTGAATACGTTAATGCAGGTTAAAAATACCCAATTTTAGGAGTAAAATAATTAGTGATATTGTAATGACTGATTTATTTCAATTCATGAAATCGTTCAATGGAATTTTTTTACCATTTTTTCTTGAATTTGGAGGCAATATTCTAGTCGAATCCAAAGTTTCACAATTTTATCCAATTATTTCAATTTCCACCCCCCTGAAACCCAGCCTTATATATCGGTGGAATTTTTTAACCATTTTTCCTAAAATTTGGAGGCAATATTCTATTCGAATCCAAACTTTCACAATTTTATTCAATTATTTTAATTTCCACCCCTGAAACCCACCCCCATTTATCGATGGGATTTTTTTCATTATTTTTCCTCTCAACGCCAGTCAATTTTGAGGCGTTTCCAGGAGTTTCAGAGTTTTGGCCAAAAAAACGTTAAACCTGACCCACTGTGCATTGGAGAGAGGTGGTAGTTTTATATTATCCATTACTGGTTTAACATTTGGCACACTCACAAATGACTCGTTAAAAAGATTGCATATTTTGTTCATGTCTGGAAATTAATATTTCCAAGGTAGTCTTTCTTTTCTGATTTTTCGCTAATGGGAAATACCATACAAATATTTTTTCGATAGCTATAACCAAACAAAATATCATTCGCTTTAGATGGGCACTACAGTGTTAAATGAAACACCTTGTAAATTAAGAATTATATGACTCCACAAATAATGCTTGGGAAGTCCAACATTTTGTAGGCCCATTGTCCCTAATAAAATGAATTACATATTTCTTGCAGGTCGGTATATTTGCATTACTTAGAAAATTATTCTACATCCTTACTAGCGTGGCGGGTCGAAATTTATGCAAATTATTTTATGTCTTAGTTATCCCTTAAATTATACAATTTACTCGTTTTTTTAAATCTTATCTACCACGTGCAAGAATCATTTTTTTAAATATTCAAAAACTTAGATATTATAAAATTAGGTCATTGTGATGAAATAGCATTTCGTACTGACGAGCGACGCGAAAATTTTTAAAAATAAAGAAAATGCCCTATTATTATTATTATTATTATTATTATAGAAGATTATTATATACAGTAATACTGCGTTTTCTAAAGTACTTGATTAAACGGAAATAAGGTATGTTTTATGTTAAAATCATCAGAATCGCCTCGTATAATTTTCTTCTTTAGATGCCAAACTATAAAAATGAAAAGAAATAATATGTAAAAAATTATTTTGATACTATTATATCGTGTTTTTAACAAAATATTCGTATTGACAAATACCAAAATGTTGGCAAAATCACATAATTAATGACTCTTAGTCACTGAACCTGTATAGATAAATACAACGTAAAATCAATTTAAAGACCAATTTTTTAAATTTTGCTCATTTTAATTTTTCATGTTTTGTAATTTAAAGGCATTACTAAATAATCGGCATTAGGTACATTTTTTAAAATTAATTACCTGAAATTATCTCTTTGAAAAATTTAACTTTTAGAAGAATACACATATTACTCCCAGTATGTAACCTGTATTCTAAAAAAAATGAGGTAATCATATATTAAAAAAAAACATTTCAATTTACTTTAATATTTATTGTATTGAATTAAAGCTACACCTAAAAAAAAAAAAAAATAATGTTTTTTTAAATGTTTTATGGGCCGTAATTTCAGTTGCATTTGCCAGATTTTTTTAATTAAATTTTAAGATGCAACTAAGGTTGCTTTGAAAACAGTGAAATATTTAGCTCATCAAACCGTTAGGTTGACTTATCGATATTTTCATTGTATTACTTCCTCCACGTAGTGGAAGTTTTTGACGCATGCTGAGAGATAAAGAAAATGACATTTTTGATGATGGTCATAAAAAAAATTATTTAAATCTTTTGCAGAAATTAATATACAGAGGTATTTACTAGAAATCGTGCAAGAATGCACTGCCGCCCCTATGTTTTCCACTTCCTATGTCCCTCAGGCTGGTAATTCACTCAAAACACGTTTTTTGTGAAGTATATTATGTTCTATTATTTATACAACTGGAAAATTTTAGCCGGCTATGTGTTTTTATGTTACCAAACCAAACCTGTATTTCCTGTACTCATATTTTTATAAGTCAATACACCTTTATAGCAGAAAAAAAATATTTAAAATTATTTTGTATTGCACACTTAATGGTAGGTCACCATTATAACTATATTAAGATAGTTCAACTCCCTGCCAAGGGATTTTCTGGTATAGTTGAGGAAATACATATGCTAA
The DNA here is from genome assembly GCA_936432065.2 of Rutpela maculata. Lineage (NCBI taxonomy): Eukaryota > Metazoa > Arthropoda > Insecta > Coleoptera > Cerambycidae > Rutpela > Rutpela maculata. The sequence continues at coordinate 98,783,448 of OW386288.2, read as the reverse complement.
AACGAAAGGGGTAGCGGGAAAGGGAAGTGTAGTGATATCCTTTGTCGGTCTCTCTTGTTGGCTTTGGGTGGTTTATCGTCAAGCTTTGTGATTACCCGCCTTACGCCGCTAACCCCTCCAGAATCTCGATTGCCGCTATTATAATTACTGTCTTGCGGAATACGTTAAAAAATCGAAAACACCAAAAAAGTCGGTTTGATTAACTTTTAAATGCCTATCAACAACATACAGCGTGTTCCATTTAAGATTTTTGACTTATCAACGTTTAAAACTTTGCAAAGTGACAGCGACTTTACAACCACCCTGTTGTATAGAAAACTTTGAGTTCTTTTACGACTGTTCTTCACAATGTTATGTGCCAATCGTCTATGCAAAGTTGCAAATTCTACAAATATATAGTATCGGAATTATTAATTTTTCCACGTTGACCTCCATCGGTCATTTTTTTTTTGTCAAATGCTTATAACTCAGATAATAGACATTTTAGGCACATAGTGCCTTATATGACTATGATGAATATTTAAAGTAGAACATAAAACTCCAATAATATACAGGGTGTTCCATTAAAAAAATTACAATTTTATCTTGTCGCCCTGTATAAAAGCATGAAAAAATTGGATGTTAGCAAAAATAATAGTTCATTTCACTTTAACATTTATTTCATTGTTTCTGAAAAATGTATAAATTAACAAGCAAAAAACGTACTCTTCGCCTGTTTACTGAACTTTTTATATAATTGTTACACATTCTATAGGATACTCCTCGCAATTTTTTGTAAATAATGTTAGTTTTAGACATTTTTAATTTTATAGTACGAACTTAGTTGGTAAAATAAAGTAAAAATTAAAAAAACTAGAGCAAACCCCATTTGGGTTTCGAACCTGGGACCCTTGGAAATTCTAACGGGAGAAGCACCAGCGAATTATCTACAGCCACTCCTACATCCCGCAAGGTTAGTGACTGTAAATTCCAGATTCGTGTGCCCTAAGAAGACGGAGGGACCCCAGGATAACTGCCTTCTGCATTTGGCCTGCCAACCACTCGGCTGATTTTTGGCAGGCTGGTATGGTCTTTAATTCCGAGAGCAGCATAGGCCTCATTCCACAAAGTACACCGATTATCAGGACGATCATCTTGACCGAGTAGTCTGGGTATAGCACTCGGAGCTTATACCGGAGATCTTTGTATTTAGTCCGTTTTTCCCCCTCCTTCAAGATGATGTTTGTCTCGGCAAGTGCCGAGAACTCGATGACATACATCATCTTGGTTTGGTGGTCAAGGAGGAATATGTCGGACTTGTTTGCTTGAATCTGCCTGACCGTCGGGAACGAGTAGTTCCAATAGATTCAGCATTTCTCGTTCTAGACAATGGACTCGATTTCTCCGGGGACATAAGGCAGCACTGGTGTTTGGTCTACTTGGTATGAGTGCCGTAGGTGGTAGTATAGCACTCGTAAAGCCGCGTTATGCCTATGGATGTAGGCCGAAGTCGCGTAAATCGGGCATGCAGATAGTAAGTGCATGAGCGACTCCGGCGCCTGACGGCAGGTCCTACAATTAACGTCAGGGACCTCCACACCCATAATGCGACTGCGGTAGACCAAGGTATTAATAACACCATCTTGGCAGGCCACAATGAATCCCTCGGTCTCCGACTTTAGCCCTGCTGACCGTAAAAAACCAAAGGTCAGCTTAGTCGATAAACACACCATGCATGGGCTTATCGACGTGCTGCCTGAACAGATTTCTCTGCTCGGCAGCTTTAATTTGGGCTTACAGACGATTTGGCGCCAGCTCAGTTACTGATTCTAGATCAGCACGTCGCCGGCATCCTCGCCTGAAGTCTAATATGAGACCGAGATCATCTGCGGCCTTGCGTGCTGCCTTAAATAAAAATGCGCCAACTTCTACAGTTTCATGATCTCTCACAAACTGCAGGAGTGGGTCCGAGCTCCTGAGGATGTTGCATGAAACACTCAGCACTACTCGGCCATGCGTGTACTCCAGACTCAAGAGTCCTCGGCCTCCCCGGTTGGCGTGGGAGGTACACTCGAGGAACGGACGACCTAGGATAGATGCTTCTATGAACATGCATCATCTTGCGGGTATCCCTATCCAATTGGCGCAACTCATCTTGTGTCCACTTAACTACTCCAAAGGAGTAGAGCAGAATCGGAACGGCAAGCATATTAGTTGCAGACACCTTGTTCTTCCCCGAAAGTTCGGAAGACCAAATGTTGTTCCACACCCAGGTACGTGTAGGTCTCTCTGGCATCCAAATGTCGTAGGATGCTTCCATCTGCGAGCTGAGCGTCTTCAAGGAATATCCCGCTTCGTCCTCTCTTGAGGTGGACGACTGCACACAACCCGAATTCCATGCCAATGGCCCGCGTATACTCTTGGACCACCCTAAGAGAGTTTTGGAGTTCGTACTCTCCGGAGGCATAAAGTTTTAGGTCATCCATATAAAATAGACCTTATGCCTCCGATTGCTGGGTGGACCACATTGGTATCCGCGGGTTTGGCGGAGCCCGACAGACAACGGCAGCAGTGAGAGGCAAAATAGGAGAGGACTCAGAGAATCACCCTGGAAAACTCCTCTCCCAAATGTTACCAACTCTGTCGATACCCGCTGAGCACCAGATGTTATGGTAAAGCGGGTTCTCCAGAGTGGTATCAGCTGTTCGATGCATCTCACTAGTGGGGCAGGTACCACAAGGCATTGAAGCAAGTGAAACTATAGGGCATGGGATGTTGTGTCAAATGCCTTGCGGTAATCAATCCACGCCATTGATAGATTACGCTTGTATTGCACAGAATCCTGTGTAATACAGCGGTCTATCAATAGGTTCTCTTATTATTATTATTATAAGACATGAGCTAAAATCACATTTTTACGGTTGTATATTGCATTATGAAAGGTATATTATTTGTAAAATATATAAACATGTAGATATTAAAATGAAATATCATTCCACCAGATTTCTATTCAATTGCAAAAACATAAAAATCAAAAAATTTTTTTTTCATAAATCATTTTATATAACATTTTTATTTACCAATCAATTTTGTTCAAAAACAGTAGGGTCCTTCCTCTAGCTAACACTAACTTACTGTCCAAGTTTCAGTACAATCGGATTTTTCTTTCTTGAGTTATCGTGTTTACAAGAAACGTGACGGACGGACGGACAGACAGACGGGCATTTTGAAAGTTGTTCAGAATTCGTTCACTAACACAATGATATGAAAATTTTTTGTCTGCGAGCGATATTTACGGTTTTAGAAATGTGCCGATTAAATGCAATGTACTCTTCGTTTTCATATTTGTGAAGAGTATAATAATGAACGTTTAAATATATGGCTAGCAATAAGAGTCTGTTGAGCACATTATTAGTATTATATTTACTTTTAGTAAATATTACTTTTAATTTTATCCAATCAAAAATACCCACTTGTGGCTAACTTGAATCTGTTGGAAGCAGAAACTTCTAAAAATGCTTGCTGTAAAAAATATAACGTAGAGGGTGCTCTAACACTGTACAATAATACACAATCCGTGCATGCCACAAATATTGTGGAACGTGCCACATGTAAAACGATGCATTTCTGGCAACTTTTCACACATTTTGCCTTTTCAGAGAATAGTCCTGTAACTTATTCTCTATGATAACGAATATTGTGAACCGTGACGGATAAATGGTCCCCCGAAGCATTGATAATAGGTAGACCGCTAAAATATGGTCAATCGCAGAGTTCTGATGATAAGGACTCTGGCATACGCGTGTATGTATGCCACAGTTTTGGAGTATCCCAGAAATAAGTTTGATGCACACACAGGTCTCCATAAATATGATCGCACATACATACACACACACACCCACACGCGCCGGTGTACGCACACACCCACACACACACACACACACACACAGACGGACGGACGGACAGACAGACATTTTTTATTTGATATATAAGTTCTGTTACAAAACTGACTTCTGTACAAAAAAAATGTTTTCTAAGATAACACAGCCCCACAAAAAAAAGTGGTCCGTCCGACGGACCAGACTAGTGTAACTGTATGTATTTGGACCCGGTGAAACCGAATCCGAAGTCAGAATTGTTAGATTGGCTCGTTTTTCACCCCCAACCCCTAAAAACACCCCTCCAAAAAAAATGGTCTATCCGGCGGACCAGACCAGTATACTCTTATGTATTTGGACCTGCTGAAACCGAATCCGAAGTCAGAATCGTCAGATTGGCTCGTTTTTCACCCCCAACCCCCCAAAAACACCCCCAAAACAAAAACAAAGCGGTCTATCCGGCAGACCATACCAGTGTATCCATATGTATTTTGACCCGCTGAATCCGGATTCAAAGTTAGAATTAACAGATTGGCTCGTTTTTCACCCCCAACCCCGAAAAACACCCCCCCCAAAAATGATTTGTCCGACTGACCAGACCAGTGAACTCTTATGTATTTGGACCTGCTGAAACCGAATCCGATGTCAGAATTGTTAAACTGGCTTGTTTTTCACCCCAACCCCCAAAAACACCCCCAAAACAAAAACAAAGTGATCTGTCCGGCGGACTATACCAGTGTATCCTTACCAAATACATAAGGATACACTAGTATGGTCCGCCGGGCAGACCATTGGGGGGGGGGGGTTGGGGTTAGAGGTGAAGACGAACCAATCTGACAATTCTAACTTCGGATTCAGTTTCAGCGGTCCAAATATATAAGGATAATAGTCCGCCGGACAGATCACTTTGTTTTTGTTTTGGGGATGTTTTTTGGGGTTGGGGGGTGAAAAACGAGCCAGTCTGACAATTCTGTCATCAGATTCGGTTTCAGCAGATCCAAATACATAAGAATACACTGGTCTAGTCTGTCGGACAAGCCATTTTTTGGGGGGTGTGTTTTTCGGGGTTGAAAAACGAGCCAATCCTTCAATTCTAACTTCGAATCCGGATTCAACAGGTCAAAATACATAAGGATACACTGGTATAGTCTGCCGGATAGACCACTTTGTTTTTGTTTTGGGGGTGTTTTTTGGGGTTGGGGGTGAAAAACGAGCCAATCTGACAATTCCGACTGCAGATTCGGATTCAGCAGGTCCAAATACATAAGAATATACTGGTCTGGTCCACCGGACAGACAATTTTTTTTTTGGGGGGGGGGTGTTTTTTGGGGTTGGGGGTGAAAAACGAGCCAATCTGATAATTCTGACTTCGGATTCAGCGGGTCCGAATACATACGGATACATTGGTTCGCCGGACAGACCATTTTTTTTTGTGGGGCTATGTAATTATTAAAAAATTTTGTCCAGTTATAACATCCCTGTTTGATTAAATCAAATAGGTATAACAATCTATAGTTATTTTGAGCTCTTTATGAATGTTTTTTTTTCAATAAAAAATCATGAAACTTCTTACTATAGATAAAGTTGTTAATTTAACTAAATATTTCTTACAAAAATGAGAAGAAAACCACAGCTTTGATGCACAAAAACTTCGGCAATGGATTCATAGGCCTTAATTCTGCTAAACTGGCTTTGTAAAACATAACCAAACAATACATAGCAATAAATTGTGATATATTATTTATAGCTATTAAATAGGGAAAGGCAACATTTCCTTTAAACTGCCCATCACCATATACATCACATATTTTGCAAATGCTAAAAATAAAAAAAAAATAAAAATAATAATTAAAAACTTATTTTATACAAAGTACTTAAAACCCATTAACGCCCATCAATATTTTAGAGTGGAGTTGGCAGCAGATATGGATGATTTAAGATCTCTTTATGAGAGGAGTCAGTGATCAAAAACAATACGTCACTTATTTGCAGCAAGAATCACATGCCATATTACAGCAACCTTCCTCCGCACTAGTTGTCGTGTAGGAGCTAAATAAAAAAAGTCACTAAAGAGGGTGAAAAAAAATTGAACAGGTCGCTAAAAATTATGAAATTATGAAATAAAATTTTATCGTCGCTCAGTTAATGTTGGAATTTTATTATTTAATATCGATATTGAGGTCGGTGTAAAATAAATAAATAATGAAATCAAACGTATTTTTAACTGAAAATATAGTGATTTATAAATAATAAATTCAATTAACTGGGTGACGGTGATACTTTATTTCATAGTGTTACGTGCTTACACCCTTTTTGTAAACACCCTGTGTTGTGGGTTCGGAAATTATAACACCAGGGTAACACTAAACACTAATTTATTAACTTACTAATTACAACTGTGTACTACAACTCACTACTTCAGTCCCTTGATCTGTTCTGCTCACTTTCTGACCATCAACTAAACTCAATTGCCCCGTTCTCACAGCTTGTCATTCCTTTATATACCCAGGTTATTGGTTCTGGATCTTTCTAGTACATTCCAGTACATTCTACAATGCTCAAGAAGATGTCTGTAATGTAGAGAGTTGAAACACATAACACTGCCCTCTCCTTAAGCCTGAACGTCCCGGTCAGGCAATTCAGTCTCTTTCACATACTTCGCCAGTCTATCCAAGTGTACGATTTTCATCTTTGACTTTTTACTTCTTTGTATTCGACAGACGTCATTGATCCGGGTGATGACTGAATACGGTCCTTCCCAAGGTGGTTGAAACTTCAGAGATCTCCATTCCTTCCGCTGTGGGTTGTACAGCCAAACCAGATCCCCCACTTCTTTGTCTGAAACATCCTTCCACACTGGATATTCTTTTGCTCTCAACATAGGTCCAATTTCTACATCGTTCAATTGCTCTTGCGTCAGAGTTTGCTTTGTCCAATTGTCTGGAAGATCTACCTTGACAGTGTTGACATCAACCTCGTTCGGCAATTTTTCAACACAACGCGTTGTCAATAGCCTTGTTTTCTGGCATTGATCGTTCACTTTTGACAGAATAATTTGTTCCTTCCCAATCCATAAGACTCACTTTCCCACGTCAACAATAAATCCGTACGTGTCCAATCTGCAAACCCAAGTCTACTTCTCCATGAGCCGTAGCCCTGTCTCCCGTAGCTGTCCGGACAATCACTTCATTTTGCCTCTTGTTAACCCTCATGTCCGATATAAATCCTGGCCGTACTATTGATGACGTAGTACCTGTGTCGATGGTAAACACACATTTCCTGTCATTTACACAACCTTCTAACAGTAGACTATTTGGAATTTCTCGAAGCTGGGAAATCTTTATTTTTCTGGGACATCCTGTTTTTCAGCCAGCACCGCCCCGTGCTCTTTACTCTCTCAGAGCTCCACTGTCGACAATCTCGCCTAATGTGCCCTAATTTTCCGCAGAGATAGCATCGGATACCCTTGCTTTGCTTTTCACTGCTTGTTGTTTGTCCTGCTTCCCTGAAGAGTTCATCATTTTGTCAGTATACTCAGCATAGTCTCCAGGCTCTTTTTATCCGCGTGTGACTCTTCGACTGTTATAGCATTCACTCCTGGCTGCGAGGTGTCTTTAAAGGCAGCCTCTATTTCAAGGGCACCCACCAAAGCCTCGCTAATACTTTGATGCCGCGATAATCTTAGAACTCGCCTGACCTCGTCGTCCCTTATGCCATCTAAAAAGGCCCCCACGGCTAATTGTTCCTGAAATTCTCTAGGTGCACTCGGATATGCCAGGTGTGCCAGTCTCTCTACCGCAGCTTCAAATTCTTGCAGACTTCCCCCAGCTTTTTGCACCGAGGTGTTGGTCGCCATACCTCAAGTCCAATGCAGCTTCCAAAACTTTGAAATCCTTTTGTTTTTCCACTGGGATGGTCTGAAGTAACTCTGAGGCTTGCTAGAACTAAGACCATAGCCTTTTCCTCGTTATCCCAGTTATTCGCAGATGCAGCTGTTTCGAATTGTCTCTTATAGGTCGTCCGTGAGCTTTGGAGGTTTTAACTAAAGACCTGATGATGCTATTAGCTGCCCCCCTTTCTCCCTCAACTGTCGTTTAAGGCGTTCTAGTTCTGTCTTGACTTCACCTACTTTGTCTTCGACCTTGTATATCTCTTCTTTAACTTCTTCCTTGACAGAAATGATTGCGTCCTGTTGTATTTTTATTTGATCGCTCAGAATTTTCCTTAATTCTTCCTAGCGTCTTGTTCCTCTTTTTTTCTTGACGCTGTCTTTCTTGTTCCTCTTTTTCCTTTTCATGTCGTCTTTCTTGTTCTTCTTTTTCTTGTTGGCGTCTTATTCCCAGATTTTCCGTTATTTTCTTTAATTCATCTCTTTCTTCTTGACGTCTTCTTTCTTGGTCTTCCATGATTTTTCTCATTTCATCTTTCTCTTCCTGACGTCTACTCTCTTGATCCTCCTTTTCTTCCTGACATCTTATTTCTTCTTCTTGATGTCTTCTTTCTTGCTCTTCTTTTTCTTCTTGGCGTCGCTTTTCTTGTTCTTTTTCCTCTTGACGTCTTTTCTCCTTTTCTCCAAATAGGTCCTTCATTTGTTTCTCTCCTGCCATACTTCTTGTTGTTATGGGTTATAACAATAGTTTTTAGTGACATTTTTTAAAAGTTCAATTTTTTATCAAAATTCATTAATAATACATCTTGTACGAAAAAACTAGACAACAGTTATTACAGAGAGAGAAAGTGTAACGGAATTTCTGTCGAAATACAGCTCCCTTTAACATTATGTTTTATTAATTTTTCGCTCTTTTGCGATCAGTTTTAAATATCTTGTGGAGTTTTAAAGTGATATGCTACAGTGTATGGTCACCTTTAACTTTATATCTGGTAGGTAAATGTAATTAAGACATCTAGCGCCGCGGTGAGGAATTTTGATACTGCAAGTTTGACGGTAAAAACGGGAGACAAATCTATCATTTTTGATCCAACGCTTGTAATGAGCGGATGGGTTCTCTGATCATGATGATAACATGGGAAGCTATGGTCTTGTGCATTTATTTCTCTTTTTATCTATTTAATCCATTTAATTTTCAATTATTTTATGTAGGTAATTTAATTGTATGTATATTTTAAGCTTGTGAGTGGACATATTTATTTTTCAGAAGAGTTACTAAACAGTGTGTTTTGTTTAAAAGGTTAAACACCTGTTTTCGTATCAATAATTAATTGACGTAGCGGTTAATTAATTATTATTATCGGCCCAATTGCCATTATCTTTATGTACCTTGATTATTTAACAATGATTAAATAATTATTATCGGCCCACTTGGCAATTTATCAACGTAAGGGTTAAACAATTATAGATTGACCCGTGGTGGTTATCATATTCTCTTTTATGGTTCCTAGATATTTTTCTGCTGTTTGATGCATTTTTATAGGTGAACTACATCCTGCTGTGTGAGACATATACGCATAAGCACATGATGTTGGTTCAGGAATCAAGGGTGACACTTTTTGGTTTTATGGTACCTAGGCTGGAACGAGGCTCAAAGCCAAATCTGTCCAGATAGTCTGCTGCTGGGAATATCTGTGGAAGACGTAAGGTAAGTGTTTTCTTTCTTAATTTCCTTATCTTTGATTAAATCTGTGGAGATTTAACCTTTTCGTGCCGGGAACCGGATATCTACGCATGACAAGAGGTTCACTTAATTACTGGAAACATATGTATCCACTGTGTTTACACATTATTAGTTCAACACTTTTCTTACCTCTCCCACCGTTTTTTTTTAATATACATATATATATTTATATATATATATGCATTTAGTACTTATACACCCCCGAATGTTATACGGTTAGGTGGTTTTTGCCTCCGATTTTACGAGTTCGCCTCCGATTTTGGAGGCGGAGACGTTTTGTGTTGTTTTCATTGTGAATGTCTTGATAATTAGTACATTCATGACTCATTATTATCAATAATGATCAGCTTTATTGGTGCGCACATAAAATTATGACAAAGAAGGAAGAGGTAGATAGAAGCATTTAACGACACTTTTTTTGAAGGCGGAAAATACCTATAAACATGTAAACATATACCATAGTCCACTACATTTTTTACCAGGTGGCTGCTGTTTTAAATATTTGATGTATATAGGTATTAAATGCTTCCTTATAGTAAAGTAGCGATATTGCCTCATAAACTTGGCAACAAAGTGAAGAAGCATGCTATTCCTATATACATCTGTAGACATGGTAACTAAAATTATCTTACTAAAAATATAAATAACTTTTATATACAGAAATAATACTTTCTAGAGATCAATGGGTTTTTTTTTTAATTTTTTCAATTTGGGAATAAAAAACGTTTATTTTGTACAGAAAGAAATATTTTTGTACCCCTTTATAGCTTGGAGCAAATTAAAAAAGTTCTTTACCTTATTAAAAATGTATTTATTTAACCACCACCTTCGGGATATAAAGATGCAAGTAATTTTTTTTGTTTTAGATACTTGTAAAAAGGTACTTATTGATGATTTTTAGTGAAATTAAATTTTTATCCTGTCTTGATGTCACATTTATTTACTTCTATAGATACTCACATACAGAAGTAATGGCTATATGTATAATTGATAGTAAGACTATAGATATGATCTGAAAACGTCTGATTTCCGCGGCCACCTACAATTATTATATTTTTATTTTCCTTAATAATAAATAAGCATCTTCTACTAAATAGAACATATTTATCTCACAAAAACTTCCAGCGTAACCAACAGGATATGAACATTCCTCAACATAACTAGTTGCCCTTAATCCACTATTTGCCACTGTCGCTGGCCTTATATAATAAAAGTAAAAAAAAAAATAGTAGAAGATGGTTTTTATTGGGGGGGCCTAAAAAGCAGAAAATAAAAAAATAATAATAATCTTCCACCTTCCAAAGATATTTTAAAAACTTAGATTATTTTGGAGCAAAAATGTAAATATTTCCCTCTAGCAAGAAATAAAAATGTTTTAAAAAGCATTGGAGACCAAAACTCTAGAATATATTTGTTGGTTAATCATAAATTTTGCTACTAATTAATGATGGTTTGTTGGAGTCGTCTTGAATGCTTTTTAAAAAATTTTTAAACATTTCAAAAATTTTTCCTGCTGAAGGGAAATATTTAAATTTTTGCTCCAAAATGATCTAAGTTTTGAACATTTTACTTCTTTATATCATCTCTTTGAAATATTTTATATTATTTTCTGCTTTTCTGCATTTCATTGGTTCCAAGTTTTCTCATCGCCAAACATGAATTTGGAGAAATACTCTGTAAAAATGTTGACGTAATGCCTCGGATGTTGGTGGCAGTCTTGGTAGAATCCCGGTAGTACTAGATTGGCCGACTAACTTATTGAAGATAATCTTGATGATTCAAAGATGTCTCTTTTTTGGGGGATTTATATACCGCTAGCGCGAATTGCTCTCCAGCACTTGTAATTTCTTTTTTCGTTGAGCTACGGTTGTTGAATATACGGACAACCTCTTCGAGATCTTTTCTTTTATTGACGCCTTCCACCGTTTGTACTTTTCCTTTACCAAAGAAAGCTGAAGTATTATCGCATCCACTGAACGTGTGGCCAAACAAAACTGTCTCCATACAGCTTTTTAAAACTTCCGAGGACTACAAGTCACGAGAACTGTAATCTTTATTTTTTATTTTTCTCTGAGCCTCTCTCAAGAAACGGATATCTTTATCTTCAGGTGCGAGAGCGATAATCAATGCGAGAAGATCAATATCTTGTCTGAGGATGACCAATGTATCATTTTCATGAGATTCGTTTAAGGCGGTTTGAACTATGAGTACGTCAGTGTCGTCTACATCAGTAATTGTTTTGATTCCCTCGTTTTTAAATCTCTCCATCAATTGCGAAATAAACCGTTCCTTTTTGTGAGATTGTTTATCATTTTATTTTGCGTTTCAGTCAGTGGCGTGTTCTCATTAAAAATAATTTCCGGTGAAATGTGGTTCAAAAGTCGCTGCTGTCTTTCGATGCTCTTCATACTGCAGGCATTGTCAGCATATCCGTCAAACACTACAGTCACTTCTTGGCCGTAATTATTACGAATAAAGCTGCTTCGGCCATACTACATGATGAATCAAATTGCCGCCATCAACAGTGAACTGGCAATCGGAAAAATCTATTGGACTCTCTTGTACAGCATTGAAAATATCATACAGAGACGATTTTTTAATTTTCCTCATTAACTCTTTTTCATCGAAGAGAAGAAGTGGAATAGCGAAGATGCATGAAATTTTAAAATGCTTGAAAAAGTGATTTGCTCTTAATATCCATTACGCAGAAAATGATTATAACAAAAGAAATTCCAAATAAAATTTATTTTCCGTAAAATTAAGATTACGCCGTGACTAGACGTACATCGGATGTATGGGCAATGGACGTACATTGGTTTGGTGCGCGTGCGTCAGGCGATCGGTTCGTTTTACTTCCACGTCCAGTGGAAGTATAGTAACGACAAAAAAATTTTTATTGTCCAAATAGGTTTAAAATGTCATGAAACGTCGAGATTTTAAGTTTGAGCGAAAAAAAATTTTCTGTCTGTCTGTCGGTCTGTCTGTCTGTCGGTCTGTCTGTAACTTTCTTTTGTGCGCACGTTTACTCTGGAACCGTTTAAGATATTGACTTGAAATTTGGTACACATATGTACTTTAACGAGATCTAGAACTAGATTATATTTTCATCTTGTTCCGTCGAAGGGTTGGGGGTTAAATTGGGGTAAATTTGTGGTAAATGGGTAAATCAAGCAGGTAAGAGTCCATGAAATTGGTATTTAGTATATACAAGAGAAGCTAAGGTCTCAAAAAAATTTTTGGGATTAGCCACCCCCATTACCACCCCCACCTCCTTATTAAACGGGATGAAAAAAAAAATGTGATTTAGTTTATGTACAGGAACCAGAAACCTCAAAATATTTTTTACTTCATCCACCCCCCACTACCACCCCCACCCCACTACCGATGTGGGGTATCGTTTTATGGGTTTTTGGGGTAGAGGAGTTCAAATATTATATTATTAAAGTTCCATAAACAATTATTTTCACATACAAGGTTTTTTTCGTTGTGAGTGACTTGGATAGAGAATCTGGATGTGGAAGTAGTGATTCCTTGGCAGCGGTTTTTATTTTCTTCTAACCATCTACTTCCAAGTCATAAAATAACCGCAGTGGTAAAACGTCGTCCTGGAAATCGAGAGATCCGCGGTTCAACTCCTACAAGGACCTGCTTTTTTTGTTGTTAAAAACTTTATTAATAATTGTTCTAAATTATTTTCATACCTGAATGTGCAAATTACGTTAGGTTAGGTTAAGGTTGTGTTATGTTCCTTCTTTTTATTACTGAAAAGGAACATATGCAACATATATGTTAGTATTAAACGTCAGTCTGCACTTGTTATATTACTATTTTTATGTATTTTTTTTAAATGTATTTATTCCTTGCCCTAAAATGACAAACGTAAGAAATTATACATAAATTTTGTACCTCTTCAAATGACTACTACGTGCGTATTATATCGCCGAAGTACAACTACATCATGGAGGTAGAATATAAATAAGGAGTAGCCATAAAGCTTATATCCTACAGTGAGAAACGGCCGCAGAACAGCTCGCCAGGTCCTGATTTAAAAAATGTTTTTACAGCATTTGAGGAGAAACATGTTAGTTGACTTTATACATTGACACTACCATATATTAAGCCAGTAGAGTAATGAATGAGATGACGGTTTCACATTTCAAGCAAATATAATATAATATAATCTAAAATACAATCTAGAATAAATAGAAAATAGGTTCAACATATCTTTTGAGTACAGACCTGTTTTAACCTATGAAAAGTGATTCCAAAACATTTCTTCTTATCGATACTCCTTTGATTTGTACAGCTACTTGGCAGACACGAAATCATATGTTATGGCGAAAAACACTATTTTCTATCAAAAACATTTATTTTATAATAATATTAATCTAAGATACATGGCATGTTTTGTTGACGTTTCGATCATACTAAAATGAGGAATGTGCTGCCACATTCCGCTTCTTATGGCGACTCCTTATTTATTCAACCTCCTTGAACTACATATGAGGTAAATTCGGGTTCTGAAAAGTACCGTCCGAGAACTGTCAGGAGTTTGCGCAGTTGCCTTTGATGCGGTCGGATTTGGAACTGCGCAAACTCCTGACAGTTCTCTGATAGTTCTGGGACGGTTATTTTCAGAACCCGAATTTACCTATGGTTTTCAATTTGGAGCGCACGCGCACAAAACCGATGTACGTTCATTGCCCATACATCCGATGTACGTCTAGTCACAGCGTTTAGATTATGCTGTAATTTGTAAACAAAACTACGTGACTGCAAACGGTTTCTTATTGGCATGAAGTCAATGACGACATCCGTTAGTCGGATAATTTGTCCAAAGTAGACGCAGTGTCCTAACCTCTCGCTGACTACGAACTAATTTGGAGAGTCTTGAATGTAAAATTACCATATTTGTAGTGATACTGTAGTTTTACATTTAGGCACAATGCAATATTTGTAATTTATAAGTCATAATAATGTTGTTCACTAGCTCATTATAGTGATGGGCTGCTAAATAGCAGTCTGCTATTTTTTAACTGCTATTTGCTTCATAGCAGTAGCAACTGTTACGAGCTCTGATAAATAGCTGCTATTTTTTAGCAGGTTGAAATCACCAGCTGAGTGCCAACGCGCCTTTGCAGCAACACAAGCAGGCTGCGTCGGCCCAATAGCAGTGATAGCACAAGCAGCGCATGCACATTCGTTCCGCTACAGCGAGCAGCCGCCAAGCGGGTCCACAGTGTAGCACTTAGGAAGGGAATATGTAATTCATGTAAAACTATTTTATTTTAACAGTATTTAACACATGATTATGTTCGTCTGCTCAAATATTTTAGAGGAATATAAAAAATAAACTAATAAATGTTATACAAATAATTTATATTTCTTTTGAAACTAATCATATTTAACTATCTATACAGCGATTGCGTTTTTTTTTATATAAAAATTTTTAATTTTTTGTTATCTGTTAATACGCGCCATTTAGCCAAAACAACTAATGCTAAGAAATAGCTGCTATTAAAATAGCAGCTATTTTTAACTGCTAAATGAAAATAGCAGTAGCAGAAGTAGCTGCTACACAAAAATAGCTGGTTCGACCCATCACTAGCTCATTAACCAAATAATAACACAATAACACCACAAACAAGAACTTGGTAAACTGACTGTAAACAATAAACTGACATTTGACAAACCCATCGAAATTGCTTTAGATATACGAAACTACAGAAGCATGTTTCTACGGAAAAAGAAACTTCCGTTCACTATTCCGTCCTTGTCTGACAAGATCTGATTGGTTGAAGAAAAAGTCCGATTGGCTTATCCGCATGTACACAGACCGAAAAAAAGGATGGAATATAGTGCACGCAAGTTTCTCTCTCTGTGTCACTTTCTCTAGTCGAGTGCACCTTCCAGTTTGTTATTAATTTCGATGGACAAATCATAACGGGAAACGTCACAGTTAATGGCGCCAAATAACTGCCGCTTTGAAATATCCAAATTACTCACCGATGAAATTATTTATTTTCTCGCTGTATTAACATTCAAAAAATCGTAAATTTTACATTTTTATAACTTTTTTTTGATGCTGTATCGATTTTCATTATAAAAAAAAATCATGCAACTTCTCTAGAAGCAAGCTCAAAGTTGAAACATGACTCCAAATCTTCTTTTGAGTGAACAGTACAGATTATCCTCTAATATAATTGCAACATAAACTACTTGCGACAAAACCCGCTACATATGCATCTAATAGAGAAAATTCTGCTCTATAAATTAATTCCTGAGCATTTTTCTAATTAAAGTAACCGGTTTTACGATATTCGCCGGCAAAATAAATTTACCGCTTGTCATCTAAATATTCGCTCACTTAGTAATAAATTTATTGATTTAAAAAACTTTATACTTGATAACTCTTACTCTGTAGTGGCTATTAGTGAATCTTGGCTTAATGCTGATCTTCCAGATTCAATGTATCAAATTCCAAATTACAATATAGTAAGGTATGATCGTGTTACCAGGGGTGGAGGATTTGTACTATACATATTAAGCAGTATAAAATATAACATTATTGAGATTCCCTTGGAGGAACCATCACTTGTGGAATTTTTAATGGTAAAACTGATTTTCTGTAAGGTTTCATTAGGTTTGGGGGTCATTTATCGTCCACCTGATGTGAACTATGCTAGTTTGTCAATACTGTCAGACATATTTGTTAACTTTGCAGCATTAAATATTGAAAATTTTTTTATCTTAGGAGATATTAACATTAATTTAATGAATGATAAT
Organism: Rutpela maculata; assembly: GCA_936432065.2. Lineage (NCBI taxonomy): Eukaryota > Metazoa > Arthropoda > Insecta > Coleoptera > Cerambycidae > Rutpela > Rutpela maculata. The sequence goes on along the minus strand of OW386288.2, from coordinate 98,767,172 downwards.
AAAATGACTAAATTCTTCAATAGATTGTTATTTGAATACGGCTGTAAGCAAAACATTGAAACTCCTACACGAATTACCGATGAAACGATGAAACTGAAACACTTATTGATGTGATAGTGTCAAATTCTGATCTTAATATTACAACACAAGTAACTAGCTTTAGTTTGGCCGATCACAATTTAATTGAATGTACATTAGAACTACTACATAGCACTCCGAATTCGTTAAAGAAACCAATACGATGTTTTAAGAATTTTGATATTAAAAAATTTCAACATGATGGCAATTTAGTTGCAGTCACATGACTCCAGTGAGTCATGTGTATCTCATACCAAATTTGAATGATAAAGTGGAATATTTCAATTCTTGTTTAATAAAACTGTTTGATACATGCTCCTGTTAAATATATTACATGTAATAGTAGAAGACAATCTCAACCCTGGTTTAACAAGACACTACATGAATTAAGAAAACGAAAAAGGCAATCTTGATTGAAGTACAGAAAGACTAGACTTACTGAAAACAGAAATCAGTACTGCCTTCTACGAAATCACTATAACTACTCGTTAAAATTAGAAAAAAAAAGTATTTCACACAAACCTTACAGTTACTTATTTATTTATTTACACTGTCCTACAGGTTACTACCCAACTACAGGACAGGAGGTATAGCAAAGTATTATAACATTAGATAAATACAGTTTGCATATTGAAAGTCCTAAGAAAAAAAAATATACAAATATACAAAAATATACAAAATATATAAAAAATATACATCGAAATTTAAGGAGAGATTAAAAGAAAATACAAAGTAAGTTAACGTAAATTACATAAGCACAAATAGTACAACAGAAAAAAAACACAAAAAAACAATTAAACACAGTTAACAAGACGCAAAAAAGAAAATACAGATAAATCAAACTCTACGATAAAAATAAGTTTTTAGAGCAGTGAGGCTACAGTTGAAAATGTCAATATCAGTACAGATTGCGTTGTGGTTGTCGCAAACTACATAAATTGGCGAGAATTTTAAGATGTTCGTACGTGGTGTAGGCAAGTAAAAAACATTGCCGTAACGAGAAGTTCGGGGAATATTAAAACCAATTTTTGAAAGCAGTTGTGGCGCATTGATATTGTTGTTAATTATTTTGTGAAGAAATATTTGTGAAGAACATTCTCGTCTACGGCTCAGGCTAACAACTGAGTACAAACGCAGCAAGTCCTCTTGCGGAAAACCTATCGCTGGATAAAAACCTTCAGATTTAAAATGCAATAACTTCAAAAACTTACGTTGTACTGATTCTAAACTATTAACATGCACATTGTAGTGTGGGGTCCAAACAAGTGAGGCATATTCGAGTTTTGATCTAACAAAACAATAATAGAGCAACTTAAGTGTATCTAAGTTCGAAAAATCACGGGAATATCTAACTATAAGTCCATACATTTTATTAGACTCAGTGACAATGGTATTTATATGTACATTAAATGATAGAGTTTTATCAAATATGACCCCCAAATCTCGCAGAGTTTCAGGTCTGTGAAGTATGGTACCATTTATGGTATAGTCATAGGATATTGTGTTCAATTTGCGTGTATAGGACATAACATTGCATTTTTGTGAATTTAACGGGAGTTTATATTTAATACACTACATCGTTTTGACAGCAAACTGTTATGGTCTGATCTGAAAAGGTGGAATATACATGATAATAACAAAAGTAAATCTCTTTCCTTACCACCAAATTTGGGAAATGCAAATGATATTAATGGCTTCTTTCTTGATTCAATACCTAATTTATCTACCCAACCCAACTCTTTAAGCAAATTTTATTCTGAAGTGTTTTCTGAAAACCAATTTGAGTATGTTCCTGTTGAACCAGATTTTATCAAACTATTGATATTAAAACAAAAACCTTATACAATGGGTTATGATAAGATTTCTGCTAGAATGTTGCAGCTAGCTCTCACTTGGGTAGTCGAGCCACTTACTCATATTATTAATTATTCATTCGAAATCGGCAATGTACTTGATTTGTGGAAAACGGCAATTGTTAAACCAATTCCCAAAAAACCTAATTCCATCATTGAAAACTTATCTGATTTAAGACCTATCAGCTTATTGCCTCTCAAAACCGCTGAGGCTTCCCTACATATTCAATTAACTGGGTACGTTGAGGCTTTAAACATTTTACCACCTAAACAGTCAGGGTATAGAAAAGGATTTAGTACAATAACTTCTCTTTGTTCAATGACAGACAATTTCATCACGGCTATCGATAACCATAAACTTAATTCTTTAACACTTCTTGATATGACCAAGGCTTTTGATTCAATTGATTTAAACTGCCTTTTAGCAAAACTTCATTACTATGGTATTAGAGATAACTGCTTACAATGGCTAAACAATTATTTATTTAATAGAAATCAATGTACTATTCTTCAAACTTCAGAAAAAATTGATATGTCAGCTTCTCGTTCTATTACTTCAGGCGTACCGCAAGGATCTGTTTTAGGCCCTTTGCTATTCTCTATTTTTATTTCTGATTTACAACATGTTGTTGAATATTGTAATATGTATATGTTTGCGGACGACATTTCGCTTAGTAGTAGTTTCTCACCTGACAATGCACAAAATGCAGTTTATGAAATTAACTCTGATTTAGATAAAATAAACCAGTGGTCTTATGATAATACCTTGCTGCTAAATCCAAATAAATGTCAACACATTCTAATTGGTTCTAACCAAAATATTAATAAAGTCAGAAATTTTTCACTTACGATTAATAATGAACACATACCAACTGTTGCGCATGTAAGAAACTTAGGAGTGACCTTTGACAATCATCTTAAATTTACCAAGCATGTTGATCTAATATGCCGTAAAGCATATTTAAGTTTAAAACAGCTTTTCCCATTCAAAGAATATTTGGATGTTGAGACAAAAAAGATGCTAATTAATAATTTAGTTATATCGCAAATGAACTATGGTGATATTGTATATGGCCCGTGTTTGTCGGTTAAAAATAAAATGCGTATTCAAAGAATGCAAAATCATTGTATTCGGTTTTTAACTGATATACCACGTTATGCTCATATTACACCTTACATTCGAGACTTGGGCCTACTTAAACAAAACGAAGCTAGATTCGTACACTACTCATGCTTTCTTAACAAGATTTTACAAACAGGATTACCTGAGTACTTATCTAACAAAATTATAAGACGTGATCAAGTTCATGACAGACACTTACAAAACATTGCTAACCGAGTCACAGTACCTTTACATCATAGTGCTATTTTTTCGCGAAGCTTTTCTTATATTTCATCTTATATCCTAAATAATTTACCTACTGAATTCCACAACATCTCTGTTGCTTATCTAACAAAATTATAAGACGTGATCAAGTTCATGACAGACACTTACAAAACATTGCTAACCGAGTCACAGTACCTTTACATCATAGTGCTATTTTTTCGGGAAGCTTTTCTTATATTTCATCTTATATCCTAAATAATTTACCTACTGAATTCCACAACATCTCTGTTGCTTCACTGAAGTCCAAACTAAAGCAAGCTATATGTGATATAGTTTAAATAATATTGACTTTACAAAATTTTAAGTAATATTTTATATTTATATTTTTTAAAACAAGTTTCTGTGTATTTGCTGTATTTTATTATTCCTTATCGTATTTTACTGTACTATTGACTATATTTTTTTTAGGGTTAGGTTAAAATCATTTAAATGTGCCTAGTCCTTTTGGGTGTATGTTAATTTATATGTATATATGCACAATAAATGCTTTATTATTATTATTATTATTATTATTATTAAACTTGGAATAGGATGGATTTTTACCTCTGCGCCCCAAACTACCCCTCTGTTTGGACGCTGTTAGCACGAAATAGGTGAGGATAAGCTACAAGGTTAATAGTACATTTTTTATGCACAATTTAACGTGACACATTTTTTATTTCCTACACTTTTTCTTTTTCGACGAACGGTTTACAAGATAAAAGTGAAAAACCAGCGTTAAGTCCCCATAATATGGCCGAAGCAGCTTTATTCATAATCATTACAGACGTTCCTAAATTGGGGGCAACTTTTCGAGTATCTATTTCTAACTCTATCTAGAGTATGCATCCCAAATATTATTACTTTATAAATTATTTCTTCTAAAATATCTAATTTACGTGGACTAATATGTAACAATTGTGTTACAAAATTGAACTGATTCAGTGATGTCTTTTGAAAAGCATATTAAATAGTAATAATAATTCCCTTAAGAACATATTTTGAATTACATACATTATTCTACAATAGATACTTAGCGTGAACGGCTCATTTTAAAACAGATAATCACACATTATCGGGTAAAACACCAAAGTAATCTGATACAGTACTACTTACACAATATTAATCATCATAATAACAAACGCACACATGGTGGCATAGCGCCACTAATTGCGCAAGCGCTGGAGCATTTTACACTATAGAAATCTGGCAAACTCTACCGTTATGTATAACAGTTTTAAATACATTGAGTTAGAGAGGTACTATTTATATAACGAGGTGTAAACATACCAATCGTATGAACAAAAAAGTGTATGTAAAAAGAGGTAAAAATCCTTTCCCCTCTCCGCGTGCCCTTGGTAAGTGAAATTTGGCGGTTATGTATATGTAAACAGAACTAATCTATCTACATTATTTCTAGTGGAGGTGCGGGCGCCACAAATTTGTAAGGAGACGGACACGATACAAATGCATATATATATATATATATATATATATATATATATATATATATATATATATATATATATATACATATATATATATATATTTCAAATGGAGTGACGGTGAGAGGTAAACTCTCATATGGTCAGATGCTACTATACGTCGGACAAATGTCACTGACGTATAGCGACTTGCTATTTTGCAAGTACCAAGAGCGGCGACCTCTAGCCTTAGTGGGCTATACTCACTGTTTATGAAATCGGATTTGAAGGAAACAACTACTCAGCGGGCAAATACCCCGACCTGCATTGAATTACACCTTCAAATCGTGATCAGTAACCAACTATCATTTGTCTGTTCCTAACCAGACATAGACCGGTTTCGAACTTATTATGTTCTCATCAGTATGCCATAGGCTATGGAACAGACAAATGATAGTGGTCAACTTGCTAGTCTTATACAAACTGAATCAAATGGAGTGACGGTGAGAGGTAAACTCTCATACGGTCAGATGCTACTATACGTCGGACAAATGTCACTGACGTGTAGCGACTTGCTATTTTGCAAGTACCAAGAGCGGCGACCTCTAGCCTTAGTAGGCTATACTCACTGTTTATGAAATCGGATTTGAAGGAAACAACTACTCAGCGGGCAAATACCCCGACCTGCATTGAATTACACCTTCAAATCGGTTACTGATCACGACTTGAAGGTGTAATTCAATGCAGGTCGGGGTATTTGCCCGCTGAGTAGTTGTTTCCTTCAAATCCGATTTCATAAACAGTGAGTATAGCCCACTAAGGCTAGAGGTCGCCACTCTTGGTACTTGCAAAATAGCAAGTCGCTATACGTCAGTGACATTTGTCCGACGTATAGTAGCATCTGACCATATGACAGTTTACCTCTCACCGTCATTCCATTTGATTCAGTTTGTATAAGACTAGCAAGTTGACCACTATCATTTGTCTGTTCCATAGCCTATGGCATACTGATGAGAACATAATAAGTTCGAAACCGGTCTATGTCTGGTTAGGAACAGACAAATGATAGTTGGTTACTGATCACGATTTGAAGGTGTAATTCAATGCAGGTCGGGGTATTTGCCCGCTGAGTAGTTGTTTCCTTCAAATCCGATTTCATAAACAGTGAGTATAGCCCACTAAGGCTAGAGGTCGCCGCTCTTGGTACTTGCAAAATAGCAAGTCGCTATACGTCAGTGACATTTGTCCGACGTATAGTAGCATCTGACCATATGAGAGTTTACCTCTCACCGTCACTCCATTTGATTCAGTTTGTATAAGACTAGCAAGTTGACCACTATCATTTGTCTGTTCCATAGCCTATGGCATACTGATGAGAACATAATAAGTTCGAAACCGGTCTATGTCTGGTTAGGAACAGACAAATGATAGTTGGTTACTGATCACGATTTGAAGGTGTAATTCAATGCAGGTCGGGGTATTTGCCCGCTGAGTAGTTGTTTCCTTCAAATCCGATTTCATAATCAGTGAGTATAGCCCACTAAGGCTAGAGGTCGCCGCTCTTGGTACTTGCAAAATAGCAAGTCGCTATACGTCAGTGACATTTGTCCGACGTATAGTAGCATCTGACCATATGAGAGTTTACCTCTCACCGTCACTCCATTTGATTCAGTTTGTATAAGACTAGCAAGTTGACCACTATCATTTGTCTGTTCCATAGCCTATGGCATACTGATGAGAACATAATAAGTTAGAAACCGGTCTATGTCTGGTTAGGAACAGACAAATGATAGTTGGTTACTGATCACGATTTGAAGGTGTAATTCAATGCAGGTCTCGTGGTATTTGCCCGCTGAGTAGTTGTTTCCTTCAAATCCGATTTCATATATATATTTATATTTATATATATATATATATAAATACATATATGTTAGATCACTGTTTGCGTGATTGACTTTTTAAAAACTTTTTATTTAGTTACATGAGGAATCAACGTTGATTCCTGAATAAAAGATACAATTTATGTATGATACATTTAATATGAAGTGAGTATGATAACTACCGGTACAAATGCTCGTTAGTCTTATTTATAAGTTTTCAAATGATGTGTCAGCCAAAGTTGAACAAAGGAAATGCAAGCTAGCTAATCAGCATAATATTGTGAGAAGTTAAAATGAAACTTAATATCTAGATAAGCAATTCAAAGGAAGCTGTTATCTAATACTGTAATATGATGCTATCTGTAATGTCGCTTTATATCTTGATGATATAGCGTATAATTTTATATAACAACTTCCCCCTTAATAAAAAAGTTGATGTTATGCAGCAACTTTTGAAAATTGTTAGAAACGTTAAATGAATATAATGCAAAATAAATTGAAACGATGTTGAATGAATACAAAGCAAAATAATAAGATACATAAAAGTTAAAATTGGTAGATGATAATAATAATAATAAGCGAGTAGTAGATTACATAAATGTAATAAGAATAAAATACAATGGTCTAAATTAATAGACAAGGGTAAAACTCCACATATGAAAGTCTATGTTAACTCGATGTCCTCTTCTTCTTGAGGTTTAATACCGGGTCGCTTTCTTGGAGGGATCAGTCTAGGAAATTTGGTAAAAACTCTGCTTCGCTCTGAAGGAGGTGAAGGAGGGTTGTCCGTTGAGGGTTGGATTCGCAATGCTCCACATCTTCTTCTTCTGCATTTACAGGTTATGTAAAGTAGAACTAATAGAATGATGAGAGTGATTATGAAATATGTGAACCAAGATATGTTTGGTCACAAAAGGTTCGTTTATGAGGTCATCCAGGTCTTTGGAATATTGGTCCAATTTGTTTTTAGCAGTATCTAGGTCTTCTACATCGAGATTGTTTAATTTGAGAGGTTTTAATTTTGGAATTTCGATTTTGTCGGGCATGTGATTACAGCATTCAAAAGGAATTTGGATAGGGTATGAGTTGTCCTTAATTTCGGAAAAGTCTTTAGCACTGGCTTGTATTCGGGTGATGCCTGCATAGGCGTAACATCCTGGTTGTAGTTTGATGATGGAATTTTTGTTGATTAGCTCTGTTGTGGATTCTCTCTTTGGACAGTTGATGTTAATGTGAAGTGGTTCGGAATTAATTATTAGCCATGAGTTGTCTTCAAGTTCTTGGACATTGTACCCTTGACTGATGATGAAGGAGGTCTGGCAGTTTTCTGGGAGTCTAACTAGTGGTTTGAGGATTCTGGCTTCGCATATGGCATTTTGATCGATGGGATAAGCGTATAGGTTTGAGCATAGTTTGGTTCCAAAATAAAGAGGTTTGCATTCTTTCAAATTTTGTATAGGTATGTACATTAAAGAATCATCGTCTCTTGCGATAAACTTTTGTGAAATAGATAAAATGTGATGTAGACCAGTTCTGTTATCAAGTATCGGGATAGGATATAGGCGATAGGTGTTATAATTTTGGGGTTCAACAAGTGGTATTGTTAAAACAAATACTAAGTTAGAATCCATTTGAAACGCTTGTAATTCAATAATATCCAAATACTTAGCAACTGCCGATAATTTAATGGGGAGAGGCAAATTGTTCCTTCGTAAGCTCTGTGAAACTTCTTGTAGTGCTGTCACTAAGTGATTAGGGGTTATGATTGACGTGTGAATGATTCCTAGTCTGGCAAATGTTATTGAATTTAGAATGTCGTTTAAATTATCTTCGATATACAAATAGCTCGCCATTAGTTGTTCGGAAATGTAAAAGAATTTTAGTTTTATATGAGCAGCCTCAATAGCTTGAGTCATGGTTTGAATTGTGCGTTCGATTTCATCGAGATCTTTGTTAAACGTTTCCTCGTCAATTTGTAATTTTTGTATAGTCGAGTTGAAGTTTTTAATAACAGAACTCGTAACTGAAATTTGATTTTTGATTAAGTTTTCCAGTTGATGTTCGTCGTTATTTAGTTTATTTATACAATTAGTATAGTACTGGCCATCTTCAGCATCTAGGTTTCCAGTTATGGATTTGAATATTGTACCGATACCGTTAAGTATTCCTCGTTTATATCTTTTTGTATCTGAAAAGATTTCGTCAAATTTCATTTTTATAGAGTTGGATATTTGTGTTAAAAGGTTAAAGTCTGTTTTAATTTCACTCGTAAAAATAATTGACTTATGATCACCATTATTGAGAGTGTACAAGATTCTGTCTAAGATATTTTGATTTTTGTCAAAAGCTATTTTGAGGGTTGAAATGTTTTTATGCACTAGCAGAGTCCATTTGTCATTTGTCACCACGATGTCCGTGTCTTGGTGGTAGTATACACCAACAGTGTTATTGATCGGGGTAATTTTGTATTGACAGAGTGCTGATCCGAACAGCATGAGAAACCTGAAAATAAATTTAATTTTCAGTATATGGTTTCATTCTATCAAAATTTACTTTAGTTTCTTGTTTTGTTTCGAGATTTAATAAGGTAGCAGAATTTTGGAAAATTTCTTTTATTTTAAAAGGTCCGTTAAATTTGTTTTGCAATTTGTTTTTGATTTGTGATTCTTTTACGTAAACTAAGTCACCTATTTTGTACTCAGATCGTTTTTGGGGAACATTTCTGTCGAAACGAACTTTTGCTTTCTCTTTTTGAGATTGTGTTCGACTACGGGCTATTTTATAGTAGTGGGATATTCTGTTGTTTAAATCTCTAACGTATTTGGTTATTAACTCTTTTTGGTTATATAAAGTTTCGGGTGGTCTGTTAGACGTATGACCAAAGATAAGTTCATATGGGGTAAAACCGTGTGTTTTATTTACCGAATTGTTATAGCATATTACTGCATATGGTAAAATCGTGAAAGGATGTTCGTTTGGGTTTTCAGTTTTGTGGATTCTTATCATTTCGGCTAAAGTAGCATGAAATCTTTCTATGGATCCGTTCGATTGGGGATGTCCTACGCTTGAATAAGTTAATTTTATGTCGTAGAGGGTGCAGAGATCTTTGAGCAAGCGGTTGTCAAATGCGCCACCGTAATCGCAATGGATTCTTAGCGGGGTACCGTAATGTTGAAAGTATAACAACAAGGTATTTACGACGGATTTTGCGGATTTGTCCGGGACTGCATAGGCTTGTGTAAATTTAGTTAACTCGTCGCGAATAGTTAAAGCGTAATTTCGAGTTGGGAATTCAAATAAATCGGTATTAATTCTTTCGAATGGTGTTCTTGGGGTTTCTGTGACTACTAGAGGGTTGTTAAGGTTTTTCCGGCATACTTTAGTCTTTTGGCAAGTTTCGCAATTTTTTATAAAATTTTCAACGTCTTTAGTTAGACCTTGCCAAGTGTATTTTTCTCTAATTCTTCGAATCGTTTCATTTATTCCACGGTGTAGATTATTTTTACCAAAATGATTTTGCTCCAATATAATTGGAATTTCATCTTCGTCGGCAGTTCTGACGATATCTTGACAAATTACTACTTTTAAGTCTTTTTCCGCAACAATAAATGATAGGATTTCAAGTATGGGGAGGTCTAAATTATTTTCGACAAAGTATGTCTTAGAGAGATCTAGAACATCTTGATTTTTAAATAGTACCAAAAATAAATGTTCAATTACGGATTCAATATCAAAAGGTAGAGGGATGATAAAATATCTCCTATGTCTGACTGTTTTGTTCAATATCATTTTGATTTTATCGTTGTAAAATTCAGGTTAACATATGTCCTTAAAATTTTGTGACGGAGGTCTTATAAATTATTTTGATGAAAGAAAGTCATAATATCTTTGTATTCTCGATGTAAAGTTGCTTGTTTGACTAGTCTATTAATTAATACATTTTTCTTAAAAGATGTCAAGTTCGTGTACGATTTATGATGGAATTTGAACATTCTGAAAATTGTTAATTTTTCTTCTTCTAAACAACGTACTATATATCTGTTATATATTTTTTTTATTTTTTGTGAAGGATTTACTAATTTAAATAATGCATTCTAGCTTTAGGTTACAGTTTAATCCTGAAAAGTATCTGATGCGTTTTTTAATCTTATCTTGAATGTTGTTTACATGTAAAACGCGTGTAATGAAACATTATAGAGAATACAATACAAAACTAGAGTATTAGATGTCCTGCAATTCTTGATAAAATGTTTAATTGATAAACATACAAGACGTGCTTCTGTGGGAAGTATAAAATGTGCTTGTTAGAATTTCTTCGAATTTAATTTATACATTTTCTTTAAGTCACATTTTGTTTAATCGATAAGATTAAGAGTTAAGGTATTTTATTTTCTATTTCCATTATTGTTACAACTCAATTAAAGGAAAAGAAACATTTTTTTTTTTTAGTAGAAGTGAACGAAAAATAAAGATATTAATCTACAAGGTGATGCTATAAATCATTTGAGATAATATATCATGCAATTTTGAAATACTTTATTTTTTTAATTTAGGAAAGTAAATGACTTTAATGTAGGATAATCTGTTTTGAAAAACTATTTTTACTGGAAAAAATTTTACTTGGGTGTAAAAATGTTTATTAAATAATTCTGAAAATTGTTTGTGTTTGTAAAATTAATGTGTAATTATTTGCTAGCATATTTTTTCATAGTGTCGAAATCCGATTGAGACAAAACCTGGTATCGCTAATAAAGCTTAAATATAGATTTGAATTTTTGAATAGGCTCGAATTTTAGGTTTGAAAATTCTACAATTTTTGCTATTGCTTTCATAAATGCTAAAAATAAATTTTGTTCTCTTATGTTCATGTGTATGTGTGGTATATGAACTTTATTTTTATTTTGATGGCAAGAAATTGTTCGAATGTTTCTTAGAATTTCATTCATTTTCCGAATTTTCGGTTTGCGAGATATTTCGTTGCCGATTTGAAATGAAGGTTTTGAAACTATGTTAGGTGTTTTTATTTTTAGTTGTGATTTCAAATCGTTTTTTGAAATGTTAAAAATTGAAATTGTCGGCTTGGGTTTGTCTATAGAGTAAGATTTTGTATTGGAAATGTGAATTCTTTGTAGGTTAACAACAGTGGAGGTTAAATCTGAGATTTTTCCTTTTTCCTGTATTTCTGGTTTGGTATTAGTGTTAGCAAAATTACGTTTTAGTTTAGTTATTTTTTCGGTATGTGGTTCATAAGGAATTAAATTATTTTTGTTGCCTAAATTTTGATTTTTAATTTCAAGATTTCTGTTCTTAGGTTGGGAATTCGGCTCTTGACAATTTGCATTAAAAATTGCTTTGAATTTTTGTACTGGTTCCAGCTTAAGGTTAGAAAAACTTACAGTTTTCGGTATCGCGTTAGCATTTATTATTGATGTTAGAAATTCTCCGTTGTTATCGATTTTTTCAAGAGCATTCGGTAGGTGTACCTTTTCATTTTCCTGGGCTAACAGTATAGCCTCGGTGTTTTCCAAGTTACATTTTAATTTGAAAATCTTGCTCATACGTGATTCGATAGGGATTACATTTTTTCGTTGTCTACACTTTGATTTTTTATGATGCTTAAATTTTGATTTTTTGTGATGTCCAAATTTTGATTTTTTATAGTAGAATTTGTAGTTGGTCGTAGAGGTAAATTTTCTGTAGCTATATCTTCCGTAACTTTAAATAACGGTAGAGTTTTAAAATTTGTGACTAGCTGTTTATTTTTAAAGTCTATTCGACATTCATAATGTTCTAGAAAGTCTGCGCCTAATAATCCATCAAAATCTATATCTAGATTATAGATATAAACCTTGTGTGACTCATCTGAAAAGGGGATGAGAACAGATTCGTTGATATAAATTTTTTGATCGGTAATACCCTGTATAGTTATATTTTCAGGGGATCTACGTCTATAATTTTCAGCTGTCTTGGGTTTAAAAATTGATATACCTGCACCTGTGTCTATTAAGATTTTAAATTTCCCTGTTGCGTCTTTCGTATAATAAAGATTTTTTTGAGTTTAGCATTAACAAGGTACGAGAAAGCGTATTTATATGAACTTTTGTTCTGGGGAGTTCAGCATGGGGTCGATATTGTCGTTGAGGTTCATAGTTTGTATTTGAGTTTCTAGCTCCGTAATTGGTTCGAATTTCTCGTTGGGAGGATCTGTTGGTTGGTCCAAACCTTGGCAAAAATCCTGAGGGTTAGCAGTATAGTCCTCGTATTGCTCGTATTGAGAATTAGCTGTATAATTCTCTTGGAAATTTTGAGTTTCAAAGTTATAATTTTCGTAAGTATCCTCTGCAGTTTGGTAATCAGAAGAATAGTCACTGTATTGATTAAAATCGCATTGGTTCTCATAAGGTTCGTAATTTAAATGATGCGTTTTTTGTTGATTAAAACGGTTGAAGTTTGGGTTTGGTTGAATAGCAGAGGGTCTTTGCTGATTGAAATTCGGGTTCGGCCTTATGGCTGAGGGCCTATTTTGTTGCGATTGATTTGGTTGATTAGGTTGAGGGAATGTCCTCTGATTAAATTGATTGGTTTGAGAAAAATTTTGAAAATTTGGTCTCTGGAAGTTTGATGTCGATGGCATAGACTGTTGCTGTTGCCTTGTACGACATTCGTTTATGACGTGTCCATTTCTTTTACAAAATGAGCAGAATTTCTGTTGAAAATTAGAGGTTGGTCGTTTGGGTTGTAAATTAGGATTTTTGACCGGACTATTTTTCGGAAATTTTTGTTGTTCAAAATAGGAGAGTTGCAGTTCTCTCCGAATTCTGCTAACAGCTTTTAGTATGGTTACTGGCACGTATGATGCGGCCTAAGTTTGGTTCTAAGCCCGTTAACAAATTATTAAGCGTCATGGTTTCTATAAGATCTGATTGTGCAGTTCTTTGTGTTCCCGTGAGATTTTGTTTTTGCACTGCAGCGTGCATCTTCGCGTTGTGCGTTTGTAGACGCGATACAAATGTTAATGCGGATTCGCCTGGCAATTGGTGAATGCGCTGCAGGTCCTGAATCAGGGCCGTTAGATCTCTGGAGTCCCCAAAATGAGTTTCCAAGAGTGCTTTGATTTCTGGCCAGGTGCCAGGGTTGCGTGAATTAATTAATTCGGCAGCTTTGCCTTTTAATTTATTTTTGATGTGGATTGTTAATAAAATTTTCTGGTCATGGATTGCCATACTTTGTGCACACTGACATGAGTTTAAAAATGTTTGTAAATTAATGGCGTTGCCATCAAATTCCGGTATCAATGAAAATACTTCAGAGAGCTTGTAAGGCTCAATTTGCTCTGGTTGTTGTTGTTGTAGTTGCTGTTGTTGTTGTTGTTGTTCGGCTGGTGCCGGTACTATTGGTTGAGCTGTCTCTGGTTGAGCTCTGTCTGGCATTTTGCTTTGTATTTAAATTATTTGGATTGCAAAAAGAAATTGGTTGCGTATCAGCAGTATGATACGAACTTAAATTAAATTAGCTTGTTAAGTTGCGTGTGTAAATGGATTGTATATTAGCTGTATAATACACAATGTTTCGTAAATACGAAAATAAATAAACTTAAAATTAAATAAACTTGTTTCGTTGCGTTTGTAAAGGAATGGATTTCACTTTGACAATAGAACTGTTCACTTAAATAGGTTATGAATAAAGTAAGCGAGATGATTCTTAAAATGACTTACGTGAATATTTTCTTCATCTGGTTAGTAGGTTCTTCTAATTAAAGGATTGGGATCCACCACCACGGCTAAGAAGTTCTCCTTGTTCTAATGGTTCTTTTCCAATGGTTAGGCACCTTTTGCAGATGGACTCCTTTTTCCGCTGGATACGTTTACCACTAGTTAGGCTCCCGAACACGCGATGTTAGTTAGATCCGTACGACTGCGCCATTTGTTAGATCACTGTTTGCGTGATTGACTTTTTAAAAACTTTTTATTTAGTTACATGAGGAATCAACGTTGATTCCTGAATAAAAGATACAATTTATGTATGATACATTTAATATGAAGTGAGTATGATAACTACCGGTACAAATGCTCGTTAGTCTTATTTATAAGTTTTTAAATGATGTGTCAGCCAAAGTTGAACAAAGGAAATGCAAGCTAGCTAATCAGCATAATATTGTGAGAAGTTAAAATGAAACTTAATATCTAGATAAGCAATTCAAAGGAAGCTGTTATCTAATACTGTAATATGATGCTATCTGTAATGTCGCTTTATATCTTGATGATATAGCGTATAATTTTATATAACATATATACATATATATATATATATATATATATATATATATATATATATATATATATATATATATATATATATATATATATATATATATATATATATATATATATATATATATATAAATACATATATATATATATATATATATATATATATATATATATAAATACATATATATATATATATATTTATATAGGGTATTCGTTGGCATCCCACAATGTAAAATTTTAGGTTCAGTTGGCATCCGCGAGTCAGATGGCATCCGGTATTCGGATGCCATCTGACCTGCTAGCGATATTAACGCAGGGGCTACGTAGGTGTTGTATTATGCCATTAAAACTTATTTTAAGTTGAAGGTCAAGTGACCCATTTTAACACCCTAGTGAATATTTCAGTTCAGCGGTTTGCTACTAGCTGTCGTGCCTGTCGTTCGAAAAATATTCATTTTGAATACTTGTTGACCACAGAAGCGGTTTAGATGACATCTAGTCAGCTGGCAACACCGTGGAAGTAGGTTATTGTATACCACATGTTGATCCAGATGTTTTAGTTTGCTCGAATATATTACTACTAGGAAATGTAAACTTAGTGGAGATAATTCGTGTAACTATCGAAATGAGGACGGAACTTGTACCTCTTGATTGTAAACATTTTTTGTTAAGGATGGTTCAGCGAGGCTATAAGTAAAATAGTGTTTTGTAGTTTAATTAAACTATAGAAGTAAGAGAAAAGTTATTAGCAAAAATATTTTAGATACGTAATAAACTACAAAATTATGTTAATGTTAAAGGATTTTGTTTAGTCTAATTCACAAGTTCAAATACGTGTTAATTCTTGATAAAGCTCGTAAAAATATGAGTGAGGGCTCATTGGATTCGGAATGACGTCTAGAAAAATGTGCAAAAGTTTCAAACCCGCACATAAACAATTGCAAAAGTTATAGACAAATTAAGATTGAAAAAATAACGAGTTTCGTTTTTTTGCAAATAACTCGAAAACTATTAATACTTAAGAAATTTAAAAAGAGGAAGAAATTTCCAATAAAAAAGTCTCGACTTCCGGAACTCTATCTCTATTTATCATTAACTTTAATTTAATGTTGAAAATGGTGCTCCGCGCGGCGAACGCTAAACCGTTACGATACTCTGAAACCGGCCGTAAGAAGTAAAACAATTTTTTTTATGTTATAAAATATTAATATAAATTTTTTTTAAAATTATGTTATTATTTAGACCCTTAAAGGAACAATATCCCGTTGGAAATTTTTTTTTACCGATTTTTCATAAAATTAACAATTCTTTTTTAGAGTTTACGTTTATATTTCAAGTCGGATAATTGTTAAACAAAAGCCACTAAAATTATTTAGCTTCGTGTGGACCTTATGTCAACTATGCTTTATGAGATTATGACATTGCAATGTTGTTAATTATTACAGCCTATTAGTTATTAATTATTTAAGCTAACAAAAAACTAAAAAATGAAATAGAGAGGTTGAATTTTTTTTTTAATTAATTTTAGAATTATTGACAGTTTTTATATTCAAAAATACTATAAAATTATATAAACTTTAAATTTTTAGTGCTATTTGTTTAAACAAATTTTATAAAGAATTAGATAAATTACGTACTTTTGAAAAAAAATTTTTCTTAAAACATTTTTTTAATTGTTTTTTCCCGGTTTTCATTATTTGAACAAATTATTAAGAAAAAAATTTATTCTTAAAATTTTTGATTTGCAATTCTCTACAAGGTGGAATTTCTTCTTGTTGTTAACTTATTTGTTTATTTAATAAATAATTTTTAATTAGCAATCGCCGAATGTGTTTATATTATTTTAGATAGAAAAAAAAAATAACCAAAACAACCGTATACATAAACATGTCAAAAAAATTTTTAATATTTAAAATTTAAAATTCTATAAGAAATATTAATTTTTTTTTGTATGTTTAATGTATACCGTTGTTTTTTTAATTTTTTTCTGTTTAAAGAAACTTAAACACATTTGGTTGTTGTTAATAACAAATTGTTTATTAAATAAACAAATAAATTAACAACAAAAAAAATTTTTTTCCACCTTGTAGAGAATTGCAAATAATAGATTTTAAGACTAAAATTTTGCTTAATAATTTGTTTAAATAATGAAAAAATGAACAAAAAAATGATTATAAACAACTAAAAAATTTTTGTTTAATTCATAAAATTTTATAACAAATAAAATGACAAAAAATGTTTTTCAAAAATACGTAATTTATCTATTTGTTTATAAAATTTGTTTAAACAAATAACACTAAAAATTTAAAGTTTATGTAATCTTACAGTATTTTTGAATATAAAAACAGCAATAATAATTAAAATTAATAAAAAAAATGTCAACGTTTCTTTTTCATTTTTTAGTTTTTTGTTAGCTTAAATAATTAATAACTAATAGACTATAACAATTGAAAATATCGCAATGTCATAATCTCGTACAGTATAGTTGATATAAGGTCTAAAGGAAACGAAATAATTTTAGTTGCTTTTGCTTAACAATTATCCGACTTGAAATATAAACGTAAACTCTAAAAAAAATTGTTAATTAACAATAGGCTCATTTTATGAAAAACCTGGATTTTTTTTCCTTTAAATGTCTAAATAATACCATAGTTTATAGTTTTCGAGTTATTTGCAAAAAACGAAACTCGTTATTTTTTCGATTTTAATTTGTTTATAACTTTTGCAATTGTTTATGTGCGGGTTTGAAATTTTTGCGCTTTTTCTAGACGTCATGCGTCATTCCGAAAACGTTGAAAAATTAATGTAACTGTTCTTTTTTTCAATCGGGACTACCCACATGATAAAAGTCAAAGTCACTGGAAAGTGAAAAAAAAATAACTGAATGTAAATATTGTTCGCCAGTTTACTGAAGTTATTATATAACTGTTAAACATTCTATATGACATTCTGCAGTTTGTTGAAAATAAGTTGATTTTTCTAGATATAATTGCTATATTTGTAATCTCCTGATGATGCCAGCTTGGTGGGCGAAGAGCTTCTAGCTACATTATGCAGAATTTTTGTTATTGTCAAATCTTATCAAGAGTTACAACAGTTTATGTTTGCATTTTTTTTCTTAAGATGTCTTAACTGTTGTATTTGGAGATTGGACTTTTTTTAATAACAACGAGGCTCTTCCTCTAGCTAACTTTAACTTCTTGTCCAAATTTAAATACGATCGGACTCTTGGTCCTTCAGTTATCGTGCTTACAAAGCACATGGTGTTTTCGTGAATAGTCCAATAAATCACTCAAAAGTCCCAAATGTCAAAAGAACTGTTGGCAATGGTAAAGCTGGTAGAGCGTGAAAAATTATTTTATAATTCGTTAAAATTAATAACCAAAACATTAGAATATGAGAAATACATAATATTGCGTATTACAACAAATTACCCGATCAGTTGGAAATTTAAAATAACGTGAAATAGCCCAGTGCAATTAGATTTATACTTCAGAACCCAGCTATAGTGAATGGATTTGAACGATTTTTTTTTATTGGATTTCTAATGCCATAAACTAAAAAGTTTACCCATTGAAAATTACCGCGATTTCGAAAATCCGTAAATTTAAAAAAAAAAATTTGAAATCTCAACGAAAAAAAAAATTATCGGAATTTTTAAGTATTAATTTTAAGAAAATAATGATTGTTATAGTTTTCTAGGTTGTGCATAAAGAATTTGTAAAAAAATGAAACTTCTTAAAATTAATTTGAAGATGGCAGAAGCTCCAAAAAGCGAAATAAATGAAAGAAACGTTAAATAATACAGATACATCAGTTTTTTATAGAAAATAATTTATTAACAACTTATACTAAATAATAATTATTATAAATTTTAATGATATAAATAATTATAAATTTTTATTACAAGGATAATCATGTAAACTAAGAAGTTTTCGATTTCATTCATTAATATCTAAAAATAAATTAACTACTGGTCCTGATGGAATTCCATCTTTTCTACTAAGAGACTGCGCAATTATATTCACGCTACCGCTGACTACTATCTTTAATCTAGCTCTTAATACAGAAACATTTCCTCAAATTTGGTGTAGGCCAAAACTTTGCCCTATATTCAAAAACGTTGATAAGAATGCAATTGAGAACTATAGAGCGAAACAAAAAATTGTTTGTTTACATTTTTGAATACATATATTCGTAGATAATGATAATATCAACAAGTCATCTGAGCCTTTTCGGGCCGATTTTCATCGAAAGGTGGGCTCTTTATGTTTCATTTTGAAAAAATTAGGTCCCTATTACATCCAACATAGAAGTTTAACGCAAAACAGACGACAGCGTTTTCACTGCAAGAGCGTAATTTCTCAAGTAATATTAAATAATTGAATAACCTGGTCCATTTTAGACCACTTTTAATAGAAGGGTTTCTTTAGCTTTAATTTAAAGTAGTACATCTAACATAGAAGTTTACCGCGAAATTGTCGTTGACGGCGTTTCCACCGCTAGCGCATTTTTTATGTTAAACAAAAATAAACCAAGCTAAAAACGTACTGTTCGCCTGTTCACTGAACTTTTTATATAATTGTTACACATTCTATAGGATACTCTTCGCAGTTTTTTGTAAATAATGTTAGTTTTAGACATTTTTAATTTTGTAGTATGAACTTAGCTGGTAAAATACTCGGTGTAAAATAAAGTAAAAATAAAAAGAAAACTATACCATACCCATTTGGATTTCGAACCCGGGACCCTTGGATTCCGAGTCAAAAGCGTAAGAACTACACCACCACCTTACACGTAAAAAAACGTAAATTTTTACATTATAAGATACGAGCTAAAATCATATTTTCATGGTTGTATATTACATTATGAAATGTATATTTGTAAAATATATATTTATATATTTTACAAATATACAAAACGAAATATCATTTCACCAAATTTCTATTCAATTAAAAAATCAAAATTCAAAAAAAAAATTTTTTCAAATTTAAATCATTAGTAACATTTTTATTTACCGATCGATTTTCTTCAAAAACACTAATTTACTGTCCAAATTTCAGTACAATGGGATATTTCTTTCTTGAGTTATCGTGCTTACAAGAAACGTGACGGACGGACAGACGGACATTTTGAAAGTTGTTCAGAATTTGTTCACTAACACAATGATATGAAAATTTTTCGTCTGCGAGCGATATTTACGGTTTTATAAATGTGCCGATCAAATGCAATATACTCTTCGTTTTCGTATTTGCGAAGAGTATAATAAAATCTATTATACTGGCCCTCTTCGGACTGATTTGAATCGAAAGGTGTGCTTCTTTACCTTTAAAGTTAAAAAAGAATAAGACCCTAGTACATCTAACATAGAAGTTTACCGCGAAATTTCTCGTTGACGGCGTTTCCGCTGCAGCGCATCTTTTATGTTAAACTAAACTATCTATTAACCTAGCTCTTTTCGGACTGATTTTAATCGAAAGGTGGGCTCTTTACCTTTAATTAAAAAAAAATAAAGTTATTAATAAATTATTTTCTATAAAAAAATCGATGTATTTTTATTATTTAACGTTTCTTTCGTTTCTTTCGTTTATTTCGCTTTTTGGAGCTTCTGTCAAATTAATTTTAAAAAGTTTCATTTTCTTACAAATTCTTTAACAACCTAGAAAACTATAACAATCATTATTTTTTTAAAATAAATATTTAAAATTTCCGATAATTTTTTTTTTGTTGGGATTCCAAAAAATTTTAATTTTTTTTTTTATTTACGGATTTTCGAAACTGCGGTAATTCTCAATGGGTAAACTTTTTTTTATGGCATTAGAAATCCGATAAAAAAAATTGTTCAAATCCATTCACTATAGCTGGGTTCCGTTCTTTTTTATATATAATGACTAATTGCACTGCACTAAAAGTCATTGTTTATATGAAATGTTTTAGCGCAGAAAAAGTAATTCTTAATTACGTAAAAATACATACTTTCCGAAAAAAAAATGTTTGTAGATGATACAATTATCTTTAATTTTTATTTTCTTCATTATTTGAATAGATGTTTTTAACTTTATTAATTTATAAAAAAAAAGTGATAGTTATTTGAACATAACTTCAAAAATAAAGCCATAAATGGCATAATTCACCCACTTTCGTTAGATTTATGCACTATTACATTATATTTCTTAAATTATTCAGAGGGCAATTTTTGATGGTACTTATTTTTTTGCAAGGTAACAAATTATCTGAAAGTTTTTTATGTCTATTTTTATTCACAATTTGTTTTTTTTTTATTATTTGCGATACGAAGACAAAGACTGGGATAATAAGAAAAATAGCAGAAATCTAATACTGCTACATAAATTGTTTAAATTTTTATGAAGCAACCAAAACTGTCAGTCTTGTGTTGACGACTCATCGATTTTGTGCGTCGGCCTTGTCTGTAGGTGGTGTTGACAGAAGACACTGTAATTAGGGTAAATGAAATTGGTTGGTAAATGAAATCCCATTTGAAAGATAATTGAATAAACTTTATTTTCCAACAAAAATTTCTAATATTTTGAATCCCCATTGATGGATAAAATGTTTTTTTTTTACAATAAGGTTGGATTTTTTAGGTTATAAATTATTTTTAAGGAAAATAATGCAGGCATCTATACCATTTAATTAATCATTTAAAAAGCTAAAAAAAAAACTTTTAATGAACTTTTTAAGCTACTAACGATTAAAATTTAAAGTACTCTTTCTTCCCTCTTTGATTGACATCCTTTATTTATGAATTATTTTTTCTGTTGGAAGACGACCCTGCATATTTATTCTTATAAAAACTATATCAGATTTTTTCCTGGCAATAGCGACTGATAACTACATATCAAATAATAATGTTTTTTACTTGGCAGTTGCGATATCTGCATGTGAAATAATATCGTCCTCCGTCTCATTTTTTTATTACTACTTTTGGGGTAACCACCCTGTATATTTTTCATATTTTTTCCCTTGACAGTTGTGTTAACTACATGCAAAATATTACTGTCTTTCGTCGCATTTTTTTCTTCATTATTTTTTCAGGTGTCTACTATTCTTCATTGACAATAGCGTCAACTAACAATCAAATATTTTTCTTCTGCGTCAAATGGTTTTGTAGATATAGCGCCAACAGACAGACACCAGACCGACAGACAGACTGATGGAATCAAATGGCTTTAATTTTCGTAATCTGCATAGTCTGAAATGCGAAATTCCGAAGAAATCTCGGGGGGGGGGGGGTAATTTTTTTACGATTACAATACCCTACTTCCCTTCGGTTAGCGAGGGAAGTAAAAAACGAAATTTAATCCATATGACAATATTTCTAAATTAAAATCTCTAGTTACTACTGTAAAGTAAGGAATTTTAGTTTGAAACCATTTCTCTATTTATTAAATTCTAGAACTAGCTTCAGCGAATTTTTTTAAAGATATCTGTGCGAAGTAATCTCTTTTATCAAACACGTAAAAATATAATCAAATAAGACGTAATTATAGTGTAGATACCGATATCGAAAAATTCGCAGAGTAAATATTTTCAAATCAGTTAAAAAACAAAATGAACAAACAATTAATAAGTAATCAAAAATTGCCAATCCCTAAAGATTTAATAGTAGATTTTAACATTTTGTAACAAGTGACATTAACCATTTATCAGGTAAAAGACTTTTGGCGCGATTTTCTTAGAAAGTGTCCACTTACCCTAACATCTGGTCGGTCAGACACTACAATGGGCTTTTATAGTTAGTTATTTTAAATATGTAACTATTTTCTCAATTTGCTGTAATGTACAGTATTATAAATTTTTCACGTTCTGATTTTTTAGTTATTTAATTAATTTTTAAATATGTTAACATTTTAAATCATATATAGTGAAGTCAAATTACGTAACAAAACAGGTGAATAAGGAATTCTCTCTCTGCGGCGATTTTATTATTTTAATTTGTTGTAGATATAATAAGTGCCACCGAGAAGTTTTTAATTAAATCGGACCAGCGTAAAATTTTAACAATTTATTTTTCAACGCTGAAATTTTCTGCTCTTTTCTTTATTATCTTCGGCCCTAATAATCGTATCGCAAAAATAAAAATAGGAATGGCTATGAAAAAACTTTCTGATAATATGTTAATTTGTAAGAAAATAAAAACCACCAAAAATTGCCTTTTTTGACAATTTAAAAAGTATAACGAATCCATTTTTACGAAAGTTGGTAGGACTATGCTCTTTATTATATATTATATTATATATACCTTCGTGCCAAATTTTAGCATAAAATATTTATTCAAGCGGCTAAAAATAAAAAAGATTTCGAAATTTTAATCGCTTTTTGCTTAAGATCATCGATTCGTAGAACATTTAATTTTCAAAATGTAGGTTTTTTACATGTATTTTACAATGGTATTAAAAAAATGTATCATCATTTAGACCATTTTTTAAAAATCTGTTTATAATTTTCAAAATTATAGTTATAAACATTTTCAAATAACTGTGGATTTTTTATCAAACCAAGAACAGCTAACGAATTATGAAAATAGATGAAATATCTAAAAATAATGATCTATTTGCATTTGGGGCCGAGATACGTCAGTGTTTGCGTCTCAGTCGCTTATAAACAAGCAAATTGATATATATTCTTAAATTTGGACTGGTTATTTTTCAATAATATTAGTCTCAGCTAGCTGAAAACAATCCAGAAGCACAATTGTTAAAAAAAATAGAGGCCCTTTTAGCGATTATGTTAGAGATCCGAAAATCGCCAAATAGCTCTAAAGGTTAGGTTATGGTCATACTTCAGTCGTAAGATAGTTCAGTGTGTAAGACGACCAGCACTTTTTTTCCAGAATGCGAACGTCTCTGGTTCAAATCCTAATTGCGAATTTTTTTTTATTGTATCAGTAAAATTAAAAGTTACAAAGCTGTGTACATATACATAAAAGAATAACTGTTCAGCTTAGATTTGTTTTCCTTTCCGCGACAAAAATTAAGAGAGTAAAAAAAAATTGAATATGTGTTATAATCTCAAAGCCGCATTATTTGATGTAATTCTAAAAATTGTAGTTTTGAATTATTTTCAAACCGCTTTACAAGAGTAAAAAGTTGTCATTTTTCATAAAAAACCGCTGCCCAAGGAATCACCACTTCCACATCCAGATTCTCTATTCAAGTCACTCACAACGAAGAAAATTTTGTATGTGAAAATAACTATTTATGGAACTTTAATAATATAATATTTGAAATCCTCTACCCCAAAAACCCATAAAACGTTACCCCACATCGGTAGTGGGGTGGGGGGGGTGGTGATAGGGGGGTGGTAGTGGCGGTGGATGAAGTAAAAAAATATTTTGAGGTTTCTGGTTCCTGTACATAGGTACACTAAATCACAATTTTTTTTCATCCCCTTTAATAAGGGGGTGGGGGTGGTAATGGGGGTGGCTAATGCCAAAAATTTTTTGAGACCTTAGCTTCTCTTGTATATACTAAATATCAATTTTATGGACTATTACCCCAAATTTACCCCAATTTACCCCCCAACCCTTCGACGGAACAAGATGAAAATATAATCTAGTTCTAGATCTCGTTAAAGTACATATGTGTACCAAATTTCAAGTCAATATCTTAAACGGTTCCAGAGTAAACGTGCGCACAAAAAAAAGTTACAGACAGACAGACAGACCGACAGACAGACAGACCGACAGACAGAATTTTTTTTTCGCTCAAACTTAAAATCTCGACGTTTCATGATATTTTAAGCCTATTTGGGCAATAAAAATTTTAAAAAATTTTTTGTCGTTACTATACTTCCACTGGACGTGGAAGTAATTATCTAAAAAGGCATTTTGTTTTTTTAATTTACCTCAATTTTACTAGTTAAATTAGCAACAAAATCATTGTTTATAACAATTGCGGGGCAATAATAGCGGCCAAATTTTTTTTTTGGAGTTTGATCTAGACTTTAAAATGAACAGAATCCACAAAGTTTCGTGAAAATCCATTCATTCAGAATGCTAATTTGCCTACATTATAATGTGTTAGTACACATAACATAATCCTGGAATTATATAGACAGAGAAAATAAATTTCCTTTTAAGAGTTGGTGTTCGGTTTTTGTTTCATTTTACCATTATTGTATTATTTTGGTTTGAAATATGTATGTTTAGCATAAATGCTAAATATTATTGTTGTATTCATTTTTTCTACAATAAAACGTTTTCAAGTAAAGCTTGTCCTGTTATTTACTTTTTAGATTTTAAAACTTAATCATTTATATTTTTGTAAATTGGAATGTGGTTTAGGTTTTTGACTTTTCAAAAGTTTTTATGTAGAAATGAAGCACCGTGGTCCCTTTGCCGATTTTCATTTTTTTACGAAGTTGTTAACGGTCTATAAAATTGGGAGGTCTAGTTATATAGCAGGCAGTATGGGCGTATGAGTTTCGAATACATTTCGGACGCAGTTTATTTGTTGGAATCAGTTCTGGAGACACTACTGATTATGAGCATCCATGTTACCAGACGGTAACCCGGTCTGATATTGTTTAAAACAATTTTGTTTACAACAAAAGGATATATTACATTTTTTCAATGAAACAATGTTTTTAAATATTTTTTTATCGATTTCCAACAAGAAATGTTCGATAATTTTTTTCATAAAGTTGATATTTTCAATGTTATTATGTTTTAAAAATTAAAAAATCTCCAATTTCTCGTTTCAGTAAGAGCCTTATATTTTCTAAGAAAGCATATACAGTGTGCCAGGGAGCGACGCATGATTAAATGAGCAATTCATATGTCTTGGAAATTTACCAAAAAAAAGTAATTTCTCTCATTTATAAAGTACTTTTTTTGAAATCGATCGGCAATGTCTACATTTTCGGCGCGATTTCAGATCGAAAAATGCACAATTCCAGTATTTTAGTCCGTTGCTAAGAAACTATCAGAAAACAGACCGGAAAAGATCCGTTGCCAAGCAACGATCAACAAAACCGTGCGGGAATGTTACTTTCCCGGCATAGGCCGAGAATAGTATATTGTGTATTTAGGTGTGAAAGCAATACATTTCCGGACGACGATGCAAATTGTTGGCCGAGGCGCTAGCCGAGGCCAACAAGCATCGAAGTCCGGGAATGTGCTTTCACACCGAAGTACACATACTATTTTTTCTGAAATCGCAATCAACATTATTATAAATTAAGGAATTTGTATTAATGCATAACATTTCTTCATTACAATCTAACTGTTTACTAATAAATGCAATTTTAGTATGAGTTGGTTTGTCTGCGTGTATTTATTTAGTCTCTAAAATATACATAAAAAAAAACGTACGGGAATGTTACTTTCCCGGCCTAGGCCGGGAAACTAACATTCCCGTACGGTTTTGTTGATCGTTGCTTGGCAACGGATCTTTTCCGGTCTGTTTTCTGATAGTTTCTTAGCAACGGACTAAAATACTGGAATTGTGCATTTTTCGATCTGAAATCGCGCCGAAAATGTAGACATTGCCGATCGATTTCAGAAAAAGTAACATTCCCGTATGGTTTTTTATGTATATTTTTGACAGTAAATAAATACACGCAGACAAACAATCAAACTTACATTTACACTTACACATACATCAAAATTACATTTATTGTTAAGCAGTTAGATTGTAATGAAGAAATGTAATGAAGAAATGTTATTCATTAATGAAGAAATTTTATGCATTAATACAAATTCCTTAATTTATAATAATATTGATTGTGATTTCAGAAAAAATAGTATGCGTATTCCGGTGTGAAAGAACATTCCCGAACTTCGATGCATCGTCGTCCGGGAATGTACTGCTTTCACACCTAAATACACAATATACTATTTTCTGTAAGAGATAGGACAAAATCTTAGAAAGAATTATTCAGAATGAGTATTGTTTATTTGAGATTTTTTTATAGAAATAGTTTTGAATTAGTCAGATTTCAGTTTGTCTTAATATTTTAAGGTTTTTCAAATTGTTTAAACAACTTTAATTTACTTAAATAATTATAATTTATTTAAGCAATTACGTTTTGTTACAAATTTGTAGCATTTCCATCTTTTTTTAGTTTCACAATTTTGTTTATTAAGAGTTTGCTAATGAAACCTGCAAATTATTTAAGCAACTTGTTCCTGTTTATTGCCAACTTTCTTCAGAATAGAGCTAGAGTTCTGCAGGTTTTAAGAAATTTTGAACTTTTCATCGACTTTCTGCTCATATTTAAAATAAAGAACATTTTTGAGACTAATTAAAAATAATTTCTGCAAAAAGAGTCGCAAGTAAATAACTATAAATGCTAGAAATACATGATATTCTACTTTTGTCCTTATGGGGTCATTTTGAGGCCCAATAGTTCTCATGGGGGGTGTAATTGAAAAAATAATTATTAATTCGTATTCTTTGAACTATTGTGAAATTTAAAAAAAGTTGGAAATGTTACAAATTTATAGCAAAATATAATTTTTTGAATAAATTATAATTGTCTAATACATTTGAAAAGCATTAAAATATTAACACAATCTAGAAGGTGATTAATTAATAATAAATTGTGTAAAAGAGAACTCAAATAAATAATAATAAACGTTAAAAATACTTGATACTCCAACTTTACCCTTATAGGGTCACTTTGCAAGTGAGCAAAATTTTAACAAATTCAGTTTTATTTTTCTGAATAATATTTCTTTACAGCACCCTGTCCTATCTCGTACAGAAAACTTGATAAATTGACAAATAGCAGAAAAAAACTATCTGTGAGAACTAAAAAGAAAAACTATCTACAAAATTAATTTCCAATCTTTGCAGATAGATTTTCTTTTTAGTTCATACAGATTGTTTTTTCTACTGTTTGCCAAATCCCATAAAGAATATGTTTTATAACAATTATAAGCAAATAAAAAGTAATTCACTTTTACGCGAACTTCATGTTTCGAAACTTAAATTGTGACATAAATTAGTATTCTCACAGGATGAGATTTCCTTATTTACTTATACGTCGACAGACTGCGGATTGTAATAATATTCTTCTAGGCAAATACGATAAAGCAGCATAGCATACATCTGACAACGCCGCCGGAAGTCAGTTAAACCAGTAATTTTTATATTCGGGTGTCATTTTACGCATTGATTAAAATATTCATAAGGACACCAATTAAACCGTAAAATAGGTAGGATGCTAACTTAGCCTTTAAATAAATTTTGTGTATATCAGCGTGTATATTAGTGGATGCCAAGTGAGAACGTTATTAGGTAGGATGCCAACGGATACCTTATATATATATATATATATATATATATATATATATATATATATATATATATATATATATGTATCTTATTTTATATTAAGCTACACCCACCAGGGTTGTCTGTTGTCTTTGTAAACAAAGGAACAAATAAAGTTTTATTTATCACATCGATAGTGGGGTGGGGGTGGTGATAGGAGGGTGGTAGTGGGGGTGGACGAAGTAAAAAAAATATTTTGAGATTTCTGGTTTTTGTACACACACTAAATCAATTTTTTTTTCATCCCCTTTAATAATGGAGGTGGTAATGGGGGTGGCCAATGCCAAAAATTGAGACCTTAGCTTCTCTTGTATATACTAAATACCAATTTTATGAACTCTTACCTGCTTGATTTACGTATTTACCCCCCCAACCCTTCGACGCAACAAGATGAAAATATAATCTAGTTTTAGATCTCGTTAAAGTACATCTGTGTACCAAATTTCAAGTCAATATCTTAAACGGTTCCAGAGTAAATGTACGCACAAAAAAAAGTTAGTCAGACCGACAGACAGAAATTTTTTTTTGCTAGAGCAAAGAAGCTAGAAGATTCAGAGCAGAGGAGTCATCCAGCCAGAGCACCAAAACAACCAAAGAAGCTAGAAGATTTTATTATGGGATCACCGTAACCACTAGTATAAATTATTAATTAGGAAACTATCATATTATTTACATAAATAAATTTTAAATATAAAATACATTATTGCAAATCAACCAATGGCAAGTATAATGTGTAGGTAGGAAAAATTTATTACTGTATTATTACATATATAATTCAAACTAAAAATAAGAGTGATAAGTTGGTAGCGCACAAGGCGCATGACTGAGAGAGGTGATCGGGTTCTGGCCCAGTTTGTCGAGGTATTCCAAAGTGATAAGAAAGCAATCTGTGTTAATAAACGAGTATCATTTTATCTAGTATTTTATTCCTTCTATGGAAAGGCACAAATATTACAATTAAAGTTATTGATAGTCAACATGTTTAATAATGGTAAATGGTAATAGCGCCGATGATAAGTTAAAATAATATATGGGAGGAATAGACCACCATGATTACTAAAAAACATAACATTCTGTAAGAAGCAGAATGGTTCTGGTGCTTTCTTACTAAGATCTAAGATTATAGATATGATTTTAGTAAATGGATATGTGCTTTACTGCATGATCCATGAAAAAAACAGCATAACCATTAAAAATTTCCATCCAGGTATAAGTATTTGTAAATTGGTCACCGAAATGCAATAAGGATAGTGAGACCCTCTTAGTCTCCCTATGACCACTAAATTAGACATTTCCTACGAAAGTAGATATAATGGTAGAGGCCACAACATTGACCAACGAAGTAATGAAAGAATGCCACAAAAAACACCATGCACATTTTGCAGAAATGCAATGCAGATTTTCAGAAGCAAAATCAATTTTTATTCTATTTTATTCTTACATATTCAACACACCACGTTTTTTATAGTTAAAAAATATATATATATATATTTATAGTCTAAATGCCTTTTTTTAACATTGACCATTAGGTAATCAGAAATTTACCATCCCTTTAGCCCAGCATCCTTAAATAAGGCCAGCATTCTTTTCCTCGAAAAAATTGAAATTTTAAATAAAATCTTTCGTATTAAGCAACCATTTATCTTATAGTATAAATTGTTGAGAACATGTTAAGAAAATAATAATTTGGGCGTTAATGGGTAATTTCACCTAAATAATAAAAATTAACTTACAATGATATTGCAGTTGTCAAAGGTCTTATTACTGTGTATTGCAGAATTCCATGTTTGCAAATGTGAACCAATTCCCTAAAAATATTGTACTTATTAATAGAAACCTCTGAAAAAAATAGATCTTAATATGAATTACTAAAAATTATATGTTTGGTGGTCTAGTAATAATTCTGTTTCCTCGAAGATAAATATTTTTTGAATATGCAAAAGAGATACAGGATTCAATTAAAAATTTTTAAAAATATTTATAAAAATAGATATTATGTAAAATAATGCTGTTAAAATTTTATAAGATATTTAGTACGTTTCCTATAAAGGGACGATTTCTCAAGAAGAGAAATCATATTACGCATTTTTTATTGAAAAGCTAATGCAACTATTATTCATCGACATGCTCTAGAACCTCTATCTCCAAAATTTAACGACATTTTGATTTATGGTTTTCGAATTACGACCCTCTAAAATTGCCTTTTTCAAATATTAAATAATTAATAACTTAAAAACGAACTATATTTCGAAAAGAAGTCATTCTGAAGTCTCTATTTATATTCACTTTTTCTACCGTCCAGCGTCATCGATACTCTCGAATTTCATTTCAAGGTTTTCATTGAAAAATTATTAAAAACATTAAACATCAAATAATAAATAACTCGGAAACAAATTGTTTTTCGAAAAGAAGTCATTCCTCATTTTCTATAAAATCACTTTTTCTATCACCCACCATCACTTATATTTTCAAAGTCGGCAACCCTTAATGCATGAATGATTTACAGCTGCTGGTTCAAAACTTTTGGTAATTTTTCAACGAAAATTCTTGGCCCATAGAATTTGAAAGTATCGATGACACTGGGTGGTAGAAAAAGCGAATTAAAATAGAACATGAAGAATGACTTTGTCGAGATACAATTCGTTTCCAAATTATTAATTTCTTAATATCTGATAAATGTAATTTTAAGGGGACCATAATTCAGAAACCATAAATCGTGAAGTTAAATTTTGGATATAGAGGTTATAATATTGCATTACTTTTTCAGTAAAAAAATGCCTAATATGATTTTTCGGAAAATCTACATTTTTTTCTTAATAAAAATACACGCCAATTATTCAAAAAATATATAATAATATAATAATACAATCACTAAAAATAGACAAATATAGTGTTACGTGCTTTTTGTAAACACCCTGTATTGTGGATCCGAAAATTATAACAGCAGGGTAACACTAAACACTAATTTATTAACTTACTAATTACAACAACAATTAATTACTTGACTAATAATACACTGTGTACTACAATTCAATTATTCAGTCACTTTATCACTGTGTTTACTCCTTACTCTCCGACCATCTCAACTGACCATTAGAACTGTACTAACTTCTTCACTCTGGTTTACTCCATGCCTTATATACCAAAAGATGAGGGATCCCGAATTTTCTCTAGATAGTTCCAGATGTCATCATTCTAGAGCTTCTAGTAGGTTCTTTCTCTAGTAGGTGCAAATCTCTACATTCAGACATCCGAACTAATTGAATTCTGTGTTGCCTACATTCTAGGGGTTGCAACACATCACAATAGATTAAGCAGTCATTATTGTAGAAGTTCATTTAAACATGGTGGAGTAGGCATTTTCACTAAGATTGGTATAGAC
Organism: Rutpela maculata; assembly: GCA_936432065.2. Lineage (NCBI taxonomy): Eukaryota > Metazoa > Arthropoda > Insecta > Coleoptera > Cerambycidae > Rutpela > Rutpela maculata. Next base: position 98,735,618 of record OW386288.2, on the reverse strand, counting down.
AGTTGTAAGTTAGGTTATATAAATGCTTTATCTATAGATAAACACTTTGAATGTGCGGCAATTAGCTGTAATATTAACCATCAGATAACTATCATCTTAACGATATATAGAAGTCCCGATGGTGATATGGACATATTTCTAAAACAGTTAACGGCTGCGATAAATCTTGTATTTAAAAAACACAAAAAACCTAATTTAATTATATGTGGCAATTTTAATATAAACTTTTTAACATCTTCAAAGAATTACACAGATCTTATCGATCTCTTAAACTCTTATTGTATTAGGCCTACCATAATGGAACCAACTAGAATAAATAGTTGCATAGACAATATCTGTGTGAACTTGGAAGAAAGCTTGTATACTAGCAGTATCTTAAAAAATGGTATTAGTGATCATCATTCTCGACTGCTAGTTATTACAGAAACAATAAATAAAAAAAAATAAATCTACCTTTAAATATAGGCAGTTAAATAACCCAAATAATTAAGTCAGTTTTGCTCATTACTTGAAAACGAAAACTGGGACAGCATCTTATTAAATAATATCAATGCGAACGAAAAATTCGAGTGATTTCTTAGTAGTTTCCTTTACTATTTCCAATTTTTATCTCCATTGAAAACAAAAATTAAAAAAGATCTTGTTGTCGGGAATAATAAGTGGATGACAAGGGCTCTTAAAATATCGTCCCAAAAATTAAAAGGTTTGTACCAATTATCTTTGACACAGGACGCCAATTTTAAATTGTACTATAAAAAGTATAAATCAAAATATAGACACCTATTAAAAAAGGCAAAATTATTTTACAATAACCAATTTATAACAAATTCAAATAAATCAAAGACAGTTTGGAATATTATCCAATCCTAATAAAAAAAAAACATACAAAATAATAGGAAAGCGTTGTACCTTGGACCGATTGTACCTTGGTTCACTTTCAAAATTTCCTCATTGCAGTGACCTGTAATGGCCCTGACCATCATAAACTTAATCTATACGTTCCTAGCTGGCACCACAGATAGTATGAATAATACGCGTTAATTATTTGTCGAGAAAATAACGGCCGATGTTTTTAAGGCATTTAAAGTAAATTTTTACCTGATCTTAAAGTTGATGTGCTTAATTGAATATTTTCCGGAGAATCGAATTTGCTTGATTGGTAAGTAGAAGCATGTTTTAACAACTTTTTGTCGATATTGGTTTAAAAATAACCTAACCTATAAGACTTGAATCAATGCACTCTGGACGGCATGTCAAAATTGTACCTTGAATCAATAATAAAGTTGTACCTTGGACCGGTCCAAGGTACAATTCATTTATATAAATTTTGTTCACAATTTAAAATTTGTTTTAGATCATTATGCCTAGAAGTAAGCAGGGTATCAAACGCCCTCCTGTGGATATAAATTCTTTGAAAATGGCAATTGATGATGTTTTAAAGAGGAAATTATCTGTTGGAAAAGCAACAATAAATAATTCAGTGTCAAAAACAACTTTGCTTCGGCATTTAAAAGCTCATAAATCATCAAATAAAGAGGAGTTTTGCTACCTGTCTAATATTAAATGTAAACAAGTATTCAATGAGCAAGAAGAAAAGTTGTTAGTTGATTATATATTAATGGCATCCAAATTACATTATGGTTTATCAAAAGATGCGTTAGCCACATTAGCTTACCAGTTTGGTGTGGCCTCCTAAGTGGTCAGATAAAGCAAAATCTGGAAACGAGTGGGTGCGCTGTTTTTTAAAAAGACATAAAGAAATAACTCTTCGAAAACCTGAGGCTACCAGCCTATCTAGAGCCACGAGTTTTAACAAGACTAACGTGTCAGCATTTTTCAAAAATTTGAAGAGCTGTTTTGATCGATTTAAGTTTACCCCAGACAAAATTTACAATGTAGATGAAACTGGAAACTCTACGGTGCATAATCCTCCAAAAATTTTGGCGCAGAAAGGTCAAAAGCAAATTGGAGGCTTAACATCTGGCAAGCGTGGCGTAAATGTTACAATGATAGTTGCAGTCAACGCAGTTGGGAATCATGTCCCTCCGATGTTAATATTCCCCCGTGTATTTTTTAAAGATCACATGATTAAAGGTGCTCCACCAGGATCAGTTGGACAAGCCAATAAATAAGGATGGTCAACCGAACAAATATTTTTAGACTATATGAAACATTTTATTGCGCATGTGAAGCCAACACAAGAGAATAAGGTATTAATAAATATGGACAATCATGAAACACATATTTCCATACCAGTGATAAACCTTGCTAAACAAAACGGGATCATTTTACTAACAATGCCCCCGCATACTTCCCACAAGTTACAACCACTTGACCGTACCGTATTTGGTCCATATAAAACCTACCATAGCGAGGCATGCAACGGATGGATGATTAATAATCCAGGGAAGCCTATTTTAATTTATGACGTATCTGAAATTATTGGAAAAGCTTTTTCAAAAGCCTTTTCAATAACAAACATTGTAAATGGCTTTTCTGTTACTGGCATATGCCCTTACAATGAAAATGTGTTTGGGGATGATGAATTTTTATCTTCATATGTTACAGACCGTCCGCATGAAGAAAATAAAGCTACTTGCGATGAAAATAAAGAGAATAATGAGTCTCAAGCTGGACCTAGTAGTTTGGATAAAAATGCCAAATCAGTGTTACCTGCAAGGGTAGTTGAAATTGTTTCACCTGAAGTAGTGCGGCCCTTTCCAAAGGCACCTCCACGCAAGCAAACAAGAAAACCTAGAGCGAAAGGAAAAACCGGGTACTAACCGATACACCAATCAAAAGCGAGATTGAAGAAGAAAAATTACGCAAAATTAGAAAACCTGTTGCAAAGACAAAAAGGAAAGTTCTGGAGAGTTCTAGCAGCAGTGAAGAATATATTGAAGTGGTTTTGGAAGATTCCAGCAATGATGAGGAATTTCTTTCAAATTTAATAAACGGGAGTGAAATGGAAAAAATAGAGAATCGAGTCCATGAAAAGGAAATCGCAAAGGGAGACTATATGTTAGTGAAACTTATAGGAAAAAAACATGTAAGTTATTTTGTGGCAGCAGTTGATGAAGTCCTTGAAGTTGGATATAATGTTACATATTACAAACGTATTTTGGGAACTACTGCAGCAAGAAATTTTGTAGCTAGCACAGAGACATCATTCGTAAATTCAGAAGACGTGATCATGCCACTGCCCCAACCTAACAAAGTTGGAACTTCTAACAGACAAGCTGCTCAGATTTGCTTTGATGTTGACTTCAGTCAGTATAAAATATTATAAGTTTATAAAATAGTCAAATAAATAGCCAAATAAAGATATTTTGATTTCAGAAATGTGAATGGTCCAAGGTGTATTGTGCAGTGTACCGAGGTACAACAACATATTCTACCTTGGACCAAATGACATTTTTTTTTTATTCCTATTATCATGTATTTCCATTACTAATAAATTAATACAAAAACAATGATGGGTAGGAAAAACCTTACAGAATAGAATCATACAATTAAAATTCGTTTAGCTTTTCTTCTTTCCCAGTAAGATAATTTTTTGTAAAATCGGTCCAAGGTACAACGCTCTCTCCTAGAGTTAAATATAGACAACAATTTAATAAAAGATCAAAACATAGTTAGTAATAACCTAAATACCTATTTTAATAATATTTCCAATACTCTATTAGGAGATACAGCTTTTAAGAATATACCTATACAAAATTTATATATAAATTTAAATTCCTTTTATCTTGAACCGGCAACAACTTTATGTAGGCGCCCCCCAAATGAGACGCCGCTGCTTTGACATTTTAGTTACTTATATTTTGGAATGTTGGATTACTGTTGTGAGATATTGGACAAGATTAGACACATGCATTTTTGTTAATGTTAAAACTACATTTTGAGTAAAGTTTTTAGTTATTAAAGTAAAAAAGTGTTTACTATTCCATGCGCCCACAATATTTCAGAAGTGAGATCGTTGATAGGATAGAAATTTGCGACGTGCTGTTGTTCGACGGCCCTTTTCCCGATTTTGCTGGTGTACTGCGCAAAAATAAGAATCGAAGCCCTGTGTTCGAGCACACGTTACCTGAAAATTTCAAAAATCCTACGACTTGTAAAAGAAAGTCCACCAAAATGAGTGAACACGAACAAGAATTGTTAAAAACTGTGAAAGAGCAACAGGAGCAAATTGTAAGATGCAATCAAAGTATGGAGTTGTTAATTACGAAAAGTGCTCAAAGTGTTCGGAGTTGTATCACCCAGCTTGTTTGAGGCAGTCTGCAGCAGCGAAAACGGCAACTTGTCAGCACGTGGCCGAAAGTGAGGTTAGAGTAATGTACGAGTACGAAAAAGCTGCTTTCGAAAAAGAAATTATCTTGTTGGGTAAAATAATTAAGGAATTAGAAAGCAAAAATGCGATATTAGAAGAAAACTGCGGTCTACTAAAGGAAAAACTAAAAAGGTCTGAAAGTAATCCAACCAAAAAGAAGACGGAAATAGTAAACAAACCAGAAAAAGCGGCGGCAAATTCAAATGCGGTCGAATCTTCAACAAATAAAACTAACATCGATTCAGAATCTAATGCCAGTAGAGTTCATAACACAAATGACTCACCACCACCATCTCAAGGTAGTTCCAATGCTCCCTGGTCAGAAGTAGTAAAGAAAAAGAAGGAAAAACCAATTACAACTAAAACCACAACTAAAATAAATCGTCCCGAGCCTTTAAAAGGTTCTAATGAGAACTGTCACATGCTAAAAACTGCACTAAAAGTGGGTTTCCTATTTGTATCTGGCTTTGCACCTGAAGTGAAACCAGAAGAAATAATAAATTTCCTAAAAAGTAAAGATCTACATACAGATTGTGTCTGTGAAAAAATGAGAACCAAAAAAGATAAATATCGTAGCTCTTTTAAGCTCTCTGTGCCTCTTAATAGAAGAGAGGAATATTTAACTCCCGATTTATGGCAAACAGGAGATATTATAAACCATTTTCTGAATCTGCAAAGCCGCAAAAAGGTGACCTTTCAAAGGACGAACGTTCTCCAGGATACCAATACCCGCAGCCTGGCAAATGTGCCAAGGTAAACCCCTTCACCATCATGCACTTGAATATCCAGAGTATAAGAAATAAGGGAAATAAACTCGAAGCACTTCTCTTAGACAAATGTCCCGAAATTAATGCTCTTTGTATAAGTGAACATTGGCTGAACTCGACGGAAGTAAATCAATTTAATATCAAAGGTTTTAGTGTTGTATCTCAATTTTGTAAGTCTGAATTTGTTCGTGGGGGAACCATGATTCTACTAAAAAATGACTTGCACTTTTTGCCATTACAAAATCTTCATAAACTATCAAGAGAAAAAGATTGCGAGATATCCGCAGTGAAAATCTTACCCCATAATGTTCAATTAATAACTATTTATAGATCACCTCTGGGTGATTTTAAAACATTCTCTTCAATTGTAGAAAGTATTCTTAGCTCTATAAATATCGATTTACCTACAATAATCTGCGGCGACTTCAATGTGAAATTTGGAACAACCGATCCTCACTGTGTTAGTCTCTGTGATTTACTTCTTACGTATGGTTTTAATTCTACCATTACGTCAAGTACAAGAAAAAATAACTGTATTGACAATATATTTATAAATTTCACTGACAATGATTGGGAAGCTTTTAATATTGATACCCTCCTATCAGATCACCTAGGACAAATCCTAAAATTTAATGTTCCAAAACAAAATAAAAAGATTGTTAATAAAGTACATCGCCCCATTACTAATGAGGGTAAGTACCTTTTTCTATCAACGATTATTAGACTGTGATTTCTCCTTTCTTGATGATTCCTCTGATAATATAGACGAAGTATTCAAGAAGTTTTTAGATATCATACTAGATTGTTTTTACTCTTGTTTCCCATGCAAAGTAAAAAAAGTCCCCAATGACAATTTTATTCATGTTAACTGGTTCACTCAAGATCTAAAAGATATGAGAAATCATTTGCACCTATTAAATGAATTGTGTAATTTATACCCAGAAAGTCTTGAGCTGCGAAACCAAAGAAATAAATTCAAATTAACATACAGAAATGCTTTAAGAAAAACAAAAATAGATGCCCACGATAATTTTATTCGTCATACCAACAATCCAGTTAAAACAATGTGGAACATTATAAACTCTAATAAGATAGTATCACAAAGAAACGAAGTAAATTGTAACATTTCTGCAGAAGACTTTAATAACTATTTTGTAAATATAGCAGAGGAAATCGTAAATACACTTCCAGCAACAGTAGAAGACCCCAGATTATTTGACCTAAATATCGACATTGAAAATACTTTTAATTTTAAAGAAATTACCCTGAATAATGTCCTGATTTCGCCAATTTGTAAACTAATTAATCTGTGTTTCAAGACTGGAACATTTCCCAACCTACTTAAAATTGCATCAGTAGTTCTTATTTACAAAAAGAAAGGTGACATTAATAGCATTGGAAATTATAGGCCCATTTCTATTTTGCCAATCTTTTCTAAAATATTCGAAAAAGCCATGAAAATGCGTATTGACGAGTATTTAATGAGGAACAATATTTTAAATAACAACCAATTTGGTTTTAGGGAACGGCTCTCAACAACAGATGCCATCCTGAAATTTACAGAACACACTATTAATTGTTTTGAACAAGGTCTTTATTCAGCAGCAGTGTTCTGCGACCTCAGTAAAGCCTTTGATTGTGTTAACCACAACATTTTAATTGATAAACTAGCTGTATACAACTTCAGTGCTGCTAGTCGCCATCTTGTGCAGTCTTATCTCTCTAATCGTGTTCAGTCAGTACGCTTAGGCTCAGTTAACTCTAAAGAACTTCATGTAAGTGTTGGTGTGCCCCAGGGTTCTATCCTGGGCCCATTGTTATTTTTATTGTACATTAATGACCTGTCTTCAACACTTACTGATGTAAACTATCTATTATATGCAGATGACACTACACTTATACTGAAAGACACTGACCCAAACTCTCTGAAAGCCAAAAGTATATCGGCACAGTCAAGGGCAGAAAACTGCGCTTAAACCCAGATAAAACGATAGTCATGACTTCTTCCCTTCGTGATCTAAGTGGTATAGATAGTAACCCAGCTTCTGTAAAGTTTCTAGGAGTATTCCTAGACCCAAAACAGCAATGGGACACTCAGGGTGAGCATCTGGCCATTACCCTCACTAAAAATATATATTGTCTTCGACAGCTATTATCGCATGAGGTCATTCCGCTTGCAGACACAGAGTTTTTAGTTTACAAAGAAAAGCTGTCAGAGTTATGGCTGGGGTAGATTATAGAAGCGAAATGCAGAACCTTTTTATAAAATTTAAAATTTTAACATTTCCCTGTATATATGCCTTGGAATACTTAACATACATTAAAAAACATATTAACGAATACATATCAAATAAAGAAGTCCATAATTATGAGACCAGGACCAAGGATCATTTAAGAACGATCTTCACACGGTTAACAAAAGGACAAACAGGCATAAATCATTTCGGAGTTAAACTTTTTAATAGTCTTCCTCCCAAAATCAGAGAGCTACCCATGGACAAATTCAGAACTACAATTAAAATGTTTTTCATCAGTAAGGCTTTCTTCACAGTTGAGGACATTTGTGAGGAAATTAAACACTGTACCTAACTATGTTTACAAATATGTTCTGTTCAATAGCTGTTTTAATGTTTTATATTGCAACTTAATTGCTTTTATCTATTTATTAATAATATATGTTGTACTATAATAATTTTATTCTTTTCATCCATATTTTGACTTATGTAAATACATGTATATGTATATTAACATGAATAAACGTATTGTATTGTATTGTATTATGGAAACGATGATGGCCGCATTAACGAGAGAGATGTGATGCAGAAATTACTAAACTGGTGAATGAAAAGACCAAATCAGAAGATACACCTCATGTAAATGATGAAAGTCAACCAAAGTCATTACCCTTTAGCGAAATATCAGCCCAAATACCCATATTCAGTGGAGAGGACGAACTTTTAGGAATAGAAGACTGGCTGCGAAGAGTCGAAGAATTACAGAAAATGTACAATCTGAGTAATGACGTAATAAAAGTTATGGCAACGAACAAACTGTCGAGTAATTCTAGAAAATGGTATGACTCTTTCTCCGAAAATTGCACCATGACCTGGGAAAACTTTAAGACAGAGATTTGCGATATGTTTAAGTTTGTCGAGGACATCGCGACAACAATAGATAAGGTTCGCTCCAGACATTGGAAAAAAAGGTGAGAAATTTGAAAACTATTATCACGATAAAGTTAGACTGGGACGTAAAGCAGAAATGAAAGTGAAGAAATTATTTCTCACATAATAAAGGGAATTGACAATTTTACTATACGTACCCAATTAACCGTCGCAAGATGTAAAACTTTAAAAGACTTGCTTCATCTGATGAAACTGTTGACTCCAGAAATTTCCAACAAACCTAAAGAAGAAAAAAAACACATAAAGTGAGATTTGCAAGAAAGAGGGACATGAGTCAAATAAATGTTTCTTCAATAAGAGACAAGATAGTGCTGAAAAGAGACAAGATAGCGCTGAAAAGAGAGAAGAAAGACCAAATGCTTCAAAGGTGCCCAGGTGTTTTAAATGTGGAGAGATTGGTCACATCTCTCGCTTCTGCTTAGTGAAAAAGGAAGAGACAGCACAAAAAACAGATCGCCCAGACACTATGTTAAATATTGGACTGTCACAGAGCCCCAGATATAATAAAATTCTCAAACTAGGAGAAATTGAGATTGAAGTGTTGGTCGATACCGGTTGCAAGAAAAATCTTGTTAGCGAAAAGCTGCTGCCATTCATGGAGTTACCATGTCACGTAGAAACCTGCATATTGATTGGACTTTGTGGAACCGAGTTAAAATGTGATAGGGTAGTTTTAATGAGTGCTTCTATTGATGGAATTGTCTACGATATCAAATCTGTCGTTGTGCCCAGTAACGCCATGAACTCTGATGTTATTCTGGGACAAGAGTTTCTCAATATGGTCGATTGGAAGTGCTCTAAAGGAAAAATAACTTTTACGAAGGAAGAAGTCCAGGACGAAGCCGCAATCATGATGAACATTCAAGTAGAACAAAGTGAAATAGAACCAAACATAAATAAGGAAATGGAACATACAGTGCGTAAAGAGGTGATAGACATTATTCGTGACTGTGAAGAAAACCGAAACCTAAACCCGCTGAACGAATCATGTATTAAACTGAAAATCGAACTTAAAAGTGATAAACCGATTAGGTGTACGCCTAGGCGACTAGCATATTATGAACGAGAAGTTACAAATGACATTATTAAGGACCTATTGAACAAAGGTGTGATTCGCCCAAGCCGATCTGAATATGCAAGCTCTACGGTATTAGTTAAAAAGAAAAATGGCGAATACAGACTATGCGTTGACTACCGTGAGCTAAATAAAATAACAGTGAGAGACAGTTTTCCGTTACCAGTGATAGACGATTTAATAAGCAATTTAAGCGAATCCATGTATTTTTCCGCTATAGATCTGAGAAATGGGTTTTTCCACATAGACATTGAAGAATCATCTATAAAGTACACTGCATTTGTGGTCCCCAGTGGCCTTTACGAATATACAAAAATGCCATTCGGTATGTGTAATAGTCCATCTGTTTTTCAACGTTACATAAACTTTATTTTTGATGACTTATTACGAACACAAAAAATTCAAATATATATGGACGACATAGTCATTTCAACAGAAACTATTCCAGAACATTTAGAAACTCTTAGAGCCTGCTTTGATTTAATAAAGAAACATAACCTCAAAGTTAGAATGGACAAATGTGTGTTTTTATACAACGAGATCGAGTATTTGGGATACATTATTTCAAAAGGTCAAATAAAACCAGGAACTACTAAAACGGCGACAAAATTAAATTTTTCTGAAAAAAAAAACTAAAAAGCAACTTAGAACATTCCTAGGACTGACGAGTTATTTTAGAAGATTCGTGCCAAATTACTCGATTATTAGTAAGCCTCTTACAGAACTGTTGAAAAAGGAAAGTTTTCAATTTGGACAGATTGAAAGGAATACATTTCACAATTTAAAAGATTTGCTGATCAAACCACCGGTATTGAAAATATATAATCCTAGCCACGAGACCCAAATTCACACCGATGCAAGCTCTCATGCCATTGCAGGAATTCTAATGCAAAAATCACCAGAAGACAATAAGTTTCACCCTACATATTATTGCAGTTCGAGAACCACTGATGCTGAGAGCAGATATCATAGTTTTGATTTAGAGATGATGGCGGTGATTAAATCGTTAGAGAAATTCAGGCCTTACGTACTTGGAAAAAAATTTACGTTGGTGACCGATTGCAACGCATTAAAGCAGACACTTTGCAAGAAAACTGTCAATGCCAAGATAGCAAGGTGGGCTTTGGCCTTGGAAGAATTTGACTACACTGTGGAGCATAGGAAAGCAGATAACATGAAACATGCTGACGGCCTAAGTCGAATGTTTGAAGCTTATCCAATAAATGAGGACCCGGATTCCGACATAGCCATAGCACAGAGAAAAGATGAAGAAATTAGACGGCTAGTAAGTACAATCGAAAACGTCAAGGATTATGAGGTTATAAATGGAAAAGTTTTTAAGAGATATCAAGTAAAGATTTGCTGTTAATCCCCCGAGCTATGAGAAAGGAAATTGTTATAAAAACTCATGAGAAAATCTCCCATTTAGGAACAGACAAGACTTTGGAAGAAATAAGAAATCACTATTATTTCCCAAATATGAGAAAATTTGTGAGAAAGTGCCTGACGAACTGTCTAAAATGTATTGAATACAACACAAAGACCAACACTAACGAAGGATTCCTACATTCTATCGACAAAGGTACCAGACCCTGGGACACTTTGCACATTGACCATCTTGGTCCATTATAAAAGTCGACACGAGGACACCGACACATATTTAGTGTTATCTGTGGTTTTTCCAAATTTATATTTTTAGAACCGACAAAAACGACCAATTCGGCAGGAGCAATAAAGATTTTACGAAACTTGTTTAAAACCTTTGGTCCTCCTCGAAGAATAGTTGCTGATGGCGGAACTGCATTTACAAGCAAGGAGTTTACCGATTTCTGTGAAAGTTATGCAGTAAAATTGACACACATCGCTGTACAGACACCACGTGCCAACGGACAGGTTGAGCGATACAACCGAACTCTAATGCCAGCACTCCTAAAAGAATGTAGTGCCCCTGAGAAATGGCATGAAGCTCTTGGGAAAGTCCAAATTTCACTAAATAGCACTATCCAGAAAACTACACGAAAAAGACCCCCGCAGAAATATTATTTCGTTATAAAATCCAGAACAATATCTATCCCGATTTGAGTGAAATGATAGAAGACGAAGAAGGCATTGAAGACTACATACATGAAAGAGAAGCATTACGAGACAAAGTAGTAGAAAATATCAGAATTAGTCAAGTTATGAATGAAAGAAACTATAACAAGAAAAGGAAGAAACATATTAAGTATTCAGTCGGAGAATATGTCATGATCAAAAGAACAGGAATATCCACTGACTGTACCCAGAAAATGGCTAAGAAATATATCGGACCTTATTACGTATCGAAGGTCCTAGACAAAGATCGTTACTGTATTACAGATATACCCGGGCACCAGAGAAAGCAAAAAGCCTATGACGCTGTACTACCACCAGAAAGGCTCAAAAAATATGTCGAACCTGGCAAAGAAGATAATTCCGATGAAGATGGAGAAACAGAACAAGTAGAAAATGGAAACGAAGACAGCATCGAGGCAATGCACAGTCAGGAAGGGCCGAGCTGTAGGCGCCCCCCCAAATGAGACGCCGCTGCTTTGACATTTTAGTTACTTATATTTTTGAATGTTGTGAGATATTGGACAAGATTAGACACATGCATTTTTGTTAATGTTAAAACTACATTTTGAGTAAAGTTTTTAGTTATTAAAGTAAAAAAGTGTTTACTATTCCACGCGCCCACACTTAGATATACTTGATATTGTTAAAAATTTTAAAAAGTCCAACGCATCAGGGAATGACAAAATCAGTGTTAATTTACTAAAAAAAATGTATCATTCATATAGCATTACCTCTAACCAACATAATAAATACGTCGATAAGTGAAGAGTTATTCCCAGAAAAATTAAAATTAGCTAAAATTAAACCTTTATTGAAATCCGGTAATGAAACTATAATGGATAATTATCGACCTATATGTATATTGAGTAGTTTCTCTAAAATATTTGAAAAATATATAGCCAGTAAATTGATACCATTTTTGGATAAATATAAACTATTCAATAAAAACCAGTTTGGCTTTCGTAAAGGTGTTTCAACCTCTAGCGCAATCACTAAATTTTTAACAACTCTTTATAACAACCTGGACGACAAAAAGAAATGTATTGGTATTTTCTTAGATCTAAGCAAAGCCTTCGACGTGGTGTGTTACCAACGCCTCTTAGATAAACTCGAACTATATGGTATTCAAGGTAAACTGTTGGATTGGTTCAAATAATACCTACAAGGAAGGAAACACTATGTAGAATTAAATAATCATTCATCTAATATATTAGAAAATTATGTAAACGATTTTAATGTCCCACAATCCATAATGTTTGCCGATGATACATCCATTTTTATCTCTGACAACAATATAAATAATGCAATTAATGAAGCAAATACTCAAATACAACGGGTTCATGAGTGGTTCAATGATAATATTCTTATTTTAAATAACAAAAAATCAACATTTATAAGATTTAATCCATCAAACGCTGATCTTAATTACAGTCACTTAATTAAAACAAAAAATGGTACCATTAAACAAGATAAATTTGTAAAATTTCTTGGTGTCCATATATCAGAAAATTGCTCATGGACCATTCACATTGATATTTTTAGTAAAAAAAATGCCCCCATTTGTTACTGTATAAACCAGTTACGAGAGATAGTGAGTAGATCCGTATTGGGGACGTATTATTACGCACACTTCCACTCTGTGATATCTTATGTGGTGCCTCAACAGAAACCATTCGTATTTTTAAGTTACAAAAAAGAGCGGTACGTTTTACAATAGGAGCCAATAGAAGAGCAAGTTGTAGAGATATATTTAAACAACTAAATATATTAACTCTACCATGTATATTTATCCTACAGTTAGCAATCTATGCCCGAAGTCATTTGCACGATATACCTTCACTAAACGCTAATCACTCATATTACACTAGGAATGCATTAACACTCGAAATACCAAAACATAAGTTATCTTTATTTGAAAAAAGTCCACAATATTTGGCAGTAAAAGTGTACAATAAACTTCCAAATTCATACAAATTGCTTGATCTCAAAAAATTTAAAAATTCTGTTAAAATAATGTGTAATAAATGTTATTATTCATTGTATGAATACTTTGAAAAGAAAAACTATCTGCAAAGATTGGAAATTAGTTTTATAGATAGTTTTTCTTTTTATTTCTCACAGATAGTTTTGTCTGCTATTTGTCAAATTCTATGAAGTTCGTCTTGGAAATTTACAAAAAAGTAATATTTTCTTCTAGTAATGTGCTTTTTCTGTAGGAGATAGGACAGAATGCTGTAAAGAAATATTATTCAGAAAAATAAAACTGAATTGGTTAAAATTTTGCTCACTTGCAAAGTGACCCTATAAGGGTAAAGTTGGAGTATCACGTATTTTTAACGTTTATTATTATTTATTTGAGTTCTCTTTTACACAAATTATTATTAATTAATCACATTATAGATTTTGTTAATATTTTAATGCATTTCAAATTGTTTAGACAATTATAATTTATTCAAAAAATTATATTTTGCTATAAATTTGTAACATTTCCAACTTTTTTAAATTTCACAATAGTTCAAAGAATACGAATTAATAATTATTTTTTTCAATTACACTCTCATGAGAACTATTGCAATAAAACCTGCAACATTCCACCTCTATTCTGAAGTTCTGAAGTAATAAGTTGTTTACCCAGGTAGCAAGGGTACGTTATAATGACGTCAAAATCTGGTGATTCTGGTCAAAAAGACGTCAGGGCACTAAAAATCGACGACAGAATGACGTCTTATAAATGACATTAAAATGACGTGCTACACATCACGTCATATTGTCGTCTTTTTTTGGTGTTAAATTTATTTATATTTTATCGGATTACAAACTTTAAAACTAGCTAATGGCATTTTGTTATCGTAACCAGAGTGTAAAGTTTAAAAAAAAATAAACCGAGTCGTGAGGGATAAGTATTGGCGTTTTTATTCGAGGATATAATGTTTTTTAACATTGTCCAAAATAATTTATATTCGAAAGAGGTCGGCGGTTCGGTCCCTGCTCACTGCTTTTTTTTTATTGCGAAAAAAATTTTAGTTGTTTTTTATTTTTAAGGTAATAATTGCTTATTGGTTTTTTTCAATTTTAGGTCTGTTTTAGACCATTAAATATTCTATTTATGTTGTAGATGACGATATTACACCTTTACCGTTTTTTCTCCAATACGCTTCCCAGGTTTGTATAAGTACCTCAACTTAAAACTTTAATTCTCAAAATAGTTGACTCCTGACTTCCCCTCCGCCGCTCATCAAATCTGAGATAAGGAAAATTTTTTTTTCGGATTTCTCCCTCTCTGCTCTTCAATTTCGAGATCTGGGGAAAATATATTTTTTTTAACGAACCGCCACTAATACTAATTAATGCAATAATTATGTTCAACAACTACTTGTACTTCTCAGGTGACACTGGTGACAGTTTAATTAAATTAAATAAGTTCTTCTTAATAATTATAAATAAATAAAAATACTAGTAACTCGAAGCGAGAACCTGAAAGATTTTCATATATTTTAAATAAGGCAAGAAATTCAATTTCACATAATAAAGACTTCATTCACCACAATAAATACTGCTTTTAGCATCCCAAATAGCAGTCGCCAAGATAGCTCAGTTGGTTGAAGCGTCAGTACTACTTACGAGTCAATAGTCATTTATTACCGTCCGTGATAAAGTTGAATAAAGTTTAGTAAAAAAGTGTTTCAAACCTCTCAAAGGACACAAGGGGTCTTTTGGGACGGCCACAAGCCCGTGCAAGCAGAAAAGAAACCAGGGGAGCCATCGGTGAGCCTTTCTAGAGAAAATTTCAAAATTGTGACAGTGACATTTATAAATTATTTAAATTAGACATTCCGAAAAACTTCCGTCAAACAAATTTTTCCTACATTTAACCTGCAAATTCAAAAGTGACACCACCATCATATTAAAGTTTTCGTTTCAAAGACCATTTCCCCGACCGGTTTTTTGGTTGAAACCGGTCGAGGCCCAACAAATTTCCAAAAAGCCATCATTTAAAGTGAAATGGATGAAGACCAAGTAACTGACACAGACGTGTCACAACGCGAGCTGATCGGTTGGCCAAAAGGCAATTGGCCGCTCCTTCCAACCAAACCGACCTCCGGAAATGACTCAGACGCATCTGTTGTCAGTTTAGACCGGAGGCCGGCCATAAAGAAACCACTAAAGAGGTTAATAGAACGACCAGCACTAGCAATGCCAGCAGACAACAGATCGGAGGGATCCCAGGACAGCATAAAGGCGGCGCCGGCGTGCGTGACGCCGATAACAACTATCTCCGGCAACACCCCCGGTCCGGAAAAAATCCCCCAAGCAGAGATGGTCGCACTTTTTCAAATGCGGTCACCCAAAAAGAGAAAACTGGCCGTTCCGGAGGTGGGCAATCCAAATTTCACCCATCCGGGGTCATCTAAAAAGAATATGCCACCACTACCAGCGCCGCCCACAAAAACTGAAAACCGCCATGAAGGCCAAGTGAGAATGGACGAGGACATGGATGTGGTGCCGCCACAGCCAGTCGCCGAACCGGAGGCAGAAGTGGAAGCTCCTCCCCAACCTGCTAGTAAGAAGCCGCCGCCCATCGTCATTCACGGGCAGCTCAAAGACCATAAGAAAATAAACACATTCTTGAAGAGCAGGCTGCGAGGGGATTATACCTGGAAGCATTCGGCCAATTCTACAATGCTCCAGTTGACTAACAAGAACGACTGGACAATTATGAACCAATACTTTGACGAGGGGCAGGTGGAATACCACACCTACACTCCGAGGGATGAGAAGTCCCACGCCTTTGTCCTTCGGGGTGTATACCACGAAGTGGAAACAAAAGATCTGAAGGAGGAACTAGAACAAGTGCATAAAATTGTCGTCCGCGACATTTATACCATGAGAGGAACGCGCAACCCCCTGTACATGATAATCATGTCGAACGAGGTCACGCTAAAGGAATTGCAAAGCCGGGTCCGTTGCCTGGACCATACCTCCGTCACATGGGAACGTCAGGTTAACTCGAAAGTTATTATTCAATGTCATCGGTGCCAGCAGTGGGGACACGCTACTTCAAACTGTCACGCGGCTCCCCGTTGCGTTAAATGCACCGGTGCCCATTTGACGAAGGTATGCGTCAAGTCAAAGGACGAACCGGCGAAATGCTGCAATTGCGGCGAAGCCCACACCGCCAATAGCGTGGCCTGTATCGTGTACAGAAGGCGCATAGGACAAATTGAACAGCGGACGGCTAGGGTTCCACCGGCCCCTCAGATGAAATATGTGGCGGCACCACTGCCTAAGACGAACGCATGGACGCAAAAAGCTCAGCAGAGCCAGCAGCAGCCAAGACCAGCGGCGGCAAGAAACCCAGAGTGGCCACCTCCTCCATCATTAACGAACCGGCAGAACCAGCCGTCCAACTCAATGGAATTGGGAATGGACCAATTCCGCCGGCTACAACAACAGACAGAGAGGTTAGCTTCTCTGGTAAATTTGGATATGATACTGGCACGGATGACTGAACTCAGTGATGAGCTCGAGAAGTGTACTTCCTCCCTGGGTAAATTCCAGATCGTGGTATCCTTCTTCCAGAGTCTTCCTGCAGATGCCTTCTAGGCTAAAACTTTCTTCATGGAACGCCAATGGTATAGGTAACAAAATTCCCTTTCTTATAAATTATTTAACGAGGCACAAAATCGACATTATGCTTCTGAATGAGACGAAACTTAACCGACGGGACAAACTACACGTCCGAGGGTATACGACTATACGAAAAGATAGAGCTGACATTAACAGAGGAGGCGGCGTGGCTGTGCTCATAAAGACAGACATTGCCCACACGCACCGTACTCTGCGGAACACGTCCGTGGAGAACGTATGTGTGACGCTGGACGGCGGCATGAGCATCGTTGCCGCGTATAACCCGCCCTTGAACGGCTTCACGGCGGGTTGTCTTGAGAATTTGCTGAACGCAAGCCCGCGATGCTTGCTCATAGGCGACCTTAACGCACTACATCGCGCATGGAACTGCCATCGCAACAACGCGAACGGCAACACTCTGTACGATTACGTCAGTAATCGTAACGTCGTGCTGCAGTATCCGGACGATCATACGCATTTTCCAGATAACGGTACAACACCTTCCACCCTCGACATAGTGGTCAACAAGAATGTGAGGAACTCCACATTACCGGTGGCGCTGGAGGAGCTCACATCCGACCATAATCCAATCTTTCTAGAGTTGGAAAATATGTCGAGGGAAGACATTACACGCAAAGTCACGTCTTATAGGGACGCCGACTGGTGTCTCTATAAGACACACATTAATACACACTTAACACTTACAAACAACATCATTACAGTCGCCGAGCTGGAAAATGCTGTGGGTGAGTTCACAAGGGTACTGCAGGTCGCTAAACAGAGTGTTGCAACAACCATAACTATAAATCCATTCAAAGACCGACTCGACGCAGCGGTCATACAAGACATCCATGAAAAGAACCGACTAAGACGGCTTTGGCAGCGAAATCGTGATGTCGGCGCCAAGGCCGAGATGGGTAGACTGCAAAGGCAGATCAGGACCGCTATCATCACCGCAAAAAACCGGAAATGGCGGGATAGGCTGGAAGCGCTGAATCCTCAGGACAACTCGCTGTGGAAACTGTCGAAGGCAATGAAAAATACGCGGGAAGCCATACCCGCCCTGACAAAACCAAACGGACAGACTGCTATGACGGACTCGCAGAAGGCGAATGACTTAGCTGACCATTTTCAGGACATACACAACGTACTGATACCGAACAATGTTGAACACGACCGCATTGAAAATGACATTAACGAACTAATTGGCCATGACGTCCAATTGACACGAACAGAATTTCTAAAAGTCATGGCCAAGCCCTCGGAGGTAGCCAAGATCCTACGGACCCTACCTAACAACAAAGCCCCGGGTTCAGACGGCATCGAATATAAGTTACTTAAATATCTCCCGAGGAAAGGTATTGTACAGTTGACGTACATTATCAACGCGATCCTGCGACTGCAACACTGGCCCAACCAGTGGAAATGCGCCGTGGTCGTGCCAATCCTGAAGCAGAACAAGAACGCGAAGCTCGCCGGCAGTTACCGACCAATCTCGTTGCTGTCGGCGATCTCCAAGTTGATTGAGAAGGTTATCCTGATCAGACTAGACTCTGCTCAGGATGAACTCCACATCGACGATGAGTGCCAGTTCGGCTTCAGGCGGGGCAGGGGCACTGTGCAGCAGATCGTCAGGATCGTGAATGACGTCAAGGTACAATACAACCTCGGGAAGAGCACCGTCATGGTGCTCCTCGATGTTGAGAAAGCTTTCGATACCGTGTGGATCTCGGGGCTGCTCCACAAACTAAACGCACTGGACTTTCCCATGCACATAATAAAACTTATTTACTCTTTCCTGACAGATAGATCGCTGCAGGTCAGGGTGAATAATAAACTATCAACTCGGCGGGACATTCGCGCGGGCGTCCCCCAAGGGTCGTGCCTGTCACCGAAACTGTACAATTTGTACGTCTCCGACTTCCCGGAGTTCCCGAATACGAACCTTGCCAAATACGCCGATGACACAGCCATGTACGCGCATTCGCACAACGCACAAGCAGCTAACATGCTACTGAAAGCGCACATGGCTCGTGCCACGGCATATTACGGCAAGTGGAAGATTCGGATCAACGCCGAGAAGTCCGAGTCGATACTCTTCACGCGCCGGTTCACAGAAAACCGAATTCTAACACCAATTTCGATCAGGGGTCAACAAATTCCAATCAAACGGTGCGTGAAGTATTTGGGGGTTAACTTGGACAAACGACTGACGTTTAACACCCACATTAACGAAACTATACGTAAGGTCTACTTCATGTCCAGGAGTCTGTACCCGCTCCTGGCCAGGGGTAGCGGACTTAACCGACAAAATAAAAAACTGTTGTACACAATGGTGATCAGGCCGGCAATCACATACGCGGCGCCGGTGTGGTGCAGCATACCGGCCACGACAATGAGAAAACTTAAAGTGTTAGAACACAAATTTATGCGCCTCATCTCTGGTTCAGACAGGTACACCTCCCTCAGAGATTTATACGCACGATGTCACGACATAATCCCACTAGCGGACTACGTCCAAGAAATCTCCCAGAAATTCTATCAATTCAAACTGGGCGATAGTCCGCTTACCCGCAACATAACCCGAATTAGACAGCATAATGCCATACTTTTCGATATAAGACACCCCCTACCATACCAGACGTTGCCTATTTTCCGGCAACTCCCTTAGCCAAACTTTCCACTACTACAACTTATCACTATCCTAAACTTTGTCCTACTTACATCTTTAATATGTCTCTACTTACATCTTTAATATGTTTCTATTCCCTCTCTGTTTGTTTATTTTGTTCTCGTTCATCCTTTTCTGTTCTTTTGTCCATTTTTGTCTCCAAATTCCATTTAGGCCGATAAATTTATAAAAATCCTAACCCTTTTAATCCTTAACTTTCATTTCACCACATTTTCCTGGCAGGAAGATCACCAGGGTGGAATTGCTTCGAACGGGTTTTTTCGTTGAGTTTTGTTTTCCCGTGCCAGCAACCAAAATTTCAAAGTGTTCGCGCTCATGTGCGCGAAATCGATAATTTTATTGTGCTACTTTAGTTATTTTTAGATATTTTCATATATCATGTTTTTTAAAAGTTATTGTTAGTTTTAAGTTTATACCTTTTAAACAGGAGCTCTAACCCCCTCACTAACTATTGTTTAGTCAAACCGGACCTGCGCCGCCCAGTCTTACACTCACCACGGCGCTGCGCGCCGTGTATGTCTGGCTGGCTCCGGGACAGTTTCCGGGGAGACACATTTATAATTTAATTTAAATAAAGTATTGTTTGATTTTGATTTTTGCGTCAGTACTGTAATACGGACAACGGGAGACGTGTAGGTTCGAATCCTACGGACCGCAATTGGTGTAAAGGTAAGTAAAAATGAATTTAATAACTTAATAAACATTATAATTTGCAGGCAACTCTTGTGAGAAAAAGTTGGAGTGATTGTAAACAATATTAGATATGTTAATGTAAATAAAATTATGGATGGCTAACAAACAAATTCATTAGGATAAAACTTATTTATGCATTAATTATTTTATTTTTATCAAGTAGATTACTAACTAGTATGTAGTTTTATATGTTCCTATTACTAAAAACCTGTGTGGGGATTACCAAATATAACCTGAAAAAGACGTCATTCGTCTGAGACATTAGGAAGTCATTTTCACGTTTCATTTACGTCATCTAACTCGTCATTTCTCGTCACCCCTGACCATTTTTTCACGTCATTTTCACGTGCCTTTGCTACCTGGGTAAATAATTTGCAGGTTTCATTAGCAAACTCTTCATAAACAAAATTGTGAAACTAAAAAAAGATGGAAATGCTACAACTTTCTTAGCTGGTATATTATACATTAGTGATAATTTATATAATCAACACAATAGAAAGTAGCTTAATTGAAGCTATTACATTCATTTACAATTATATAACATATAAAACATACTATAATTAAAATATACAAAAATGTTATTTTTAATTTTTGTCATGTTTGTATTTAACAGTCAAATTATTAAGCATTTATTTTATTTTGTAATATTTCGAAGTTTATGTCGATTTACGACGTGTATTTCAATATTGAGTAACTGCTATTCTATACTAATAAATTAGAAATATTATCACATCGCATGAATATAACTGGTATATTACGATTACTGTTTAATTATTATACGAAATATGCACAACAACGTAGCAGTTGCCTTATTAATTATATACCAAAATAAACGATAATTAATGAACAATATTAAACAAAATAGTTCAGGTCGGTAAGTCTGTTAATTATCAAATGAAATCGCTGAGAATCGCATATACGAAAATGCAATTTTTGTGTCAGTCCGTCAATTTTTTTTCAATATTGAAAGTCACTGCTCATTCTTTATGCCTGCCTAATGACATGCAAAATCATATATGTAAGTTTTATCTCGCTATATATAATTTTGTATCGCAAATTACCAAATATAAGCCACTTTTCGAGCGGCTTTTGTTGTTGTAATACATTTTGGCGATTAAGTAAAATGCTAGAATATCTATAACGATTATTTTTTGTGCAATTTTATAGCAATGTGTTCCAGATCTCGTTATAATACATACATGTAACATCAAGTCAATATCTTAAACACAGGAAATGTGCGTACAAAAAAATACAGACAGACAGACCGACCGATAGATACCATTTTTTTGCCCTCAAATTTAAAATCTCGATATTTCATGACATTCTAAACCTATTTCAACAACAAAAAAAACAATTTGAAGTTTTTTTTTACGATTACTATACTTCCAATCCACTATTTGGATGTGGAAGTAAAATTTACGACTCAAATCATCCAATGTCCCAAATTGAGATACAAATTGTGCGAAAATTATTAAGTAATTATAAATACTAATTTAATAAAGCTAAAATATTATGACATGAGGGTTTATTGATACATCTGAAAGTGTATTTTAAATAAAAAGAAACATTTCTTATTATAAAAACACAATTTGTAATGTTAATGTTAGTAAAATTGAACATGCCTCAAGTTTTGCAACAGGTATTTTAACCTCCCCAAAATAAAATGGTGGGAGGTTACTACAATATCAAATCCTTACGTGTGTGTGTGTGTGTGTGTGTGTGTGCGTGTGTGTGTGCGTGTGTGTATGTATGTCTAACAGAAAATCTTAAAAGATTTTGGTTGAGATCGGATTACGTTTAGTACCGTTTTGGCACAACAAGATGTTTATTTTATGATTACCTACAATTTGTAATCTAACCATTGAAAAGCAGTAAAAATTCCAATTTCAACGATATATAATAATAATAATAATAGGTCTTTATTTTCCCAAAAAGTAACAAAAATAAATAACATGGCGAAAAAGTACAGGAAAAACGCCGAAGATCAGGTGGTTGTATAAGACAAACCTCTGTATTTAATCTTAAGCGTAGATAACAGCAATATGGCAGAATTAAATAAACATATAATATTACAAAATAAATAAAAGATAAATGTGTTATTAATATAATGTTGCAGGCATTAAAAATATGCATGTAATATATAATTTCATATGTATATTTTTATTTTTTTTTTTAATTTTTTATTTATATTTTATTAGCTGATACTTGAAAAAATAAATAAATAAATGAGAAGAATTCACCTATGGTGCATTATTTTGTTCAGTCAGAAGATGTCTTTTTAAAGTAGATTTAAAGGCCGGTAATGTTTTACTTTTTATATGAGATGGTATAGAATTGTAAATTCACACTTGCACCCTTTCGATTTCATTTTCGTTAAAAAAATTAAAAAGAATTCGTTATATGCACACATGACAGCATCCAAAAAATATTATTAGTATTATTGTTAAGGGAAAATGTATTTTGCCATCTGTCAAAAATATTTGGGTTGGTAACCTTTGTGAATGTTGATTTATAAGTTATGGTACGTGACGTCACAGCTAACCTAAAAAAAAATAAATATTTCTTAAGATTTAAGAATATTACGTAGCTATTATTAAAATTTCTGCCTGGCTCCCGTACTTTCAACTAAAATCTAGTACAGTGTAATGTTTATGAAGTTCTAAATACTTTGTCCTAATAAAATAGGACTCTTTGTAGGTTGGAAATCTAACCTGTAATTAGCAGTCTATTTTTATTAAGCAATCTAAACCACAAGACTTCCACCATGGCGTGGTGGTCAAACATTTGTTGACAGTCGTTAAACGTTTGTCACAACAGTTTCTCTGTTGGCCTAGCTAAGTATCTTGAAATTTTAACAATATAGTATTTTTTGTGGATTGTGGAAAGGCGTTTTTGAGTGTTTTCAAGTAATAAACTTTATTTAATTACCAGAGTGAGTATTTCAAGAAGTTGATGTTGGAAAATCGAGATGGAAGGTGTTAGACCATCCCTTTTAATCGCGGCTATCCATTTTTGACGTTGTTTTCTCGACAGATCATTTATATGAGGGAAATATTTAGAATTCATGACGTCGGGTACATGGTAAAATCTAACCTTGTCACGATTTCCATGATGTCTACAACCCACTACTATGCACATATCAGGCATTTTTTCCAATTACAGCCAATAATATTATCACGAAAAAATCTATTAAGACACATTAAACAATTCTTTACAAAAAACTCAAATTAAAAAATTTTAAAACATAAAAACTACATGAAAAAATGCTGCACTGGTCACAATCTAAACAACAGAAATAAACCCGTATTTGACCGCCACGCCATATTGAAAAACAATTTTGACAAGTTGTTGGATTGCCTAATTAATCAACAATATAGAAAAATTATTTGCGTGAATTTTTATATATTTGCTTGGAGCCAATGTGGCTCCAAGCTAAAAATGTGTATACAAATATTAAAAATGAGAATAAACTTGAAAAACTTAAACATGATGCAGATATGTACCTAAATATATTTCATAACCTAAAAATCAACATTCGTAAAGGTTACCAACCTAAATATTTTTGACAGTGTCAAAACTTATTTTAGTTGGTTTTTTTAAAGGTAATAATTGTTTATAGCTATGTTCGGATATTACGTCTGATTGGTTGGACGCGTCACGATCGTTCATTTAATGCAAATCGAGCTAACCGAGCTAAATCTGAAACGTTCGAATATCACAAAATAAAGGACTCGGACGAAGCTCGACTTGCTCGGACCTTTTTGATCGAGCAGGAAGATTTTAATTTGAAGCATGCGTAGTTTGCTTGAACTGTCCATAATGTTATTGACTTGTTGAGGTTAGAGTGTCATTTGAGCTATATTCTGTATTATTACTTTTATTCGCTATTCAATGTTCTACAAAATCTTCGAAACATCTGTTAATACCCTTATAATATCTGGCAATTGATTAACATGCAACATAAACAAACATGAGAGGTTATGTTGATTGCTTGTAGTCCACTTCAGTTCGTTCGATATTTGTTCATGAAATAAATGACTCCAAAGTCACGTGCAATTTATCTGTTTGTTTAGTGCTCTGATTTCCAATGTAATATCCAAACACAGCTGATTTGAATCCACCGTGTGGGGAGGTTCCAGTCGCTTCCAGTAGCTGCTGATTTTTTCTTTATAGTAGTGTAAAATATTATAAAAAAATCTGAGGCCTTGGCTTCTAGTAGGTATACTTATACACCAAATCCCAAATTTCTGTACTCTTACCAGCCTGCTTTACTCATTTTCCCCTATTTACCCCCACTTAACCCCCCCCCTCCTCTGCGGAATTAGCGCAAAATATAATCTAGTTAAAGATCTCGTCAATGTGTTCCGAATTTCAAGTCAATATCTTAAACCGTTTCTGAGAAAACGTGTGCACAAAAAAGTTACAGGCAGAAATTTTGTTTCGCTCAAATTTAAAATCTCGACGTTTTATGACATTTTAAGCTCATTTCAACGAAAAAAAAAAAAAATTGAATTTGTTTTACGGTTACTATACTTCCACTCCGCTACGTGGATGTGGAAACATTAACTCCACTACGTGGATGTGAGAGTAAAACTAAACAGTAAAAAAGAGAATTCGTCCGTGATTGTTTAGCTGTAGTATACTTAAAGAAACTACACTAACATTTTTCTGTGTGTGTCTTACAAAACATTTTTTGCAATAATTATAAAATGTTTTTTTTCCATAATTTTATTCTAAGAATAACTAAATGAACAATATTTCACAATAGAAATATAAAACATTTCATTTCTTGTTTCTTATTTATAACAAATTCGGATAAAAACATAAATTATTTTTAATGAAAATATATACCATTTGATTTATTACTTCCACATCCACCTAGTGGAGTGCGATGACCATGTTGGGCACATCAAATTGTAGACATTTTTAAAGCCTTTAAACATGCATACAGAGTGATTTAAAAAATATTTTTGAAAAAATTGTTAAGAAATGAAATGTGTTAATGTTTTCTTATAAAGGTTTTAATTAGCTTCAATTTATTTTATTAAATTTTTTTTTTTTAAATAAAAATTTTGCAATTTCCTATTTTTAGTACATTTTAATAAAGTTTGTTTTTAACAATATTTATGTCTTGTCGCTGTTTTATTACGTTGAGGATTGTTTGTGATATGCCTTTTACAAATAAAATTATTATTTCCATTTTTTCAGTCATTTAAAAAAAAACCACTTTGGAATTGGAAGAAGTGTTTTTAATTTCTTTCTCTAAAACCAAAAAGAATTTCGAATCTGACGTAATAACATAAATTGAAGCTATTTAAAACCTTTATAAGAATACATTGACGTAGTTCATGTACAGAATGAGGTAAACAAATATTCAAGGAAATTAAGTTTTCTTTCTTAACAATTTTTTCAATTCAAATTTTTTTTTAAATCACTCTATACACATGTTTAAATGCCTTAAAAATATCTACAATTTGATGTGCCTAACATGGTTGTCGCTTAAAAAATAAGAAAGTTACAAGCCCGGGGAGTTTTAAGTGACGCACCCTGTAGAGTAATCGTAAAAAAAATTTCAAAATGTTTTTTGTTGAAATAATAAATGTCATAAAACGTCGAGATTTTAAATTTGAGAGAGAAAAAATTCTGTCTGTGTGTCGGTTTGTAACTTGCGCGCACGTTTTCTTCGCAACGGTCCAAGATACTGTCTTCAAATTTGGTACACATAGATCTGGAACGAGATTTTGTCTTGAGCTAATTCCGGTGAAGACTTGTGAGTTAAATAGGGTAAATAGGGAAAAACAAGTAAAGCAAGCTAGTAACAGTCCAGAAACTTAATTTTTAAAATCTATTTAACATCATTTTAAAGCTTTGTACGGTAATTAGTATGTTCAAATCTTGCAACCAAAATGGATCCTGGAGGTATTGTTCAATAGTGGATTCGGCGGCGCCAAGAGAAATTCGGCAGTGCCCGGAATTATCGTGCCATTCGACAGCGCCCGAATATGGATTCGGCAGCGCCTGAAAATTGCCATGGTATTCGGCAGGATCCGAAAGTCACCTTGGTGTTTAGCAGCGCCCGAATATGAATTATGCAGCGCCCGGACGTTATCTTGAAATTCGGCAGCGCCCTAAAATGGCTTCGGCAGCACCCAGCAATTACCTTGGTATTCAGGCGCGCCCGGATATGGATTTGGTACCATCTTAATATGGATACGGAAACGTCCGGAACTTGCCTTGGTATTCGGCAGCGTCCGGAAGTTCTAGAGGTTTGGTTAGTATTCGGCAACGCCCTTTTATTAAAATTCTATGACCAATTGTTTCCACATACTAGAGTGCAAATATGGTCAAGATGTTTTCCTTTAAAGAGACTTGGATGGGAAATCTGGATGTGGAAATGTGGTTTTATTTCAAAAGCTACAACAAAGTTTGAATGAATTATTTTGTCACAACTCAATTGAGAGAGAGAGAGTGAGAGAGAGAGCGAGAGCGAGAGCGAGAGAGAGGGGGGGGGGAAGAGGGAGGGGGGGGGAGGGGGGGAGGGGGAGAGAGAGAGAGGAATACTCCAATTTCGATTTTCATAAAAAAAAAGAAACCTTTTAACAAATAGCTATAACTTTGACAATTTTTATTGTAGAAGAACCAGAATGTATTAAATTGAATTTCAACGTTATAATAACCAATTTTAGACCCTTCGGTTTTTAAGTTATTCACGAAAAATACATGTTGAAATTTGACATTTAGAAAGGGACGAAAAAACACAAAACCTTAAAAAAATCATATCTCGAACAATCTTTGAACAGGACATCTGAAATTTAAGGTAAAGTTAATTTCTTATGTTTCAAGTCGTACAAATAACAGTTTTTGACATAATTCGTAATTTGCAAGATATTTCCAGGAACCCATTTTTTAACGAATTGCTAGATACAACGAATCAAAAATCACGGTCATTTACATTCACTATACAAATTGCCCGAAAATATTAACAAATCTGTATCTACTTTATTATTCTAAATATGACATATTGTTTGAGTGACCTATAATAATTAATATTATGAGAGAAATAAAAGTAAAAATTGTTGAATTACTTAAAACACTATCAACAAAAAAGCTAGCTCGAATTGAAACTAAAATATACTTTTTCTGAAATCGATCGGCAATGTCTACATTTTCAGCGCGATTTCAGATCGAAAAATGCACAATTCCAGTATTTTAGTCCGTTGCTAAGAAACTATCAGAAAACAGACCGGAAAAGATCCGTTACCAAGCAACAATCAACAAAACCGTACGGGAATGTTACTTTCCCGGCCTAGGCCGGGAAACTAACATTCCCGTACGGTTTTTATGTATATTTTAGACAGTAGATAAATATACGCAGACAAACCAACTCACATTAAAATTGCATTTATTAGTAAGCAGTTAGATTGTAATGAAGAAATGTTATGCATTAATACAAATTCCTTAATTTATAATAACATTGATTTTGATTTCAGAAAAAGTAGTATGTGTACTTCGGTGTAAAAGCACATTCCCGGACTTCGATGCTTGTTAGCCTCGGCCAACAATTTGCATCGTCGTCCGGGAATGTATTGCTTTCACATCTAAATACACAATATACTATTCCCGGCCTAGGCCGGGAAAGTAACATACCCGTACGGTTTTTTATATATATTTTAGACAGTAAATAAATACACGCAAACAAAACAACTCACATTAAAATTGCATTTATTAGTAAGCAGTTAGATTGTAATGAAGAAATGTTATGCATTAATACAAATACCTTAATTTATAATAATATCGATTGTGATTTCAGAAAAAATAGTATGTGTACTTCGGTGTGAAAGCACATTCCCGGACGTCGATGCTTGTTGGCCGAGGCGCTAGCCGAGTCAATTTGCATCGTCGTCCGGGAATGTATTGCTTTCACACCTAAATACACAATATACTATTACGTGCAATATGTACACTTTTTGACTTAAAGTAAACTGCAATAAAATTTTAATTTTATTTATATAAATATATACTTTGGAAAAAACTTTGTTAGTTTAGATGAATTATAGTTTTACAAATATATATGAATTTACATTTAAAAACATAAGGTTTAGGTGCTCCAAACTGATTAATTTTGAAGCACAACGGCAAGTGTAAAATAAAAAATATATTATAATTTAAGTTCAAACTTTGTCGCATAATTTTTTCTATCCTTTTAGTTTCAATTTGACAGTTTTATCTTTAACGGTGTCTTAGCAACTCTACAACTTTTTCAACCATGCATTTCTCTACAAGAAATTGTTCTTGGGTCACCTACTATACTTTTCTTAACCTTTGTCGTACCAAGCTTTTTCAGATGCGCGAAGCACCAAGGGCAACAAAGTGTATCCCATACTTTTTTTTTACTGTAAATGGCATAGATAATAATTTTATATATTTTATGGTTGATAATTTTATTCAAGTTATTGTTTTACAAAGAAAAATATTGTTAAAAAGCTAAAATAAACTGTCATTAGAATTTATATTTGCAACGAGAAGTTTGTTAGTTAGGGCAAAATTAAAGAGTCAGACCATGTTCGTACAGTGCTTTAGCAAGCGGCACACTTGATTGATTGATTGATTTACCAGCGTGCGGTAGGCATTGCTGCCACTCTCAGAGTTATACACCTGGGCCTGCTACGTCCATGCTGGGTTGGACTAAGGTCACACTTGTTGCCAGCAGCGAGTGTCACATGGCGCATGGTAAAGGAATATGGGATGGGAGGTGTAGGTATTTGTGATATGCGTTACCGCATTGTGTCGTGAGGGAGCGTTTAAGCTCCCTTTTTTGTGTTTTTGGTTCTGGGTATCTGCCTTTTCTGAATCTTCGTGTGAAATGTGTTGTGTCTTGGAGTGTTTATTACTGTTTATGCTCCTCTTTTTGTGTTTCTGCTTCTTCGAATCTTCTTTTTCTGAGTTTTCTGATTCCTCGATTTCCGATGCTAGGTTGGGTTTGGGTCATGCTTGTTGCCAGCAGCAAGAGCTATATGACGCAAGGTTTTTTTCCATTTTTCCCTTCGCTTTTCTTTCCCAGTTTGTTTATGATCCTCTCGATTGTTGTTTTCCACGTGTAACATGGTCTCCCTATTTTTAGTTTGGTGCTGTTCAGTGTTGCCGTTTTCTTTAGTAGGTTTTCTGCTTTCCTCTTTGCTTTAACCATCTTGATCCCTTTCCTTATCTCTCTGCTTACCAGGATATGGTCTATTTGTGTGATTGAGCTTTCATTGCTCCAGGTATCAATGCGTGTTTGACTTTTGCTCCATATATTTATTATTGTTAAGTCAAAGATGTGTGCTAGGTTTTTCAGCGCGTTTCCATTTTCGTTAGGCCATATGTGAGTAGGTAAAGAATGAGAAACGGCATGTACCCCCCTCCATGCCTCCCTAAACGGGATTGGTCGATGGGAGGGGATAAGCCACGCCCACCTTAACAGGATTGGTCAATGGGAGGGGATAGGCCACGCCCACCTTAACGGGATTGGTCGATGGGAGGGGATAAGCCGCGCCCACCTTAACAGGATTGGTCAATGGGAGGGGATAAGCCACGCCCACCTTAACAGGATTGGTCAATGGGAGGGGATAAGCCGCGCCCACTTTAACGGGGTTGACCGATGGGAGGGGATAAGCTACGCCCTCCTTAACGGGATTGGTCGATGGGAGGGGATAAGCTACGCCCCCCTTAACGAGATTTGCCAATGGGAGGGGATAAGCTGAACCCACCCTAACGGGATTGGTCAATGGGAGGGAGGGAGGTGAACTCAACATACTTCTAAATGGGGTGGGAGGTGTGTGAAGCGGTGGTGGTATTATAGACCTCTGTTACAGGCATACATCTTAAAACATATTTAGAGAGTTCAAATACAAAGCACCTCCCCAACCAAATTAACTTTTATTATATAAATACATTTAACACCATTAAGGTTTCCATTATTGTTCATGTGTTAACAGTATTTCAAGAATCAATTAAATTTTAACTATTCAAGATGGTCGAAAACTGTAGTGTCTTGCCTGAACTGAAATTTGACTTACTTAATAATTTACCTTCAGCACCTCAGAATAAAAATGATTTAGTGATACTTGGTGAAAGAAGGCATAAACTAAATAAATCGAGAAGCAAATATGTGTCAACGGGATTATCCAGTGACTTCTGTTATAACCCATGTGTAAAGCTAAGTGGAAATAAAAATGATGCAATAATTTTTACTGAAAAAGAGTGGACTCATTTTCTTACATTTCGAGGAATTAATAATTTCATATACTCCAATGATAAAACCCAACCAATAGACGCTGGTGATTTCTCTATTCAATTTGAGCAATTCCCCAATTCCAAAGTTATAAAAATTGTAAAGAACAATTCATACGTTTACTTGGGTTATGAATCAATCTGCAAGTTGTAAGAAGTATTACCACTTGTCAAGTATAGCATTGATATGTTAAAAAGACAGCAGTTTATAAATTATTTCAAGAACGTGCAGAGAGAACTACAACGTCAAGGAGGAAATGTATTTGAAAATGCTGTAAACCTTATTCAACAGAGCATGAATTGTAATAATGAGAATGTTTCCCTGCTCATGGAGTTAATTTACATTTATCCAGAAGTATTCGAAGTGGAATGTTTTGGTAGGGTGTAATGGTGAAGAAAATAACATTTAATTTAGCGTTACTAGGAAATTTTTAGCCATTGATCGAATGTCACATATTGTAAGTCCTATTTTAGAAGTAATGTATATAGTGATAGATTTTGTAAATTAATGTAAGCGTAACTCATTTACTTGTTATTATATACAATTTTATAAAATATGTGAAAAAGATATAAATAAAAACACTTATTATTACTTAAAATTTGTTTTATTAAAATAAAAAGACATATGTACAGATTATATTTATACAATTTGATTTTTCAAAATCCATGAATTATGTTGACTGTTTAACCCAAGCCATTTTATGTAGAGTTTATCCCCTTTTTTTCTGATAATCCTCTCCACAAGATATATGTCAGGATACTTTACTTTCTGTAGTTCATGCTCGTAAAAACCTCCTTGAATTTGATCCCCTTCCTGATCGTCCAAGAGATATGTTCTAGGATTACTTCTATGAATCTTTCTGATTTGGAAAATTTCATTTGACCAATTAGGAGTATAACCTTTTGAAAATGCTTCTCTATATTTACTAATTCTTACATAATCGTTAACTTTAAATTTTTGTTTTCTTGGATCAACTGTTTTCAGATGGCTATAGGCAGTTCGCAACAATCGTTTCTCATCTTTCTTTTTAACATTTATTGGTTTCATTCCAATAGTTCTGTGTTTTGTGTTATTGTATTCTGTAACGATATCTGATAAGATATCTAACCATTTGTAATTTCCTTGTAGGCTGAACTGCCTCCACATTTTATTTTTTAAAGTTCTATTCACTCTTTCTACAACACTCGCTTTAAGGTGTGTGTAAGAGCTATAGTGGTTAATTTTCCACCTATCGGTTAATTCCTTAAATTTCTTATTGTAAAATTCTTTACCCATATCTGTCTGTAAATTTTTGGGTCGTACATTCATCTGCGACAAGATCTTGTCCATCGCTCGTACAACTTCATTTCCACTTTTATTTTTCAGAGGTTCGCACCAAACAAATTTTGAAAATACATTAATAACCACTAAAATATACTTATAACCTTTATTTATTTTAGCATACTTGATCATTTCAACAAGATCTGCTTGAACAAGATCATTAAGACCCTTAACAATTACTCGTCTTCTTTTAAAGTACTTTCTGGCAGGCTTATGAATTTCATTGACTATTTCCTGTTTAATGTTAGTCATCCTTGGTCAGCGGGCACTGCAGAACAATTTGAACATATAGCGGATCTTTATTCTTTGCATAGAACATAAACCTATCTTCAAAATTTATGATTTCCCCCACAAGTTTTTCTGGTAAAACTTCTTGCGTGTTTAAGAAAACTGTGGTATCGACAGGTGAAACCTCTATATTTTCAACTCTACCAGATACAGGGATTTTGTATTCTGTTGTAGTATTTTCTAATGTGTAGAAATTTATACTTTTAGATTTCTGTAAACGACCTTGTACACTTATAATACATTTGCTATGAAGTGAAGCGGGTTCGCAAATGTAAAAAGGTGATGTTCTTGGGGGTGAGGTTAAGATGGGTGAAGGGGGAGTTGGTGCAGAATATGGAGTTATTCTCTCCCTCAACATGTGCCTTCCAAATTTATCAATTGGCATGGTTAACAGACCTAAAGTTTTACACTTAATGAGGCTCTAACTTTCCACACATACTATTTATCGTATTATTTTAGCTTCCCTCAATTGTTCTATTATTGAAATTATTTCATTGTTATGTCCATTATTCCCTGCTAGTTGTGACGCTATCAGGAGTCTTAAACGATCTACAATTTCATTATAGTCATCAAAATGCTTATATTCAATCTGCTTATTATTGAATTCCATCATTGTTAGATTTCCCCCTCTCTTGTTTTGACTCCTCGTTTTCATCGTTTGCGATGTTGGAAGTGAACTAGATCTCGATCTTTGCACCGTAGCGGGTATTGATGATGCTGATTTATTTGAGGTAGTGGTTTTCTTATTGTTCCTTTCTTGAGTCAGCGTATATAAGTTCGTAACTCTTGGTTTAATAATATCTATAAATTTAAATGAATTCGATGTAGATAGGCCTTTCTCAGGATCGTAACCTAGGTAATGAGCATTAGTCTTTCTAATTATATCAATGTACTGATCTATATCAGTCGGTCGATAACCCGCAGGATGCTTTTTAAACATTAATTCATATAATCCCAGTGTACCTGTGTATTTAAATTGACCGTTAATGATAAAGTCGGCTCCATCAAAGTCAATAGTTGCATCACCAATCGCATATTTTTTCGCAAATGGGTCGAAGTAAACATCGAAGGTATCGTCGTACTCATTTTTTACGTCCTCAAGTTTACCTTCTATATACGCTCGCGGTAAAGGTTTTTTAAATTGTTGTAAATACTTTTCATGCTCGGCCGCTGTAGATGTATCTGCTATCGTTGCTGGAAAAGTTTCATCAAAGAAACTTTCAGCGATTTCAGGTCTTACTTGGGTTGGATCATACTGAAATGTTTCATCTTCCAAGTGAACAGGTCCTGCGGTATTGTAATATTCAAGAGGAGTTTGACCAATTGATCGAGTGTTTAAACTTTCACGGTTAATTTCTTCTTTTAGCTCCTTTTTCAAATAAGGTTTTGGAAAAGCACTTTCCGTTTTAATTAGAGTTGACACCAAATCTTTAAGAGGTTGAGTAATTGGCTTGTAAGTTTTCTCTAACTGGGACTGTGATTTGTCAATATCTCTTTTCAAACTTTCATATTTTTGTTTCAACGCCTCTCTTGTTTTTAACAGTTGTACTGCTAATCGGTTATCCATGATTACTGATTGATATCGTTCAGTGTTTTAACTTTATATATGAATGAATTTATCGAATCCTTTTCGATACTTTCCAGAGTTAATAGCGCAATCTTTATCTATTACGACAAATCCATATTTATCTTTCCAACAAAATGCACAGAGCTCTCTAAAATCTTGAAAACACATATTCACATTTACATGATCATCATAAATATGTTTCAAATTGGTCATATCCTGAGGGAATATCACAATAAGGTTAGCATTATCTCTACACAATTGTTTTGGAATGGCACTGTATGTCTGACATAGATAAAAACAATCAGTGTTTTTATGACGTCCAAAACAAAAATAACTTTTAATGATATTTTGATTACAAGAAGCTAAATCATCGAATATTATCACTGAATTCGGTTTTATTTCTTCTGGAGGTATTACTGCATCACCATCGTTATATTCGAAATATCCAATTTCATTCACAGGTTCCATTAGCATTCTTAAGTACTCATATTTTGGTTGATATAGGGACTTAGAATATAAATATATATTTTCAAAACGTAAACCATTGGGATGTTCTAACAAACTGAGCATTACATTTGTCTTTCCACATCCCGAGCTTCCAACCAAAAGTCCTCGTTTCGATTGTCCACCAAATAAAATACCATGCTTTTGAATCGTGCTGGTCATGGAAACGTGATCATGATCTGCTATTGGTAGAACCGTTTCTTGCTGATGAATCTTCATTTCAAGCTGCTACTAATTAATACCTGAGGTGGAATTTTATTACGATAAGAACTATAGCAAACTGACTGGACATCGCATCCTACCTACATATATATAAGGGTGCCTAGCAAACATGTTTCATTTGTTTACACCATTTACATTATAATGGTTCGAAGAAGGGGTTCTCCATCCAGTAAAGCTGAAAACGCCAAGAAGAGAGGATGTGGTCTGCTTAATAAAATAATTAATAAGCTCCCAGTAGAATTGCATTTACCTGGTTATAATTATTGTGGGCCTGGAACTAAACTTTCAAAGCGATTACAAAGATGTGATAAAGGAATTAATCCATTGGATGAGGCGTGCAAAGAACACGATATAGCGTATTCTAAATTTCAAGACGTGGAAGAAAGAAATCAGGCTGACAGAGAATTAGCTGAAGTCGCACTTAAACGTGTAAAAGCAGCCGACTCGGGGTTTGGTGAAAAAGTTGCCGCGTTGGGAGTCGGTGGGATAATGAAATTAAAAAGTAAGTTGGGAATGGGTCTTAAACGTGGAAGAAGTGACGCCTCAAAGAAGAAAGGTGGACAAATAAATGTAAAAGTTGGTGTAAAGAGAAAAACAAAATCAAAGAAGCGGAGGAGAAGAATTCTAGATACCCCAAAAATAGGTGGATTTCTACCACTTTTGTTGCCCCTTTTGGGGGCACTAGGAGCTATAGGAGGGGGTGCAGCCGGTATTGCAAAAGCAGTTAATGATGCTAAGTCAAATCGTGAACAGGTTGCTGAACAGAAGAGACATAATTTAGCAATGGAGCAAACCACAACAGGGAAAGGTTTATACTTGGGTCCTTATAAAAAAGGCTCTGGACTATATTTGAAAACTTATCCAAAAAACTCCCAATAAAGCTGCCTCACCGACCAATTTAGATCTAATGAAATATTCGAAAATGCTTAAAATTCCTCATTTTCGCGACATATTTATGAGAGATACGCTTCCCAAAAAAGTAAAGAAGAATGAAACTGGTATAATAAATCTAGATACGGATGATGGAGAGGGGACTCACTGGGTAGCGTACGCCAAGAAAAACAAAGAAATAATTTATTTTGACAGTTATGGAAATTTAAGACCTCCAGAAGAATTAATAAAATATTTTTTAAGTGATGGCAGCTTGAATACAATCAGATATAATTATGACTCCGTGCAAAATTATAATTCATATATCTGTGGACATTTATGTTTATTTTTTTTGTATAATCAATACAAATAGCAGATTGATTGTTGGTGGGAGGTGAACTTCACCTGATCTCATCATAAATCATTAATTCATAGGAGAAAAGGAGTAGAATAGCCACCTACCATGCATTTCTCAGTGACTGGTGAGCGGTGAGGATCCCTAAATTAATTGTGATATAGCATATTTACAGTTCTTTTGCCATCATGCAGAAATCGGCATCCAAATTTTACAATAAAAATAATTGCATGATAGATTTTTCGATTGTATCAAATAATCCAGTAATATATAAGCCTTTCGATGAACGTTTATTATCATTTGAAAAATGGAATGGTACTGTGGAACCATCAGAACTTGCTCTAGCAGGA
This sequence comes from Rutpela maculata, assembly GCA_936432065.2. Lineage (NCBI taxonomy): Eukaryota > Metazoa > Arthropoda > Insecta > Coleoptera > Cerambycidae > Rutpela > Rutpela maculata. The sequence goes on along the minus strand of OW386288.2, from coordinate 98,699,405 downwards.
TTTTATTACAGTGGCTACCATGATATAGTCAGCTGTTTTTGTTGTGGAGTCGAGATATATAGATGGGAGGCGTGTGACATACCTATAAATGAACACTTGAAATATTCAGCAAATTGTTCTTATGCAAAATTAATGAGAAGCCTATTGCGGCGAAATATAGAGGAGCACACATGTATGACAAAAAATCATATGGTTGGTTCTAGAAGAGGTTTCATATGGCTTGTCACCATAAGCTTGCATGTAATAAGTATCTATATGTTTATGATACGTAACATATGTTTATAAAAACAATATATACGTCTGTACTAATATATTGGATATTATGCCTGTCTGTACATGGATTTGTCTCAGATGTAAAAGTGTTTTAGAGGAATATAATGCACCCATGGATAATAAAATATATACTGTTTGTAGCAATTGTGATATAAGTGATAGAAGGGCACACGCTGCCTAATCTGTTGATATTTTATAACATAATTTATGTATGTATGCAATAAGCATCTGTATATTTATGAATGTAACGAGTGTAATTAATAATAAATACCTTAATAATAAATAATTTGTTTCAATATTTTTCAAAGTATCCACTTTTCCTATCATTCAGTTCTATAGTTCTACTTCAAGCAGTAATTTTTCAAATTTGAAGAATAATTAATTTATTCAACTTCATTCTACCAGCATTTCACAAATTTACCCCCCCCCCCCCCCCAATTATATATTTTCTTCTAAGTCACGAATACTATATAAAATAATAAAAGAGAAAATAACTTAAAAAAATTTATTAAAAAAAAGACATATTTTTCAAACTACAAAAAAACTACAAAAAACTACAAAAAAACACCTTAAATTTAGAATCTTACCAATAAAATTAAATAAAACAAAACTAAACTAATCAACTAACCTACACTATACTACACTTCAGTCAAAGGGCACATTGCTCACAAAGGCGTGGCACTTTTTCAGCTCCACGTCAACCACACCGACTTTCGCCTCCACCGTATCGGCCTCTTCGGCAATAAGTTGCTGGCGGTGGCGAAGCCGATGCAGATGCTGGAGCATTTTATTTTTTGAAAGTTTCAGTTTGTGAGCATACCTATATGCCTTTTTCACCATACACTCCCGCACTTCACGTTTAAAGTTCTCTCTTTCGTTGACCACTGCCGCCTCCTGCTTTGCGACATCGTGCCGCACAAGGTCCAGCCACCCGTTCAACTCAAACTGGAGAAGAGCCTCTCCCTCAGCCTCTCGCTGCACCGTCCCCGGAGATCTTGTAGAAGAACGCACTACCGGGCGTCAAAATGACGCGACACCAATTTATTTCTCAGGGGGCGCCAGTCGCGTATTACCCCGTTCTTCTACCTCCCAGGCGGGTTCGAGATAAGATGACTTCGGTAGCCGAAAAGCGGGACCAAGGCTGCACTACCACAGATCGGAAACTGCGCTCTCTCTGGACCCGAATTCCCTCGTTAGGGGTTTAGGTACCTCTTAATTTCCTGAATTTTTGCATAAAAAAATCCCAACCGAAGAATTTCTCTGCGGAGGGATTAGTTTTGGTACGCGAAAATCGCGTTTTGGTCCATTAATAACGGAATATATTTCTCAAAAAACGCATAAAAAAATCCCTATCGAACCTCCGTAAAACAACCAGAAGGTCGAACGTTAATGCGAATTAACTCGACACATCCGGTTTTCTATACGAAAGTTCCAGGGATTATAGACCGTCAACAGGCCTCAAGATCAATTAAGAAACATTAGTTCAAAGAATCCGTTTATTTAACAGAATTGGTTATACAAAATTCTCAAGAAAGAATCGTGCCTTCCCCAATCAAGGTAGTGACTTTCAGACCATACAAGCGAGAGCGCTCGCGCTAACGATCGATTAGGTAGAAAAGATTCATACGTACCTTCTCAGAATCAAAATGTGAGCTTTTAGAATCATTTCAGACTCTGGGTAAATGAATAATTAAGGCTGACTGAAATTAACTTAAAAAAGTTTTACTAAATGAATTTAGTTTCGCTAGAGACTACCTAGCTTTAAAGTTCTTGTATCGTGGAAATTCACGTACTCAAACACATTCAGAGGACTTATTACTGCATAAGTTGAGTGGCGTTCGATCAGTCCACGACTTACTAACCCTTATCACAGTCGATTAATAATATCGATTTGGCAGCGTCTCACCTTCGAGCGACTATTAGGCAAAATTGAATTTTTGGATTTTTATGCACAAGGCGTTTTCCTCTATAACTTTGTCATTTGAAAAGCCCTGTTATTGGCTTTTCTACCATCGCTTTGTCGGGACCACTCAACACGCTCGACCAAATTGCGAGCCGCTGAGTCAATCCAAACTCTTTCCATGCGAGAAACCGGCCTTGTACATGTGCATTGATTTTTATCAATTTTTGCTTATCGGCACTACGCCGGCTTTGACAAAATCTTCTATTTTGCTTTTTGGATGCAGTGCATCGTTAAAATTTTATGCTCATACTTTAGAATTGGGCTTTCAATGACCGTACCTCAAAGGTCAATGTCTTTGGTTGAGGAATAAAAAATAAAAAATAATTTAAAGTATATTTTCGTGGTACTTTTTAAACTGACTTTGTGGTACTTTTGAAAAATCCATTTTAAGACCAATTTTAGCGTACTTTTGAAAAATCGATTTTCGAGCCAAATTTCAAGGTACTTTTGAAAAACTAATCTGCGGGTGAAATTTTGGCGTACTTTTGAAAAATCGATTTTCAAGCCAAACTTCAAGGTACTTTTGAAAAGTTAATCCGCGGGTGAAATTTTGGCGTACTTTTGAAAAATTGATTTTCAAGCCAAATTTCAAGGTACTTTTGAAAAGTTAATCTGCAGGTGAAATTTTGGCGTACTTTTGAAAAATTGATTTTCAAGCCAAATTTCAACGCAGTTTTGAAAAATTAGTCTGCAAGTGAAACTTTGGCGTACTTTCGATAAATCGATTCTTGGGCCAAATTTTGACGCCCTTCCAAAAATATTATTTTTCAAAGTCCAATTTATGGTACCTTTGAAAAAGTATATTATTCATAAATCTTTGTCATTATATACTTCTACTCTGATATTCTGAACCAAAAACATTTTTTCTAAGTGAAAATTCGGTGTTTCTTCGAATTTTCACCTGGTCATTTCCAACGCCTTATAGAACCCAAAACGGCCCTTGTGGACTGATCTGCGCCTCTGCAGACTCCCAAAAATGTCTTTAAATGAAATTTTTGCCTAAGTCGAATTTTGATTATGTCTTCAACTTAGGACGATTTTGGAGAGTTCTACAACACTCCCCTCCTTTGGTTGAATCTTTTCTACTCATCGATTGCCTTTAATTTCCATATTCACTTGTATGTCTGTATGCCTTCATTTGACGGTCTGACCTATGGTACAGATGTTTAAAAATAACGGCCTTAATTGGGGCAGACGGCTGATTCGCCTATCTAACTTAAAAATAATTACATTTTTTAAACAATACGACAAGTTGATACAACATTTTTATCAACTTAATTACACCCGCGTCGAGGTGCGAAGCGTAGCACAATTTTGATTAGCGTCCACTCTCACTAATTCGTTGCACTCGCTTTTTTGCCCTGGTCTCGCTCTTGCTTGACTTCGGCCCTTTCTAGAAGAGGCTGTCTATATCTCCATGCCGCAGCTTGGACGGTCCTCGCCTTTGAGTTCCAGACTTCACCATGCCGCGCCCTTGCGACAGGCTGGGTCATCTTTCCATTTCTGCACATGGAAAATGCAGTTCAGCAACTAGATTGACTTTTTAGCAAGTCGTCGACTGGGACGCGTCGACTAACAAACACAATGTGTTGTTTTTAATGAAATATTTTTCTAACATGAATTTTGTTAACTTATAATGGTTAGAAATTGGTTCTTCGTAAGGTAGATTGAATCGGCTTACGATATTCGTGCGGTCATCACTACTTTGTGAAAAAAGTATAAAAAAAAAAAATTGAAGCGTCTTCTTGAGCGAAGAACGGCTTCTGAAACTCGTCTCGTAGTTTCTACTTCGTAAGGTAGATTAAATCGGCTTACGATACTCGTGCGGTCATCACGACTTGTGAAAAAAGTATAAAAAAAAAAAAAATTGAAGCGTCTTCTTGAGCGAAGAACGGCTTCTGAAACTCGTCTCGTAGTTTCTACTTCGTAAGGTAGATTAAATCGGCTTACGATACTCGTGCGGTCATCACGACTTGTGAAAAAAGTATAAAAAAAAAAAATTGAAGCGTCTTCTTGAGCGAAGAACGGCTTCTGAAACTCGTCTCGTAGTTTCTACTTCGTAAGGTAGATTAAATCGGCTTACGATACTCGTGCGGTCATCACGACTTGTGAAAAAAGTATAAAAAAAAAAAATTGAAGTGTCTTCTTGAGCGAAGAACGGCTTCTGAAACTCGTAGTTTCCATTTGAGGTATACGTTAATTTTGTTGACTTAAAATGATTAAAATAGAAGTTGTCTTCTTGCATAAGAAAAACAGCTTCCGAAACTCGTACTGATTCGTACTTATGCCTACGTCCATTACTCGAACTTGGCGGCTCTCGCTCTTGAGAAGCTAGGCTTACCGGATCGCGCTCTTGCGTCGGGTTCGCCGTCTTTCCATGTCTGCTCATGGAGTAGACTTTAAATTTTCGATTCGACCGCATATAGGTCAAAATCGCTACTTAGAATTTTGAGAAAAAATATAAAAAAAAAAAAAGCGAAAACGGCTATTAGCCGTGGTCGACCTCAGAAATATCTAGAGGTGACTCTTCTATATCTGGCTCATCTCGAGCATCTTCGGGATCTCGACTTATTACATCCGGCTCATCTTGAGCACTTGCGGGAACATTGATTTGAACTAGTGTGGTATCGCTACGTCGCTCTGACCTGGGCGCGATCTCATTGTCTGATGAGGAAGCGTCGTCACTAAGATGAGTTTCATCCGGACTATCTTCTGATTCTTCAGACAATTCCAATTCAACATCGGGGTCTCCCTTAGGTGCCGGTCTGATGGCATCGACATGTAACCTCGTCGAAGTTACCCCCTTGTGAATGAGGTAAACTTCATTGGACAATCTCTTTAAAACCTTGTGTGGCCCACTCCACGATGGTGTGAAGGTATGATCCTTCCTGATCCTTTTAGTCATTACCATATCTCCCACTTTATATACGACCGGCGTTACCGCCACTTTGGGCGCGTAACGCCATTGGTAATTTGTTTGATTTTTACGAATCTCCTTGACTCTTTCAAGGCGGGGAACGTCCGCTTGATTACGACGCTCTTGTCTATAAGCGAACATATTCCAATCACCAATCTGTGGTAATTCATAGCCGAGTACTACGAAACTGGGCGTATGCCCCGTAGCGGCGTTTTTTCTTGTTCTCAAGATATATGCCATCTGACTAACATGTCGATCCCACTCGTCGTTGGGTGAACCATATAATAAGGTTTTTAAGATCTTCTTAGCTTCTTGCACCCTCCTTTCTATTGGATTGGCCTGTTGGTGGTAAGCTGCTGTGAAGAATCTTTCAATATTGTTACGTGTACAGAACGTATCGTAAAAGCCGGAATTGAAGTGGCCTCCCTGGTCGGAAATGATGACCCTCGGAACGCCATATCTCGCCACTAGTTCCTCTTCGATAAATTGTGCTATTGTTTTTCCACTGACTTGGGTGAACGCCTTGGCTTCGACCCACTTACTAAATACATCCTCTACCATTAATATATATCGGTTATCTGCATCTTTGGTTCGCTGAAGTGGTCCGATTACATCGACGCTTAAAACTTCGAACGGATGCGATGGAGCATGGCTTCTGAGAGGAGCCTTCGGTTGTGACTGTCTGCTTTTTACGGAATTACAAATAATGCACTCATTTAAATATTTGTTAACTAGTCTCGACAAATTATTAAAATAATAGCGGCCCGAGATGATTCTAACAGTTTCATCGCGGCCGGGGTGACCTACTTCCGGTCGGTCGTGAAAATGAGATATTACTCTCATGACCATACGTTTTGGTACGTATAATTTTTCTATAACATTTTCGCCTCTCGTCCAAAGTGTGCCGCCTATCACTTGTCTTGTATTGACGAATTTCACCTCTGCCTCGGTTTTATCTGCTTGTCGCACTAGAGTATTCCATCGTTCGATTTGGTCTTGGATATCTCTGGAGTGCGATTGCGCTTCTCTGACCTGATCGTTTAATTCCAATGTGGTAATTACTGATATTCGTTCCTTGTACGAGAATTTTGGTGGGTACATTCTCTCCTCTTCGTCGTCTGCTTCGACGTTTGGGCCTTGAGGATTCCTGCTAAGATAGTCAGCCAATATATTTTCCTTGCCGGGACAATGTTCTATGGTGAAGCTGTATTCCTGAAGTAATAATGACCAACGAGTAAATTTCGTTTTCTCGTCCTTATGCTTATTTAACCATAGTAAAGCTCGATTGTCGGTTTTGACTATAAATGGACGGTCTGCCAAATATATTTTGTATTTCCTTATATAATTAACGACGCTCAAACATTCCAATTCATTAATATGGTATTTTCTCTCCGTCGGAGATAACGTATTACTAGCATAAGAGACGATGTGCTTCTGGTCATTATCCCCCAATTGATATAATACTGCAGATAATCCTATTAAGGATGCGTCCGTCTGTAGTATGAACATTTTATTGAAATCTGGCCGGTGCAGTCCTAGAGGTTTATTCAATACTTCTTTTAGTAAAATAAAGGCTTCTTGGGCTTCCGGATTCCACTTGAAGCGCCAGTCTTTCGAGAGTAGTCGGGTCAAGGGCTTTGTAATTATTGCAACATTAGGGATATATTCACGTACCCAATTACATAAGCCTAGGAAACTCTGAAGCTGGCGCCTTGTCGTAGGGGCCGGATAATTTTGTATCTGTAATATGTGTTTTTCTAATGGTTGAGTGGTGTTGGCATTTATTTGATGCCCGAGATAGGTTATGCTTGACGTGGCTACCACACATTTTTCCGGTGACACCTTTAAATTATGCAAACGCAGGCGTTCAAAGACGGCTCTCAGATGGTTTACATGCTGTTCTATATTTTCACTGTAGATGATAATATCATCGAGATATACTTTGCAGAAATGATGCAAGTAGCCGGTCAATACGTCTCTTGCCATAAATTTTTGGAATGTACATGGAGCGGTCTTCAATCCGAAAGGCATCACGTTAAATCGGTAAGATGCTCCATCTAATGTTGTAAACGTAGAATAGTTTTTTGACGACTCCTCAAGAGGGATTTGCCAATATCCGCTCTTGAGGTCCAACACCGTAAATAAGTTGGCGTTTCCTAGATCCTTTATACTCTCGTATATCTTTGGTAAGACGGATGCTTCGTCTTCCGTTACTTCATTTAAGTGACGATAATCAATGCAGAAGCGAGGCTTCTTGCCGGGCCTTTCAATTATTATAGGAGGCGAACTGTACTGAGCGGTACTCGGTTCTATGACCCCGGCTTTCAGCATCTCTTCAATTTGATCGTACATAACTTTTTTCTTAGAAGGAGACATGGGGTAGGGTTTGATATTGAACGGGCGGTCGTCTTTAACTTTTATTTTATGTTTCGTTGTCACCGTGGTAGCTTGGGTAGGCACCGCGGTGAACAATTCAGCGAATTCCTCGAATAGAGGTTTTAAATTATCGTTTCCGATGATCAGTTCTTCGGGAAGCCGGCATTGCTTCCTTGCTTGATGTGCCGCTTGATTCCAGAAGACGGTTATTCGCTCTTCAGTGCCGACGTAGACACATTTACGTTGATAATCGAATACGACATTGTGAGCATATAAAAACGGGGCTCCCAGAATGAGCTCTTCATTTAAATTTTGAATGACCTGAAACGTGGTCTGAAAGGGTACATCTAGTACATTAACGTTTATGGTCGTAGTCCCGAGGGATTCTACTAAACCATCGCCACAAGCCATAACAAAAGTTTGGGGAGCTGTAAGTTGATCAATGTCGTTCAAAAATTTCGGTTGGATAATATTCCTTGTCGAACCTGTATCCAATAAAGCGTTAACCGCTCGATTATTAATTATAATCTTAATGCGAGGCAGAGGGAAAGCGTCGTTAGTTTGATTGATAGATTCTAATGGAGTGAATCGGTGGGGAGATAGGTTGACTTCTTGATCCTTAAACAGGTAATTAAGGTCAGGAAGGTCATCGAAGTTTTTTAATTTAAACTTCTTGCTTCGGAGCTTCCTCGAGGGTCGCTTCGAGCCTGCTGGGGCCTGGTAGGCGGGGCTGGTACAGTTCGGCCTGGGCCATCGCCTCTGACCCCCGCTTGGTTTCCCGTATTCATATTACGATAGGGATTGTTTGGGCATTCTGCATGAAAATGCCACTGCTCCGTTGGGCAATATCTGCAAGGGCGATACGGGACTCGGGAGTTCCTTACGTCTCCAGTACCCCTTCTCGGTATATCCCCTCTAGGCAGCGAGGAAATATTATTTGCAAAATGCACCCTTGGTGCTGGCGGATTATCTCTTCTTTGAGATCCATTGAATGGTGTCCTAGATGCACCAAAGGAACTGGAGGACGGCTTCGTTAATGCGGAGGGTTCCGTTCTCCAGTTACTGCTCGATTGCTGATTCCCTTGAGCTGAAGCGGTAGAGGTGGACGCTTCTCGGTCTTTGCTTTTCTTTGCATTTTGCAGAATCTCGAATTCTTTATTCTCATCCATGATTTTAGCCATTTGTTCGGTCATCGTCACTAGTGTATTTGTATCTAGTATGACGGCACTCTTTAGGAGCATTTTCATATCAGGTCTCAACTGATTGAAGATGGTAGCCGCCTTCATCGCCTCCGGCTTAAACGGATCGATCCTCTTGAAGAGGCATACCTTCCTGGAAATAAATACTGACGTATTTTCCTCGGCATCTTGTTTCTTGCCATATAAATTAGCTACTGCTTCGGTGAGTACTTCACCTGAATCATAACGGCTTCTGAACCGCTCGAGGAATAGAGGATACGTGGTAATTAGGGTTCGATATTGTTCGAACCATTTCTTAGCATCATCTTTGAGCTGTTCTGATATTTTATATAGTCGGTCGTTATCCTGCGTAATTCGTACTCGGACGAAAAATTCCTCCATTTGATAAATGAAGGTTTCAGGGTCTTCGTGTTCGAAGCCATGAAATTCCGCATTTGGATGCTTCGACCGATACTTATGCTCGTGCGTGGCTTCGCTTAGAGCTTTGGCAAGACCTGCTGCCATTTGGGCGAACACTTGTTCTGAGGAGGGCTGTATGACTCCTTCAGTGGTACTCGGGCCAACCCCCGAACTACCCAGTACATCCTCCGCGCACGGCCTCTCTAACCCTCTAGAGACGTTGTCCATCACAGATGTCGGCTCGTCGTAAAACTGGAAAGGCGTCGATTCATCCATATCCTTTCCAGAAAGCCCTGCTGACTAACAACGCCCCACGTTGGGCGCCATGTAGAAGAACGCACTACCGGGCGTCAAAATGACGCGACACCAATTTATTTCTCAGGGGGCGCCAGTCGCGTATTACCCCGTTCTTCTACCTCCCAGGCGGGTTCGAGATAAGATGACTTCGGTAGCCGAAAAGCGGGACCAAGGCTGCACTACCACAGATCGGAAACTGCGCTCTCTCTGGACCCGAATTCCCTCGTTAGGGGTTTAGGTACCTCTTAATTTCCTGAATTTTTGCATAAAAAAATCCCAACCGAAGAATTTCTCTGCGGAGGGATTAGTTTTGGTACGCGAAAATCGCGTTTTGGTCCATTAATAACGGAATATATTTCTCAAAAAACGCATAAAAAAATCCCTATCGAACCTCCGTAAAACAACCAGAAGGTCGAACGTTAATGCGAATTAACTCGACACATCCGGTTTTCTATACGAAAGTTCCAGGGATTATAGACCGTCAACAGGCCTCAAGATCAATTAAGAAACATTAGTTCAAAGAATCCGTTTATTTAACAGAATTGGTTATACAAAATTCTCAAGAAAGAATCGTGCCTTCCCCAATCAAGGTAGTGACTTTCAGACCATACAAGCGAGAGCGCTCGCGCTAACGATCGATTAGGTAGAAAAGATTCATACGTACCTTCTCAGAATCAAAATGTGAGCTTTTAGAATCATTTCAGACTCTGGGTAAATGAATAATTAAGGCTGACTGAAATTAACTTAAAAAAGTTTTACTAAATGAATTTAGTTTCGCTAGAGACTACCTAGCTTTAAAGTTCTTGTATCGTGGAAATTCACGTACTCAAACACATTCAGAGGACTTATTACTGCATAAGTTGAGTGGCGTTCGATCAGTCCACGACTTACTAACCCTTATCACAGTCGATTAATAATATCGATTTGGCAGCGTCTCACCTTCGAGCGACTATTAGGCAAAATTGAATTTTTGGATTTTTATGCACAAGGCGTTTTCCTCTATAACTTTGTCATTTGAAAAGCCCTGTTATTGGCTTTTCTACCATCGCTTTGTCGGGACCACTCAACGCGCTCGACCAAATTGCGAGCCGCTGAGTCAATCCAAACTCTTTCCATGCGAGAAACCGGCCTTGTACATGTGCATTGATTTTTATCAATTTTTGCTTATCGGCACTACGCCGGCTTTGACAAAATCTTCTATTTTGCTTTTTGGATGCAGTGCATCGTTAAAATTTTATGCTCATACTTTAGAATTGGGCTTTCAATGACCGTACCTCAAAGGTCAATGTCTTTGGTTGAGGAATAAAAAATAAAAAATAATTTAAAGTATATTTTCGTGGTACTTTTTAAACTGACTTTGTGGTACTTTTGAAAAATCCATTTTAAGACCAATTTTAGCGTACTTTTGAAAAATCGATTTTCGAGCCAAATTTCAAGGTACTTTTGAAAAACTAATCTGCGGGTGAAATTTTGGCGTACTTTTGAAAAATCGATTTTCAAGCCAAACTTCAAGGTACTTTTGAAAAGTTAATCCGCGGGTGAAATTTTGGCGTACTTTTGAAAAATTGATTTTCAAGCCAAATTTCAAGGTACTTTTGAAAAGTTAATCTGCGGGTGAAATTTTGGCGTACTTTTGAAAAATTGATTTTCAAGCCAAATTTCAACGCAGTTTTGAAAAATTAGTCTGCAAGTGAAACTTTGGCGTACTTTCGATAAATCGATTCTTGGGCCAAATTTTGACGCCCTTCCAAAAATATTATTTTTCAAAGTCCAATTTATGGTACCTTTGAAAAAGTATATTATTCATAAATCTTTGTCATTATATACTTCTACTCTGATATTCTGAACCAAAAACATTTTTTCTAAGTGAAAATTCGGTGTTTCTTCGAATTTTCACCTGGTCATTTCCAACGCCTTATAGAACCCAAAACGGCCCTTGTGGACTGATCTGCGCCTCTGCAGACTCCCAAAAATGTCTTTAAATGAAATTTTTGCCTAAGTCGAATTTTGATTATGTCTTCAACTTAGGACGATTTTGGAGAGTTCTACAACAATCTCTCATCCGTAGTAGTGCCAGTAAGTTGATCTCCTAAGGACGACACCGCTGTGCTCCTCTCCCCATCTGATTTTGGTAGAACTATAAGGGAAAAGAAAGTTAGATATCCAATTATTCAATAAAAAAAGGAAACAGTACCTGGCTGTTGTGGCCCCGATGGTGCCCCAATAGGCCTGAGGTCCGTGAAGGATCCGGACAGAATCTCAATGCCGGATCCGATGCTCCTAGCCGACCGCTCACGGTTCATTAACTGTACCATCTCTTCCTCGAACGAGCAGTCGGAAAACTGATCAGCCTCTTGGCTCCCTAGGCCTCTTGGGAACATATCTCCACCAGACATCTTATTATTAGCAGGAAACAGCAAACGTGAAGCGCGGTGCACGAAAACGCGGCGAAATTTGAAAATTTAGTCTATTTAAAAAAACACTTAAAAATAAAAAATTAACACTTAAAAATAACTTACGAACAAATGAACCAAAAAGTAAAAATTTAAAAAAAAAATAAACAGAAAAACGGCGCAAATATAATGAACTAATTAACACTTAAAAATACTACTATTCGAACTTAACTAAAAATAAACTAGAAAATAAGGATTGAAAATATATAAAAAAAAATAAAAAACTGAATGATAATAAAAAAACGGCGGAATGCAATAAAATAGCGTGGAAAGTACAGAATGAACTGTTAAAATTCACAGCTGAATTTTACTTTAAATAAAGTTCCACCCCAAAAAAAAATTGCAGGTAGGGAGATGGGTAAGCAGTAAGTGTGAATGAAATGAACTGCAATGTATGCAAGTTGAATAAACTGCATTAAATTAATGACATACATAAATCACCGATTATTGCAAGTTGGCAAGGTTAGTCGCCTATGGTGTGATTGAATATTTTCCGGTATTATATTACATTGCCAGTCTATTGATATGTGATTCAACAGAATGTTCAAATTATAGCATATTAAATAATTAAAAAAGATATTATTGCATGGGTTTAATGGACCCACAAAATATTGAAGTTTTTGAAGGCAAAAAGGATGATTGCACAGCAAAATATGTAGAGTCCTCTTTAAATATTTTTCATAACCAAATAAATAAATAAAATTCGGGGATTTTTTGAGTCTCAATAAATGCTTTCTAGGTTTACAAAAATTATTCAAAATTAATTAGCTAAAAATGTTTTTGGGGGTTTGATAATAGTTATGACATTACTCAAGAATGGTTGGAAATCTGTCTTAATTACCAACACAACAATTTTTTTGCAAGCAAAGCATGTTTGTTTTCCCCAACTCAAATAACTATATTAATTAAGTGTTGGGGGGGGGGGTATATAAAGAAAAATGTGTAATGTATTAACTCATTAATATCAGATTTTTCTTAAATACAGTTATTTGTTATCGAATATATAGTTCCTTGTAAAACTATACTCTACAATGTTGTGTCCTCAGTGTGGAAAACAATTTTCATCAAAAAGTAGTTTGTCGCGTCATCTTCGGGAAAGCTGTCCCTATAGAGAAATAAGTGTACATAGTGCCCCGAAAAGAATCAAACTAAACAATTCACCGCCTAAAAAATATAATAAGGAACCCCAAAACCTTCCTGGCCCTTCTGGTGTGCAGTATCATGCTAAAAAATGTAATAAGGAATCTGAAAATCTAGGCAGCCCCTCTGGTGGTCATACAAAAGCTCAGGAGGTTATTATTAATTGCCCGCAATGTTATGAGAAAATGCCTAAAAATAAATTAATGGGACATTTAAAAAGTTGATCTCACAAGAAAGTCATCAATATTGTAGAAGATGGGGTAGAAAAACTTCAGAGCGCATTCAAAAACCGAATTTCGAGCTACTGTTTTTCCACAAAGAATCAGTGCACAGATATCACCCAGTTTTTGGAAGAAGTAAAAATGAAAGTTATCTCAGTGATTGAGAAATATATTAAAACATTCTTCAGCTTAAAAATTAATATGGAATTATTTGGGCTATACGTTATTGAGGAGAAAGAAATGTCAGACATAAAGTCATTCAATACTAAAAATAAAGTTGTGACGCACTCATTGAATGTATTAAACCTGTATAATGAGTTCAAAGAGGAGATCATAGAGAAAGCATCAACCTTTCAAGAGCGAGACTCAGGTATGTGTAACAAATTTATGTCAATCACAGTTAACGTATGATTTCTGCAGTTATATTTTTTTCTTATATGGTTATTAATTATTTTTTAGGATGGGCTCTGAAGCACGTTAGTTTTCTTGAAGTCAACCTCAACAAATACAACCCGTTATTCGCATCGTCATACATTAGGTTACCTAAATTTATTGAAAATAAGAGAGCTGTTTTAAATATTCAAAATAATGATGACAAATGTTTTGCTTATGCCGTTAATGCTGCGATCTTCCCAGCCAATGGACCTCCGCATGAAGTATCATCCTATCCTCATTACGCAACATTGCTAAATTTTGAAGGTATCGATTTTCCTGTTAAATTAAATGATATTCATAAATTTGAGATTTTAAATAATATCTCTATAAATGTATTCGGGGTAAATAATCAGTATAAAGATGGTAAAATGGTCAGTGAGATTGTAGGCCCCTTACATTTCACAAATAAAAAACAAAATACACACGTAAATTTATTACTCATTGCTGATGTTGAAGGTAATAGTCATTACACCTTTATTAAAGACTTGTCACGATTAGTCTCTAGCCAAAGATCTAAACATCACGGTCGAAATTATATTTGTGATGGCTGCCTACTATTTTTTAATTCTCCTGAGAAATTGTATGCTCATGAAAGAAATGACTGTAATAATTTATGTACTATTTTACCTGATACAGATCCACAAATCAATAAGTGTGGGGAACTAATTGCAGGAAATATCCTAAAATTTGTTAATATTGAGAAACAATTGCCTGTTCCTTTCGTTGTATATGCAGATTTTGAAAGTATATTAAAACCAATTCATTATAATGAACCATCTGATAGTAAATCATTCTCCGTTAAAACGTACCAACATGAGCCATATTCATTTTGCATCTACTTAAAGTGTAATTTTGATGATAATCTTTCCAAACTTGAATATTATCGAGGTGTTGATGCTGTGGAAGTATTTGTGAAAAGATTGGATGAACTTGTCTTACAATTATATCAAAATCACTTAAAAAATATAGTTGAAATGAAACCATTATCACAGAATCAACAAGATATTTTCAATAATAGTCAAATTTGTCATATCTGCGATAAACCTTTTGAGAATGGCGATGAAAGGGTTCGCGACCACTGCCACGTTAGCGGTAATTTTAGAGGAGCCGCTCATTCTCATTGTAATTTAAACTTTAAAATACCTAAATTTATACCAGTGTTCTTTCATAACTTAACTAATTACGATTCTCATTTATTTATTAAAAAATTAGCTTTAAAACGAGAAAGTATACAAGTTCTTGCACAGAATAAAGAAAAATATATTACGTTTTCCAAACAAATTCTTGTAGATAAATCTAATGATAAAAAACCGAAGAAAATTTTCATAAAATTAAGATTTGTCGATTCTTTCCGCTTTTTACCAGCATCTTTGGATAAACTAAGTCAAACGCTAGAAACACATCAATGCCTCGAAGTAAGGAAATTTTATACCGATGACAAACAATTCAATTTATTAAGGCGTAAAGGTGTCTTTCCATATTCCTACGTAGATTCGCTGGAAAAATTGGATGATACCAAATTACCATCACAGGATGAGTTTTTTAATATCTTGAGTGGTGACTCAATTTCTCAGGAAGATTATGATCGGGCTTGTGATGTATGGCATACATTTAATTGCCGAACTCTTGGTGAATATTCAGACATTTATTTAGTATCAGATGTATTGCTTCTTGCTGATATTTTTGAAAATTTTCGACAGATATGTCTACAGACATATAAATTAGATCCTGCACAATATTTAACTGCACCATCCTTGAGTTGGGAGGCAATGTTACGAAAGACTGGCATTGAGCTGGAACTTCTAACTGACATTGATATGCTTCACTTTTTTAGAAAGGGAATACGTGGTGGTGTTAGTCAATGCAGCAATAGAAAAGCCATTGCCAACAATCCATTTATTCCGGAATATAATTCATCAGAACCAACGTCATATATATTATATTTAGACGCCACAAATATGTACGGTTCTTCGATGAGTGAATGTTTGCCCACAGGAGATTTTAGATGGTTAAATGATTATGAAATCGAAAACTTCGATTGTACTATCTTTGGTGATGATTCACCAAAAGGTTATGTACTAGAAGTGGATTTAGAATATCCTCAACATTTGCATGATAATCATAATGATTTACCATTTTGTCCTGAAAACATTGTGCCTCCTGGCTCCAAAAATTCAAAATTAATTCTAAATTTGCATGATAAACATAAATATGTTCTCCATTATCGAAATTTGAAACAGTGCTTGGAACATGGGTTAATACTTAGGAAAATATATAGAATCATAGAATTTTCACAATCTGCTTGGTTAAAAACATACATCGATTTGAACACTGAACTTAGAAATTCTTCAAAAAATGCGTTTGAACGAGATCTTTTTAAATTTTTAATAAATTCAATATTTGGGAAGACAATGGAAAATGTTGACAATATGGTTGATGTAAAATTAGTATCGCATTGGAGAAATAGCATAGGTAGTGTGGGAGCCGAAGGACTTATTGCAAAACCCAATTTTAAATCATGTACAGTATTTTCAGAAAATTTGGTAGCGGTGCAAATGTCCTTATTGAAAATATTTTACGACAAACCGCTCTATATAGGCTTCACCATTTTGGACATCTCTAAAACAATAATTTATAACTTTTTTATAACTTCATAAAGAAGCAATATAATGACAAAGCTATTCTGTGTTATAATGACACGGACTCTTTAATTCTAGAAATTTACACAAAAAATGTTTATGACGATATTCAAAAAAATATAGAATTATTCGACACATCAAATTTTTCGATTCCAAATGTACACAACATTCCGAAAACGCAATCAGTCATAGGGAAAATGAAGGATGAATATGCAGGTATGCCAATAGAAGGCTTTTTTGGTACCGGGGCAAAAGCTTACTGTGTTAAAGTAAACGATAGCGTAACAAAGAAAGCCAATGGTGTTACAAAAAGTGTTATAAAGAATCAATTACATTTGGTTGATTATAAACAAATAGTAGAAGACGGCGGTCTCATATATCGAAAAATGTATGTTTTCTCTTCACATCTGCATACAATATATACTGAGTTGAAAAATAAAGTTGCGCTTTCCGCACAAGATGATAAGCGATATGTTATACCTGGAAGCACAAAAACTCTTGCATGGGGGCATTACTCTATTCATAATTTATACGATAACACTGACCATAATACAGCTGAAGATAATTTAACGGTTCTTTTAAGATTAGCTAATGCGATTATTGAACAGGAAAATCATGATATCGACTTTGACTTAGATTTATTGTAAGTTTTTTGTTTTAATGTAAAAATTATTTGTAATTTCAATTTACAAAAATTGTTATTTTTATATCATCATCCATTTTTGTTTGTATAAAGATATATGAAATAACTGTATTTAGGTAATGTCTGATATTAATCAAATATATGATTTATTTTTTTAAATTTTATTTAGTTTTATTTCATATTCTATTACACATATCCCATTAGATATAGTAATGACATATTTCCTATTTTTGAAACATATTGTACAACATAAAATGTGGAGTAAATAAGGAGCTGCTGTCTTTGCAAGTTGAATGAACTACTGACTTTGCTGCTATTTAATACTGTCAGTACAATGAATTGCTGACAGTATAAGTTGAATAATCTAGGGGATGTGTAAGTACAATACAGTGCTAACTTTGCAAGTACAATAAACAGTTAACTTTGCAAGTTAGGTAATAGATGACTTGTCAGTACAACGAACTGCTGACATAAGTTGACTAAAAATATCTGATGTGCAAGTAAAATAAACTGCTAACTTTGCAAGTTGAATGAACTGCTGACATAAGTTGAATAAAGTATCTGATATGTAAGTAAAATAAACTGTAAACTTTGCAAGTTGAATGAACTGCTGACTTCACAAATGTGGTCGAACAGGTGCGAGGTATTTCACGTGTATGTGAAGTAAAGTGGGAGGTATGATCTTTCATTATAAAACATGAACATTAATTGAAGTGATTATTTGACAATATCATCTTATCAGAGAAAAAAGAAAAAAAAATAGTAACGAAAGATGTGGATGTGTTACGTTAAGGAAGTTGAGATTACTGATTTGGAAAGTGGTGTCAGAAATTTAAGCCAGAAATTCTCAAATCTTCAGTTTGATGCAGCACATGAGGCAGTATATGGGATGGGAAGATTTTACTCTGATGACGAATGTAACGAACTAGCGAAGACATACGAAGTGGGTCACGGAGTTTGTCAGAAGTTTTTACAAGAAAGAATATGCGAGAAGTGCCTTGTCCAGGAGCTGGTGAAATTGGGTTTACATCAATTTCTACAAGTAATAAAACAATATTTGAAGCCGGATCTTGCAAATATGGTAGATCTTCAAGACAAGGATAATTGAATTAATTATATAATATTTAAATCTTATAAAATTGTATTCAATGTAATAATATTTTTTATTATCTTCAAGTATTAAAATAAAAAAAACAAAAAAAATCCATTTTAGTATTATTTATTAACACAGAAATAAAATTTGTTATACAAATAATAGACATTAGAAAGTGCACACATACATTTATTATTTGAGTGATAAAAACATTTTGGGGTAGACTTTCTTAAAGTTGGTTGTTCTTCAAGTTCTAATACAGGTTGGGAGATAAATTGTCTCATGTAGTCTGCCTTTTCATGTCCTTTTACATAAACACAATCAACTCCTGAAGTCAAATTTTGAATAATTTTGCTGAATAAGTGCAGTAGTGTAAATCCATCACCCCATTTAATGCCGTGGTGATTTTTTGTTAACCAGTGAACCTGTTTTTGTAATTCCGGTGAAAGCATCTCAAATGGATAAGGTGGTTTAAAGATATAGTGACACGTTTTCATTCCATCATATCCTGCTAGCTCCTTAACAATAAATTTATTGTTTTCTATTTTAAATCCTTGAATATCCACAAGCATCATCATATTTTTAAATTTTCTAGTTTTATCAAAACTTCTTTCTTTATGCAATATAATTCCACTATTTTTTTAAATGTTTCAGTTTTTTTCTGTGTTCTTTCAACAGTCGTGCATATTCTGATCTCATTAGTATACTAACTTACTTCGCACTATTTTTGCTTATGCCAGTAAAGAAAAAAAAAGTAATGCACAGTTCAATGTTGATGTACAATTTTAGTTAAAGGACTATAAGTGAAATGTTTTTCATGTAATATAAGACAATATGCAGTAATATCCGAAGTAGTGGGAGTATCTGTCTCAAACTCTATTCTCATGACCACTGACCCCGTTTGTATAGCTTCTTTTTGGCGGGAACAATCAATATACGTTATTGCTGCGTAGTCCTTAAATTCTTTTGTATTAAGAATGGGCTGATTTATTTTATGAGGGTAATAGGATTCTTGAAAAATTGCAAACATATCATAAAGTGTTGCATATTTATTGCTTTTAAAATCTAGGTATAGATCATTATATGGATATCTTTCAGAATTCAAGAAAACCCTTATGTTTCTAAGTCCACAGTCATCGAATTTACTCATATCAGATGTAATTTTTCCTTTCCTGTCTTTCTGAAATGCTATTATTACATGCCTAGGAGTTTCTACCTTAGTAGACGTCTTGACAGGCCATGTATGTCTGCTTGAGGGAGGCAGAGATGGATATTCAATTAATTCCCAGCTTCTAAATTTTATAGGGAAATCTATATTTCGACTTATCAGTTTATTCAATCTAAGTTGTTCCGACATATTAACAGTGACATGCGGCACCCTCCAAAATAGTTTACTAATAGTAATTTTTGGTTTCTCAGTATCATCATCACTAGTAATGCTATCTAGATCATTACTGTTACTTATTAATACTAATTCTTGTCTCATATTAATGATAATCCTTCGGAAATCTTCAAAAAATCCAACTAGTAATTTTAATGGAATGCAAACATTGAAATTTCCATTTGTATCAGCTATAATTTTGTCACCTTTTTTATTTTTTGGAAACCATCCAGCATTTTGCATGGAAATACTTTCATTTTTATTGTATGATATATAATTTTTTAAGGTTGAAACTAATCCAACATTTCTCACTGCGTCTATAACAATTCCATTCATTTCATATCTAATTTCGCGAAACAAAAAAGCAATACCATTATTAATAAACTCCAATTTCGTAGCTTCAGCTCCATCCTCTTTCATTAGTTTTCCTTCGATGTATAAATAACTATTGCACGGTGCAGTATAAGCATCTAAATCTTGGATGGGAATTCTTATTTCATCATTGTAATCCAAAGTTCCGGATATATTCGGTTGATATGTATGGAACTGATACTCTGATATAGAGTTGTCGCTAAAGGGCAGATCAGTAACATTCAGTAACTCCATTATACTAAAACTTCCAATCCAAGTGATTCTAAATACTGACGGTTTTTCAATGTTAATCGTTCAATATTCTTTTTAGGACTGTTAGTTTCCTGCTTCCTCACTCTTTTATAGTATGGCTGATGTCTATAAATGGATGACGTTGAATTAAATATCAGCACCATTTTTTTATTTGACTGATTTTCTAAGATGAAGTCTAACAGTTAAAGTTTCTTTTTGAAAATTAACAAGATGCCCTTCTTGGTCCACTATTTTGACAGTGATGTTGCTGATAGTTTTAACACTCACTGGGAAATAAATAATGTTTTAAAGGTGATTCCACTATTTTATACCCAACAGGCACTGTTGGAAAGAACTGATGGATAGAGAATATTATTTAGGTATTATGCAAATCACAACTTACATACTTTTTATTTATTATGAAAATACCTACTTTCTGTATATTGTTGCCCTAATCTGGGCACGCTAATATACTAGTCAGGTAAATACTTTAAAACACTCATTATTGGAGAATCAATCAAAACAACTACTCTTCTAGCTAATACTGACGAAGTATTGAATTACATGATAGGATTCTTAGCATTTTAAAGGAAAAAATGTATTGAAAATATTTAAATCATTTATTCAAATTTAATCATTCACACTTTTTTATTTAATATGAAATTATATACTTTCTGTATATTGGTGCCTTAATCGGGTCACGCTAATATACTACTTAGGAAAGCACTTTAAAACACTCGTTAATGGAAAACCAATCAAAACAACTACTCTTCTAGCTAATACTGACGAAGTATTGAATTACATGATAGGATTCCTGGCATTTTAAGGCAAAAAATATATTGAAAATAGTTAAATTATTTATTGAAATTCAGTCATTCACAACAATTATTGAACCATACATTCTATTTCAACTCTAGAAAAGTTGTACAAGTTTTTTCGAACTCGTTAGTTTCTCATCAGTAGAGTATAGTTCAATAATTGTTGTGAATGACTGAATTTCAATAAATAATTTAACTATTTTCAATATATTTTTTGCCTTAAAATGCCAGGAATCCTATCATGTAATTCAATACTTCGTCAGTATTAGCTAGAAGAGTAGTTGTTTTGATTGGTTTTCCATTAACGAGTGTTTTAAAGTGCTTTCCTAAGTAGTATATTAGCGTGACCCGATTAAGGCACCAATATACAGAAAGTATATAATTTCATATTAAATAAAAAAGTGTAAATGATTAAATTTGAATAAATGATTTAAATATTTTCAATACATTTTTTCCTTTAAAATGCTAAGAATCCTATCATGTAATTCAATACTTCGTCAGTATTAGCTAGAAGAGTAGTTGTTTTGATTGATTCTCCAATAATGAGTGTTTTAAAGTATTTACCTGACTAGTATATTAGCGTGCCCAGATTAGGGCAACAATATACAGAAAGTAGGTATTTTCATAATAAATAAAAAGTATGTAAGTTGTGATTTGCATAATACCTAAATAATATTCTCTAATCATGATAAAAGCAAATAAATAAAAAATAATTAATTGTAAAAACTGATGGATAATATGTACAGGTTGTCCATTATAAAACGAACCTACTGCAATGTTGCAATCGATGCAGATAGTATTCACTTTAGATATTTTTACAGTTTCATCGGAAGTATTGTTGTCATTAACTTTTAACTCTCTTTTCTCAAAACCTAATACCGGACCTATTGAGTCCTTTACGTTAAAATTAATTTTCCTATTTGTGCGTATAGTGACTTTGGAAGTATTAATGTCTGTGGTAATTCTGATAACGGCTTCATCATCTTCTTCATTTATTTTGTTTACGATGTATTTTATAATGTCATCAATTTCATAACAACCCTCAGGGACTTCAATTATATGTTCATTATTTTTCCCCCACGCAAATTTATTGTTGCTGTTGTCAATATTTGGAATAATATTATAAGTATCAAAATTTGTTAATCCAATTTCATAATCTACCTCATCATCTAAATATATTGGTGGATTGAAATTGTAATTTAATACAGAAGATTCTCCACTAAGAACGAAAGTAAATGACATATTTACACATTAACGGTTTATTATTAAATGAACCTATATGACATATGCATGAGATTGTATCTTCCATTTCTTTAAATCCCAATAAAAGGGCTTAGGTTCGCCTCCCTCCCATTGACCAATCCCGTTAGGGTGGGTTCAGCTTATCCCCTCCCATTGGCCAATCTCGTTAAGGGGGGGCGTGGCTTATCCCCTCCCATCGACCAATCCCGTTAAGGAGGGCGTAGCTTATCCCCTCCCATCGGGCAACCCCGTTAAAGTGGGCGCGGCTTATCCCCTCCCATTGACCAATCCTGTTAAGGTGGGCGTGGCTTATACCCTCCCATTGACCAATCCTGTTAAGGTGGGGCGCGGCTTATCCCCTCCCATCGACCAATCCCGTTAAGGTGGGCGTGGCTTATCCCCTCCCATTGACCAATCCTGTTAAGGTGGGCGTGGCTTATCCCCTCCCATCGACCAATCCCGTTTAGGGTGGGGTGAGGAGTGGGGGGTACACAGGGAGGCATGGAGGGGGGTACATGCCGTTTCTCATTCTTTACCTACTTATGTGGAGTATATGTGCGAAGTCTCCAGGTATACGATTTCACTGCACTATATTTATATATATATATATATATATATATATATATATATATATATATATATATATACGTACCGGGCTACCAATACCAAGCCCGGTACGTTGCACAGGCACTCAGAAGCCCGAGTCTTTTATTGTAGTTAGACGCGTGTATATTACCAAATATATCATGGAAACGTTTATATACACCGCGCAATAGAAGAGGGGTAACTTTATTTAACATTAACAAAAATATATATTTCTCAGGTTATCCAAAGCCCAACGCACACTACTATCTATACGAAGCCCGTTCGTATGTATGTATGTAGTTGGTGCATTTTACGAAGCCCGGCATCGTTGCCAGCGCTTCTATTAGAATATTCAACATTTTAAAAGAACGTTCAACTAGAATCGAAAAAATTCGATAAGATAACAATATTTTTTAATGGGTAATACTTTTAAAAATCAAGGTATTTTGGGTTTCTTTTCTTTTAATCTGTTCTAATGATACTTTATTCATCATAGGCCAATTTAGTACAGTACCTAGAGGTAAAAAATATGCAAAACTTCGGAATAATGTCATATTGAACGGATTTCGTTCATTTTTGGCAGTATAATAGTAAATGCTGCACAGAAAAGTTTCTATATTGTGCGGAGGCTTGCTAATTTATAGGGGGTAGATGCCACCCCCTGACAGGTGGTGGCGCTTGAAAAATATATATATATATTTATTGGATCTGAAGTAAAATCAAATTTTAAGAAAAAAAGGTTCTATGCAATTTTTTACATAAATTGATAGTTTTTAAGTTATAACGACTTCAAAATTGCGATTTTAGCTTAAAAAAAAAGGTATTTCCAAACGGCTTTCGTCAAGTATCTCGAAAAGTATTACTTTACCGAGAAAATATTACAAACTGGGAATTAATTATATTTTTTGTTTATCGATGTAGGATTAATAATTTCGAAGATATTTAAGTTTACAATTGGCATCCAAATGTTCATAAGATAATTATTTAGAGTGAGAGCTAAATATCTCAGAAACTGTGACACCTACGTCAAGAACGCTAATAGGTAGAATAATGGGGTTATTAATTAAGTTTTCAACTATTTTTTTATTTGTTTCTGTAGCATAAAAAACAAAGAAGTTATGACCGAAACAATGTGCGTCTACACATTTTTTTAATAACAACGTCGCCATTTTGTTACTGTAATTAGCCAGTAATTAAAAAAAAAAGGAATTTCAAACACTGTTTCTCATTAATATATAGCATGACGTCGATGCTCAATTTTTTTGGTTTGTATACAGCACTTACAAAAAAGGTATTTTCTATAAAACGTAATTTTTTTTCCTTTTCCAAATATCTCAATAAATATTAGTTTTATTGAAAAATGGGCAGAGACCAAAAATAAAGCTCATAAACTGATAATGAATTTCGCTTGTTTATTTATTTACATAAATTTAATAGTTTCGGAGATATGAAAGTTTACAAATGGCGTCCGAACGTTTATAAGATGAAAAATGCAGTTTAAATGTTAAATATCTCAGAAATTGTGACACCTACGTCACGCATGCTAAGAAATGAAATTAAAGACAATTAATTGCGCTTTCAAATTATTTTTTACTCTTTCCTGTAGCATAAGAAATAAAGAAGTTATGACGGAAATTTATAGGGGGTGGATGCCACCCCCTCTAAGGGGGTGGCACTTAAAAAATACATATATTTATTGGAGCCGAAGTAGAATCAAATTTTATGAAGAAAAGATTCTATTCAATTTTTCACATAAATTGATAGTTTTTAAGTTATAACGACTTCAAAATTGCGATTTTAGCTTAAAAAAGGGTATTTCCAAACTGCTTTCGTCAAGTATCTCGAATAGTATATTAAAGTATAAGTGGATAATAGGGTGTTTAAAACACGCGCGATTTTTCGAGCACGGCGGCGCAGCCGAGTGCTCGAAATAGAGCAAGTGTTTTAAAGACCAGTTATCCAGGAATACTTTACGCTATTTTTTTTTATTGGTACACTTTGAAATCATAAATACTGGTATTATTACTACAAAAAATGGAAACAAGAATTAAGAATGTAAATTGGTTGAATTCGTGATGTGACATCAGGATACCTGTCAGTGTCATGAAAATGAGAAAAACAAAAATTAATTTGCAATCTGTCACATATGATTAATTATTGTCAATACAGTTACTGATTGTATACTGCTTTAAAATGAGTTCTAACATTGATTACTTAAATAGAAAAGCAGAATCGCGGTTAATACCGCAAAAATCGGAAGGCCTTTGAAACATTCGTTAGTAATATTTTATTTGAGTTACAGTATGTTATATCAACAATTAAAAAGTTGACATTTTGACTTCACGTTTCTTGGATCGTTGATGTCACCATGGCAACACGCGCGTTTTTAAAACTTGGATTTAAACACTCTGAGACGTACTTTAAATAAGCAAAATAGGGTACCAATAAAAAAAAAGTATTACTTTATCGAAAAAATGTTACAGACCAATTGGAGAAAGTACAAACTGGGAATTAACTATATTTTTTGTTTATTGATGTAGGATTAATAATTTCGGAGACATTTAAGTTTACATTAGGCATCCAAGTGTTCATAAGATAATTGTTTAGAGTGAGAGTTAAATATCTCAGAAACTCAGAGACACATATCAAGGATGCTAATAGGTAAAATAATAGGTTGTTAATTAAGCTTTCAATTATTTTTTTATTTGTTTCTGTAGCATAAAAAACAAAGAAGTTATGACCGAACCAATGTGCGTCTACACATTTTTTTTAATAACAACGTCGCCATTTTGTTACTGTAATTAGCCAGTAGTTAAAAAAAAGGAATTTCAAACACTGTTTCTCATTAATATATAGAATGACGTAGATGCTCAAATTTTTTGGTTTGTATACAACACTTGCTTTAGAAAAAAATACAGTTTAAACTATAAAGGTATTTTCGATAAAACGTAATTTTTTTTCCTTTTCCAAATATCTCAATAAATATTAGGTTTATTGAAAAATGCTCATAAACTGATAATGAATTTCGCTTGTTTATTTATTTACATAAATTTAATAGTTTCGGAGATATGAAAGTTTACAAATGGCGTCCGAACGTTTATAAGATGAAAAACCGCTGTCCAAGGAATCACTACTTCCACATCCAGATTTTCTATCCAAGTCACTCACAACGAAAACATTTGTATGTGGAAATAATTGTTTATGGAACTTTAATAATATAATATTTGAAATCCTCTACCCCAAAAACCCATAAAACGATACTCCACCTCGGTAGTGCTGTGGGGGTGGATAAAGTAAAAAAATATTTTGAGGTTTCTGGTTCTTGTTCATATACTAAATCACATTTTTTTTTCATCCCCTTTAATAATGGGGTGGGGGTGGTAATGGGGGTGGCTAATGCCAAAATTTTTTTTGATACCTTAGCTTCTCTTGTATATACTAAATACCAATTTTATGGACTCTTACCTGCTTGATTTACCTATTTACCCCAAATATACCCCAATTTACCCCCCAATCCTTCGACGGAACAGGATGAAAAATAATCTAGTTCCAGATCTCGTTAAAGTACATATGTGTACCAAATTTCAAGTCAATGTCTTAAACGGTTCCAGAGTAAACATGCGCACAAAAAAGTTACAGACAGACAGACCGACAGACAGAAATTTTTTTTTCGCTCAAACTTAAAATTTCGACGTTTCATGACATTCTAAGCCTATTTGAACAATAAAAATTTAAAAAAAATTTTTTGTCGTTACTATACTTCCACTGGATATGGAAGTAAAATGCAGTTTAAATGTTAAATATCTCAGAAATTGTAATACCTACGTCACTCATGCTAAGATATGAAATTAAAGACAATTAATTGCGCTTTCAAATTATTTTTTACTCGTTCCTGTAGCATAAGAAATAAAGAAGTTATGACAGAAAAATGTGCATATTTATATTTTTTTATATAAAAAGGTCGCCATTTTGTTACTCTAATTAGCCAGTAATTTAAAAAAATTATCTCATACAGTTTTTCGTTAAGATGTAGCATTACCTAGATGCTCAATTTCTTTTGCTTATTTAAAGCACTTGCTTTAAAAAAAATGCATTTTGAATTTCGAAATATTTGGATGCCAAATATAAACTTAAATATCTTCGAAATTATTAATCCTACATCAATAACCAAAAAATATAATTAATTCCCAGTTTATACTTTCTGTAATTGGTCTGTAGCATTTTTTCGAAAAAGTAATACTTTTCGAGATACTTGACGAAAGCCGTTTAGAAATACCTTTTTTTTAAGCTTAAATCGCAATTTTGTGGGGTGGCATCCACTCCCTATAAATTAGCAAGCCCCCGCACAATATAGAAACTTTTCTGTGAACCATTTACTATTATACTGCCAAAAATGAATGAAATCTGTTCAATATGACATTATTCCGAAGTTAAAACATCTAGATACTGTACTATGCGTCTAATGTGTTTCTTTTTACTATTTTCATTTAGATCAAATGTGTTGTAATTGTTTCAAATAGAAGAAATAATTAAATGTTTTTGATTACTATTTGAATTATTTTTCTTTTATTCTCCACAATTTTTTCAAGTGAACAAAAAAAAATAGCAAAACTGTAGACGTTTATTTGTTGATCCCGTAGTTGAAAGTGTCACTGGCACCGATGGAAATTTGAAATGGATTTTTAAAGTACAATTGGCGCTTTGTTGTTTCCAATATGTTTCTTTTCAATATTTTGGCTTTAATTGTAATTGTTTGAATTAGATGAAATAATTGTGTTTGATTATTAGTTAAAATTAACCTTCGATTTCTTTTATTACAAGTTCCTCAAATATCATATTATCCCATGATCTTTGAGTTCCTTTATCAGATACACTGTTGTCAAGTTTACGGACCACGTATAGTGCGACTAAAATACTGGGCATCAGATAATCGGGCTTACATCCACAGTGTATATACAGCTCTCGTAGGCGCCCTTGGTGCGGAATTTCTTTGAACTAAAACTGTATCTTTTTAGGGACACAGCGACTTTAACGGGCCCTTCTAAATATCAGTAAAAACGCTAAATTACTTGTACTGTAATATATTTGAACTGAAATTATATGTGGAAAGGTAAGCAATGACTTCAATAACCCCCCCCTAAGAAGCGAGATAAACTGTCAATGACCCATACTATATTTTATCGCTGAATATACACGTAAGTTTTACTAAGCCCGAAGTCGGGCCGCGTAAGTCGGTCACGGGCTTCTTATCAACTGGAAAACATACAATTTCGGGCTTCCTAATGCCGGTAAATACGTGTATATATATATATAAACTATGATTTACTGCATTAGAGGGAAGCAGTGTGGAAAGTTTTGGCTCGTGTACCTAATTAAACACTAACTAATATTTCTTTTCAAGCTGAAAATATTCCGAGGTATAAATTATTTTACAAACACTTTCACTCATACAAACTTAAATATAACTTCTATACGTTGTCACTTTGTATTTAACTTTTACAAGCTTTTATGGGTATCCATGGTGACAGAACACTATAAATCATCTTCCTGCCTACCACAATATGATCTATTTATTGAGTTGAGTTTCCGCTGCTCTAGGTATCAAGATTGGTCTTTTCTGTATGTATTTTCTTGGAAACCATTTTGCTGAGAGAAACCTGTATCACGCATACCTACATTGAGGTAGTAGTAGTAGTAGTAGTAGTAGTAGTGGGTTTTCACTGGCATCAGGAATGATTCCTCAGCCACAGAATTTTGATAAATTATTTAAATATTTAAATTATTTAAATATTTAGCTTTGCCTGTTTAACGAAGGTTACTAGCTCGTCTAGGATTTGTTTTCTTTCATCATTTAACAGGGTGGTCAAATTCACCGGAAATTGCACTTGAAGTGCCCTCAGGTTGTTTAAGAAAGTATCTCTTTCTTGCGCGTAATTTTTACATGAAAAGAACAGGTGGTTTAAGTCTGCCACTGATGTGTTGTCACAAGAGCACAGCGGTGAATCAAGTAATCCTATCTTGTGTAAATGCGCTCCAAAGCGTCCATGATTCAATCTCAGCCTGGTAATAATTGTGGAGTAAAACTTCGGAACAGTGTGATCAAAAATGTGTCTTATTTTTGAAGGAAGTTGGGGGTGCAAAAGCGTGTAGGGATTTGTGGATTTATTTACGTAATTTAACCACTGATGTTCCCATTTAATGTGCATGTCTTTTTTAAACTCGCTAACGATATCCGAGTTTGCAAAAATATTGTTCACGACCTCTAGATCAATGGATTCTTTTGCTAACTGGTCTACAATCTCATTTCCGGGAATACCAGAGTGGCCTTTAGCCCAAATAAAAGTAACTATAACCTGTCTGCTGTTAAGGTTATTTAAAAGACGCTTTATATTACAGATGATAGGGTTTTGATAGTTTTTATAGATGCTTAGTGAGTACATCGACTGTAGCACTGATTTTGAGTCTGTCACAATAACAGAATTACCCATTTTGTTTTCTGAGATCCATTCTAGGGCAGCCTGTATTGCATATCCCTCTGCAGTGTATATCGAACAAAGATTGTTAACTTTAATTTTGTAGGAACTATTGGTGTTTGAAACGTAATATGCACAACCTGTGCCAATGTGATTTTTTGAGCCATCTGTATATATTATAATCTCATTAGTATAGTTACTCAGTATGGATTTCATGATGTTTGCATTAATATGAGATGATTGTGTATAGGAAGGAAATAGGATGCCGGGATTAAATATTATGTCTGCGTATTCGCAGTCAAATATTGGAAATTTTTTCGTTGTGGTAATTATATCTGAATATTTGTTAGAAGCTACAAAGACATCTGCTAATGGGGGACTATTTTTTATTCTCCAGTATTTGTTCGTTAAATTTTCTGTTGATAATAGGTAAATGTTCTGCAACATATTATTGGGGTTGAATGTCCTGATTTTTAACAAGTATTTATTAGACAGGTATCGTCGTCTTAAATTTAACGGTGATTCTTGGGCTTCTGCCAGAATTGCTTGACATGGAGATGAGTTCATCGCCCCTATACATATTCTAATAGATTTATATTGTAAACGATCTATTGTTAAGAGATTAGTATTTGAGGCAGAGCCATATAAAATACATCCATAATCCAGTATGGAACGAATGTAGGACCTATAGAACAACAAAGCTATTTTGGGATCTGCGCCCCATTTAGACTTTAATACACATTTCAGCATGTTGATCCCTTTTTTCACACTTTCCTTTTATGTATTTGATGTGTTTTGTCCATAGCAATTTGCTATCCAGTACAAGACCTAAATATTTATATTGGGATAAGACAGGTATTGTGTATCCACACATGCTAATGTTGGCGGGAGTATTTAGTCTGTGTCTGGTGAAAAACATAATTGCAGATTTTTCGGGGGATATGCTAAAACCAAGCTCGCTGAGCATGTCTTTTAATATATGCATTATATGTCTCAGGGTACCCACACAATCGTTATATGAATTCTGGATTGTATAAAAAACAAAATCATCTGCATATTGGATAGTATAGATGGAGTCACCTGTAATGTCGTGCAAATTGGAAGTGTACATGTTAAATAAAAGGGGACTCAACGCAGAACCTTGGGGCAGTCCTTGTGAGACATACCTGGGTCCATATATTTTATTATTATGATCTCTAATGAAAATTTTACGATTGGTATATAGTTCAACTATATTAGCAGCAGCCTTTGTACCTATTCCAAAATCAATTAATTTATTTCTTAAAATATTTAAATCTACAGCATCATATGCTCCTTTGAGATCTATAAAATTTGAGGCTAAATATTTGTTGTCGGAGAAAGTGCACTGTGCATGTGTGACCAACTGGGCCGCTGCATCCACCGTGCCATAGCCGCGTCGAAATCCATATTGAGGTGCTGGCAATAACGAGTGGTGTTCCACATACCACTCCAATCTTGCCTTAATCATTCTTTCGAATGTTTTTACTAGACAAGATAAAAGAGATATAGGTCTATATGACGTGGGGAGTTGGCTGTCTTTGTTTGGTTT
Organism: Rutpela maculata; assembly: GCA_936432065.2. Classification (NCBI taxonomy): domain Eukaryota; kingdom Metazoa; phylum Arthropoda; class Insecta; order Coleoptera; family Cerambycidae; genus Rutpela; species Rutpela maculata. The sequence goes on along the minus strand of OW386288.2, from coordinate 98,668,685 downwards.
AAGTAATAGACATATAACTATTTCCTTAAACTGAGTTACATAGTTACCATTCAACCACCAATCGTTAAAAATTTTTAGTAATAGGTTTTTAGCGACTATAGGTAGATTTTTAATAATATTATAAGTGTAGTTATCTATACCGGGTGCAGTATTTCGTGTAAGCTTGAGTGCTGTGTCTAACTCGGACATATCAAACGCTTTTTCGAGGAAATTATCCACCGTGTTATTATTATGAAAATTATGGGTAATTAGGTTAGTGACAGATGGAGGAGCAATAATGTCGAAAATTTTTTCTATTAGTTCTGGTGTCAGTGGTGCTTTATTTAAATGGGCGTTTTTGTTTGTTATTTTTTTGATAAATTGCCATATCTTTGTTGCAGGTGTATTTTTATCTAGTTTATTTATGAAATGTATCCAGCATTTCCGATAAGCTTGCTTAAATATTCGTCTGGCTCTGGCTTCAACATTTCTGTACTCTAGATAATTTGTGAGATTCGAGCATTGTTTATATCTATGTAAGGTTTCTTTCCTAATTGATGTTATGTGCGTGCATGCATCATTCCACCAAATCGGTAGCGATGTGGAGGGCGTAAAAGGTTTTTTAATAGGCATAGAAGCAGTTGCCGCATTATTGATGGTGTTTGTTAAAATTTTAAACTGATCTGGGTTATCTATATTTTCCGGTATGTCATCAAGTGTGTCTTCTAAGTATTTTTGAAATGCTAACCAGTCAGCAGATATTTCTTTCCATTTAGATGATGGAATGATTTTTTCTGGTTCATACTGTATGTGCAGTTTAATACTAATTGGGTAGTGATCAGAACCTAAGGAGTCGCTAATCACCCTCCAATCATAATTGCTAACCAGATTGGGAGACACAAAGGTCAGATCTAACATAGAAGGTCGTTGATTGGGTAATGTTATCCTAGTAGGTGTATAATCATTAATATTTATGAAATCGGTGGTATCAATTGCCTCAACCAACCGCATGCCCTGACCACAATCCCCCACAGACCCCCAAAGGCTGTGATGGGAATTGAAATCCCCGCACACAATCGTGTCGTTACCAAATTGTGAAAAAAAATTTTGCCAATCCGATTTACTGGCAATAACATTTGGGGGCTTATACACTGAAACTATTGTGATACCTATCTTATCAAGCTTGACTGCACATACCTCAATTTTATTGTGAAAATTTTTAACTAGGTTTATTCTCGTATAAGCAATTGATTTAGAGATAAATAGGCCTACTCCGCCTTTACCGTCATTTCTAGCACTGAGTTAAAACCTTTTATATTGAAAGTTTGTTTGGGTTTAATATGAGTTTCCTGGAGTACAATAACGTCGGTAGCATTGCCATCTATGTATTTTACTAAATTAAATTTATTGGCTACAATGGAGCGAGCGTTCCATTGTAGCATGTTTAAACATTTTTTAATATGTGGAGTCATTGTCACTCTGAATCTGCCCTACTGGGTCTCCTAAAATAGTTGTTATATAACTTCTAATATTCGACTGTGCTATATCTGAATTTGAGTAGTGTTGTTTATAATAATCTGGATTTCTTAGAACATCGTTTATAAATAATGAGATTTCTGAAATAAGTTTTTCTTTATATTCTATTAATTCGTCCCGATACGGGTTAGGGATAATTGGTTGCGGCTTATTGAGAGGGGTTTTTTTGGGCAAAGGTTGGCTCATAGGGCGCACTGGCGACCTAGCTTTTCGTTTTTTGGAGACTGATTGCATTCTAGGACGATTAAATGGAACTTGGGTTTCATTATATGTGTTTGGCCTATTACTAGGCAGATTTGGAAAATTTTCTAAGTTATAGAGTGGTGAAAAACTATTATTTGTTGCAATTTTTGCGTAAGACGGATTATTTGCAATTTTTTCTGCTTCTTTAAATGATGTATTTTTGGTTGCCATAATTTTTTTAATATTGTTTTGTTTCTTGTAAATGGGGCATAATTTTCTGTCTAAGGAAGAATGCTCATCACTCTTGCAGTGAATGCAAAAGGGAGAGTCGCTCTCGCAAGCGTGGCTGTCATCATAGGTTTGCGCACATTTTTTACATTTTTGTTTACTCTTGCACAGTCTTAGTGTATGCCCGTATCTAAAACACCTGTAGCATTGCACTACAGGATATATGTATGGCTCTACGATAAAGTTAACTAAATTTATTTGAACATTTGTGGGTAAATTATTACCCAGGAATGTAACAATTACCATTTGTCTAGGGATAAGTTTTGTTGTGTCATCAGTATCTTTTACTTTACGCATCATTCTCTTAACTTCCACTACTTTAGCTTTAGACTGTATAGATTTCATTAAATATGGTTCATCAAAAAATGTATCAACCATTTTTATGATTATAAAATTTAGGTATATGTGCAATTAATCCATTCGATGTAATCAGGTCATGACCGATTAATTTATTTGCTATTTCACAAGTTTTAAAAATTACCTTAACTCTATTTATTCCAACCGACTTTATATCGACTATATTAGTTTTGAATTCATTATTATTGAATAAGTAATGTCCTACGCGAATAGGAAATAATCTACCCAAGTTTTTATTTTGATGTTCTACAAAAACATAAAATGGGCCACTGTCGGTCACTCTATATTTATTATTTAAATCATAAGTTGGTAAATCAGCCGCTTTATCCTTATCAAAAGGTGTACTCACCACAGTCATGGGTTCTTCTAACATTTCTTGTTGTGATTTTTTTATCGGGAGGCTCAAGGCCTCCCTTATTAGCACTCATACTTACTTTGCAATGTTATTATTTAAATGTGTTAATACTAATTATTAAAAATTTACTATTTTAATTAAGATTAGTCACTGGTATCCTTAGCTAAATTAACCAAGGATATTTATATCCTCTATCAATTAAACCAAACGCCTTTAAAGAACTCAGATCGCGCACAGGTGTATACAGTTCAACTGTAAAGAGAAAACTCCCTACATTGAGGTGCCATAAGGATTCAGTCTGGACGCTACACACCGACAGTGCCCCATTGATTATTTCTGGTCTAATCCAAATTAAACTCGTTTGAATATTTTTAGCAATTATGAGAACCTCACCTGAAAGATAGGTATACTTTAAAAGTAGTGCGCCACTGATAATTACGTGTTCAATTTTGATTAAATTTGTTTGAATATTTTTAGTAATTATGAAAAACACACTTGAAGGTTCACACAGGAAATCTGTATAATCACACTTTAATAGGGATGCATTACTGATTTTTTGGGTTATTATTATCACCATTTTTATCATGTGTAATTCTGTTGATTGGCTGAAAGAAATTCGGTTTTGGCTATTAATTATTATTTGTATTATTGACCTAATAGTATGCCTCTGGTTTACTGAATACTATTTAAAATATTAGGTTTTGAGTTAATAAATTAGGTTAATAGAGATTAAGTTGATAAAGTTATTAAAGTAATTAAATTTAATAAAATAAAATAAATTAGTTTATAGCTTAGCTTTCTGTGGCTTCTAGTTGTGATTGCTGTTTTTTATTCCCTCTTCTTTTTGGGCTTAGTACACTTAAAAAACTTTCCACTGCACACACAAATTAATTATTTATTTATTTACACTTTTACGTTTAATATGTCTGTCTTGCTTTGCTTTATAAACACGTGTTGTTCACTTTTGACACTGAATATTTATGCTTTCTTTAACGCAATAAAGCACTTGAAAGGGTCTTTTAGGTACCTATATAGATAGGTCTATTTAGGTCGACCGTCAACTAAGGCACAGCTTTACAGTTTATTTTACTTCCACATCCAGTGGAAGTATAGTAACGACAAAAAAATTTTTAAAATTTTTTATTGTTCAAATAGGCTTAAAATATCATGAAACGTCGAGATTTTAAGTATGAGCGAAAAAAAAACTGTAACTTTTTTTGTGCGCACGTTTACTCTGGAACCGTTTAAGATATTGACTTGAAATTTGGTACACGTATGTACTTTAGCGAGATCTGGAACTAGATTATATTTTCATGTTGTTCCGACAAAGGGTTGGGGGGTAAATTGGGGTAAATGGGTAAATCAAGCAGGTAAGAGTCGATAAAATTGGTATTTAGTATATACAAGAGAAGCTAAGGTCTCAAAAAAAATTTTTGGCATTAGCCACCCCCATTACCACCCCCATCCCCTGATTAAAGGGGATTTAAAAAAATGTGATTTAGTGTATGTACAAGAACCAGAAACCTCAAAATATTTTTTTACTTCATCCACCCCCACTACCACCCCCCTATCACCACCCCCACCCCACTACCGATGTGGAGTATCGTTTTATGGGTTTTTGGGGTAGAGGATTTCAAATATATTATTGAAGTTCCATAAACAATTATTTCCACATACAAAGTTTTTTCGTTGTGAGTGACTTGGATAGAGAATCTGGATGTGGAAGTAGTGATTCCTTGGGCAGTGGTTTTTTGGTACTATTTAAAAAACACTAAGAGTAATTTTCAATTTATTAATTGTATATGAACTTTTTTTCCTATTATGACATGTCACGTTATGCAAATTCTTGGCTCACCGGTGGCTTAAATTTGATTAAGTTTACCGAGGTTTTAACCACTTATTTCGGGAGCGTCTTAGGATGTGTCTATACACGCCGACTGTCAACTTTCGAATCTGCTTTAGCAAGCGGCACACTTGTGAAAAAATTGTGTGTAGTAATCCCACAACCTGGTTGAATACCTTCTGTTAGATCAAGGACAACCCTTTTACCTTGTTGCTTTTCTGCTTTATTACCTTCTTTGCCAGTGTAGACCTGAAGATTCCAAGCATATGCCGATTCACAATCAACAATTGCCCATAACTTTAGTCCATATTTTACCGGTTTCGATTTCATTTAACCCAAAAGGGACATTTGCCTCGAAACGCTACAAGCTGTTCATCAACACTCACATGAAAACTAGGTGTATAATTCTCTTTGCAGTGTTCGGTGAACATTTCGAAAATTTCTCTCATAGCGCCCAGCTTGTCATTTTCTCTACAAACAGTTCTTGTTGTAAGATCATCAAACCTCATGTAAGCAAGAATTTGACTAAATCTATTAAGCGACATTGCTGCTGGAAATATAGCTTTAGAATACAAGGGATTTTTCGACCATAGAAATTTAATCGATTCCCTATTAACTTTTAGGGCACCAGCAGTTAGTAAAAGACCAACTACAGCATACATCTCGGTTCTGTCCACAGAGGTCAATTGTTTTAGCTTATTAGGAAATTTTTCGTTCCAACTTTCAATAGTATATGTAGCTTTTTGATTGGTAAAAAGCATTATTTTATCGCTTCACAAATAAAATATTTGAAACTGCTGGCCACATCAGAAATATCTTTTGAAACTTTTGTTAGACCACTGTTTTGTCTAACAGTATTGTGTTTCGTTAGACGGCCACTAGGAGGGTCTCGCTTCCAAAATGTATAATTTTTCGAAACATATCTCGCATTTTCTACGCATCTTGCCCGTAGGCTTGTTAAATTTTCATCGTCGCTGCCGTCTTCGAGATTATTATGCTACAAAAACAAAACCCTGAATAAAGGTATATTCTACAGTACTTATAAAATTATCACAAACCTCTAGATCGTACACATTGAGAAGATTAGCAATATCTTCCATATTTTGAACATGATCACTTTCTTGGGAAACGACAGACATTTCATCTGCAGAATTTTCAGCATTCTCGTCAAATAATAATAATAATAATAATAATAATAATATGTAACGTTAAATTAAGTTCCGATCTTATAGTTGTATATGCGGATGTAAGTTTAAAAATGAGTAAGGCTACTTTTGTTTTTTTAAATGTTTTAATTGATACCTGAGGAAAAGGGTATTTATATTTGCTTCTTTACTTTTGTTGATAGCAAAGTGGATAGAGAAGGTAACTTGTTTGTATATCGTTGGTTAAATAAAAATACTCTGGAAACTTTCTTGTTACCTATGGGTTTTATTTCATAGAATCATTATAATTTAGGTTCATGGAATTGTCATGTCTGGAGGGTTATAATAGTTTTTATTTTATGTAATTTTCCTTTGGTGCTGGCAGGAGGGATTTTAGCTGTCTAACCTAAAACGATAAACAAAACACAAGTTAGTAATAGCTACCAGGGAGAGTTTATATTGCATGACTTACTGTTGGTTTGAGCTAATCCTATTATTCTCCTTGCTATTTTCTCTGGATTTCGGTTCCAACAAAGTGTTTAAATAACTTTGGGAATGTCTGTAGGTGTAGGCAAATATACACATTTCAGGGTGTACTGGCTGGAAAAGAAAGGATTTAGTTACACTTCTATTAGTTACAACAAAACCATACTCTCTTACCTGTAGTTAAGTTCTTATTTATTTATTTAAATAAATAAGCCTGGTAGACCTTTTTATTATTCCTTTTTGTCAGCTGTCATATTTCAGTCTGAGGAAAAGTGTTACCAACATTGGTTATGGAGGAGAATTTATGGCATTTAAATTATTAATCCTAGTTTTATTTATTTTTAATGAAAATATGTTTCATTAATGGGTTTTGCGCTTATTAGTATTTATTTTGAGAATTGTTTTAATCATTCTATGGTTGGGACTAATTTTCGGTGTACTATAGGATTATGGGTAAGTTTCCTAATTGAATGTCAATCTGTGATTGGTTGGTTGGAGACCGGTAGTTCAAAAAAAAAACGCTGAGGTTCCATGTTGGTCATTCGTTAACGAGTCGTTTAGCCGTTTAGGCGAGATTTTTATAATAGCTTGAAAAAGCAACCCGATATTAATTCCGGGGATTATACTTTAAAAAATCTTAAGTTTAGAAGTGCCTAATGGGTCTGTGAGCTGTTTGAAGCCGAAGGTTGTAATATTGGAACTTCTAAATAGGCAAGAAAACGAACTTAATGAATCCTGTTTTTTGTGCCCATGCCGATTTTGTTGGGTAAGAATTCTTTTGTGCATTCTTGGAAAACCGAATCCTAAATCACTGTATTCTTTTTATGTAGGCAAGTTGTAAAGTTGTAAAGTTGTAAAGTTGTAAAGTTATAAAGTCTTCAAGATGTAGAGGAGTTGTGAATGTCCTAAAACTTTTATTTGGCTGTTGTAAATAATTTGATGGGAGGCCACGTGTCGCCATTTCATGGAGTTGCAGTTTTTTTGTTGGAGTCACAAGGTTGCCAGAAATTTACGTTATTGGAATACTAGAACTGGGGCGAAGATGAGGAGACTGTTGGTATGATAGCATAATATTTCATCTGTAAAGCCTAGAGCTTCTACAAGACGTTGGAGAATGGATAAGTACTACACTCTGCTTACGCTACAGTGTTAGCTGCATTAAAGATTAATGTTTTTTTTTAATTCTTTTATGATGTTTTTAAACTCACATTTTATATACCTACATAAATAATTTTTCTTGTTATTTAATTAGAGCCATTTTGTTATAAATAAGGCGTGTGAATAACTGCGCAGTTATATGCTTATTTACAGGTATCTGTTGTGAATATTTTTGCATATAAGGTAATTTATCTCATATTATGTTTGATTCAACACGATTGCTTAATTCAACCCAATTCATTCATTTTACTTTTAACTTGAACTTGTAGAGAGTTTTGACAGTAAATCGATGGATTGACTTTCTTTTAAACAATAAACGATTTGTAATTATATTCCTGTCAATCAACTGTTTGTGAAAGACAAATGAACAATTTGTTTTGCCTTAAATTTCTAACGGTAATCTATTTATTTATTTTGGCAATTAAAATGACCCATTCTGTAATGTTGTAAAGGTACTTACTAAAATATACATTTATATTTTAAATTGATTCCTTTTTTTTGTTTTGACTTAAAATATTTGAACAAACACGGTGTTTGGTAGTTTTTGGAATCAGTGTGTCTATCGTAACTTAAGGGGGTTGGAACTTTAAACTAAATTACCTGGCGCTCGACTTAATTATTGGCAAAATTTCAAAATCGTTAAAAATAAACGGACCTCACCTCTGAGGTTTCCTTACTAGAGCTAGCCGACCTTAAGATTTAAGAGCATTTCACTATTTTTAGTCAACTTCTCAATTCTTGTTTCATAAATTCAATTTAACCCGTAACAAATATAATTTGGCGCCTGGTTTGACGTGGCAAACATGTGGGGCCCTTTTTGATTTTATTTTGCCATTCATTCTTAATGATTTAGATAATTGTAGCCGTTACTAGTTATATCATCTTTCGATTTACTGTCAAAGAAAATATATTACATTTTTTTTTTTTCCTGTAATGCCTTACCGTATGTACGTGACAGTTCAGTATTAGTATTGTTGGCGGTGACCCTAACGAAAGCTGTGACTTTGTGATTCGTTTTAATTTCATGTTTACCTATAGGGTGTAAACACATACTACGTTCAGTATTTTCCTCATTTAGGTTGTGCCATTTTGTCTTAAAGGCATTGCGAATAAGGTTGACATATCATTTTGTGTGATTAATAGTACTTGTTATTGTTTCCGACGCTATTTTACTGAAATATTTTTACAATTCGAACACATTTTCTTGGTGGTATTTGGTATAACTTTTGTCTGCTATTTCTAACGGTTTTATTTTAATACCATTATTGAATATTACATATACAGGGTGTGTACTTACTCCGGTAGTGATATATACTGTTTTTTTTTTGCATATTCACTGAGAGTTACCCATTGCGATCGACCATTAATATAAAAATAGAAAATTTTATTGTCGGTAGTGAAATTTTTTTTATATATAATGGCTTCAAAAATAGATGCTGGTAGGTTGAATAAGGATGAACTAATTTATGAATTGAAGATTAGAGGATTGGAAGATGTTGGGAACGTGGAACAAATGCGTGCAACTTTAAGAAGAATCCTACGGTTGGAACGTTCTGGAGATTCATTAACTTATCCAGACTATGCGTTGGTTTGTACTGAAGAGCTTACCACGGCTACAACTAAAATAAAGGAAATTGAAGATTTGATAAAAGACTTAACGACGGGAGAAGATAGTGGACCTTATAAGAAAATAGAAGCGAAGATTGGTCATATTTTAATGAGAGTAGACCGTATTAAAGTAACGGATGATGATACTAAGAAGCAGCGAAGTCAATTATTAACTAAGATTCTACAACTTCAGTCAAATTTATCCCACCGAGTTAAACAAGTTACAATGGAAGAAAATATTTTGGATGTAAGCATGTTGAGTGTACAAGGTGGAGGTTCAGATTCGGACAGTAGTGATGGTGCAGTTTTTGCTAGTAACAAACCATTAGGGTCAAGTTCTACTCAAATTCCGGCTAATGTTTCACCCGTTAAGTCTATTCCTGTGATTAAGTGGAATGTTACATTTTCGGGGAAGCCTAAAGAAATGTCCGTGTTAGCTTTTATAGAGAGGATAGAAGAATTAAGCGTCGCGAGACATGTTTCGAGTCAGACTCTTTTTGAATCAGCAGCAGATTTATTTACTGGTCATGCATTGGTTTGGTTCAGGGCAAATCATTCTAAATTCTCTAACTGGCATAATTTATGCAAAGGTTTAAAAGAACAATTTCTGGAAATAAATCATGATGAAAAATTGTTTCAACAGATAAAGGAACGTAAACAAAGGGATGAAGAATCAATTGGGATTTACTTTGCTTATATGAAAAATGCTTTTGCCAGGCTTTCTGTTAATGTTCCCGAGGGGACACAGTTGAAAATATTACGGGAAAATATTAAACCTTTCTTTCAAATTGCTATTGCACGAGATGAGCCAAAATCAATTGCGGAGTTGGAATATATATGTACGAAATTGGAACGGAGATGTTCGTCCATTGATAGTTTTTCATCTGCTTCTGTGAAAAAATGGGCAGTGGAACCTGATCTAATGTTTATTGCTGAGGAACCTTCGACTAGTTCACCTACACCTGATAGGAATGAGGCGTTTTCTAAACAATCGTCCAGAACTTCTACTCTTACTTGCTGGAATTGCCGTGCGAAAGGTCATAATTCACGTCAGTGTCGACAACCTAGAAGAAGATATTGTTTTAAATGTGGAACGCCCAATGTTACGAAGTATAATTGTCCAAAATGTAAAAATCCAGTTTCGGGAAACGCGAATGCGAGCCATTAAGAGGTCGGTTAGTGGAGAACTCGTGTGCGACCACTATTTCGAGTGTTTCAGACGAAAATAAATTTTCTCGACAACAAATTATTTTAGATTATATTTTAAGTCATGTAGAGAATGATCAAAGACCTTATTTGGAAGTGTCGATTTTTGGAAAGAAAATGTTAGGATTGTTGGACAGTGGAGCAACCAGAACCGTGGTCGGAAAAAAAGGTTGGAAGATATTACAAGATTTAAATTTAAAACTTAATATGGAAGATTCTCCTAATTGTACGTTAGCAAATGGAAGTAAATGTCAAAGTAATGGATCGATGTTAGTACCGATGGAACTCATGGGTACAGTGAAGCTTATTAATGTATTAGTATTACCAGAGTTAGATCATGTTCTTATACTTGGAACTGACTTTTGGAGGAAAATGGAAATAATACCGGATTTAAAAAGGGATGTATGGAAATTTTCGGATGCGGAAGAAATATTTGAATTAAACCCCATAGAGGCTGATCTGAACACGGAACAGAGACACACTTTTGATGAATTTATAGAACAGAAGTTTAGTTTAATGGGAAATTCGGTTGGATGTACTCACTTAGTGGAGCACGAAATTATTGTGGATTCCCCACCGATTAAGCAGAGGTATTATCCTGTTTCGCCTGTTGTCCAACGACAAATTAATGAAGAGTTAGAAAAATTATTGGAGTTGGATATTGTCGAACCATCCACTAGTTCTTGGTCTTCACCTATCATTTTAGTATCGAAAAAAGAAGGAGGATACAGATTTTGTGTGGATTTCCGGAAATTGAACCAAGTGACAAAAAAAGACGCATATCCTTTGCCCTATGTATCAACAATTTTAGATCGGTTAAAAGGAGCTCGTTATCTTAGCAGTCTTGATATTAAGTCAGCCTATTATCAGATACCTTTAAAACCTAACAGCCGGGAATATACAGCATTCACAGTACCAGGTAAAGGATTATATCATTTTAAAAGATTATGTTTTGGATTAACCAATGCACCAGCTTGTTGGCAACGGTTGATTGATAAAGTTTTGGGCGCGGATTTAGAAGAGAATGTTTTTGTCTATTTGGATGACATAATTATCATCTCTTCCTCTTTTGAAAAACATATGGAAATATTAGAAAAGGTGTTTTCAAGATTGATAGCGGCTGGATTGACTTTAAATCGAGATAAATGCAAATTTTTTAGGTCCGAATTAAAATATTTAGGTTATGTGTTAGACAATAAGGAAGGATTGCGAGTTGATCCGGACAAAGTTCAAGCGATTTTGAATATACCTACCCCAACTTGTGTGCGAGATGTTAGAAGTTTTCTTGGTATGGCATCATGGTACAGGAGGTTTGTTGAAAACTTCTCCTCTATTATTGCCCCTTTGACAAATTTGTTAAAGAAGAGACAAACATTTGTATGGACTTCTGTTTGTGAAGAATCTTTTCGACAGTTGAAAGAGTGTTTAGTCTCAGCACCTATATTAACTACTCCAGATTTTACAAAGCCTTTCTGTGTTAAAACGGACGCTAGCGGATATGGGATAGGAGCCGTTTTGACCCAGTTGATTGATGGTCAAGAGCGGGTGATTTGTTACTTAAGTCGGTCTTTGACTAGACAAGAGAGGGCCTATAGTACGACTGAAAGGGAATTATTAGCTGTGCTTCACGCATTGGAAAAGCTGAGACCATATTTAGAAGGAGCTACATTCACTGTGGAAACGGATCACCATAGCTTGGTTTGGTTGGATAATATTAAAAACCCCCATGGTAGATTATGTAGATGGGCCGTGAAATTACAGCAGTATGATTTCAAGGTGATACATCGAAAAGGTAAGGATCATGTAGTACCTGATGTGCTTTCAAGAGCTGTTCCAGTTATAGATTATATCACCGACGATAATGTGGCATTAAATACTCTTGGTTATGAATTTGTGGACATTACGGATCGTTGGTATTTAAAAATGATAAACAGTGTTATCAAGAACCCGTTATCTTATCCGAAATGGAGAGTGCAGAATAATTATCTATTTAAGTATGTGCAATGTAAAGTTCCTGAGCTTTCCGAGGAATCGGAGTATTGGAAATTGGTAGTTCCTAAGGAATATCGTCAGAATATTTTAAAAGAGGTACATGATAGTCCTACTTCGTCTCATCCAGGAATTTTCAAGACATTCGAGAAATTGTGTTATCGTTTTTATTGGCCGAAAATGAAATTTGATGTTACCACCTATATAAATCGATGTCGAGTGTGTGCCAAACATAAGGCTGTACAGAAGAAACCTGCCGGTCTTATGGGGACACGTCCACAAATAACAAAACCTTTTGAATTGCTTAGTTGTGATCTTATAGGACCATTACCTAGAGGAAGTCGAGGATATACTCATATTCTAGTAGTCTGTGACTATTTTTCCAAGTTTGTTTTAACTTTCCCGTTACGTTCAGCGACTGCTAATATAATTTGTAGACATCTCGAGGAAAACGTATTTTTATTATTTGGAGTTTGTAAACATCTTATCACCGATAACGGAGCGCAGTTTACAAGTAAGGAATTTCAGAAATTATGTAATGATTACAATGTGAATATTTTGTACAATGCGGTATATCATCCTCAGAATAATCCAACAGAAAGGGTAAACTGAGTCGTAAAGACGATGTTGTCGTGTTATATTCAGGAAAATCAACGAAAATGGGACGTATATTTACCTTTTGTCACCTGTGCTATACGAACCCAGATGCATGAAGTAACCGGATATACCCCATATTATGTAAATTTTGGTCGAGAATATATAGGCAATGGAAAATTTCACAAGGATACTAATATTAATCATCAATCAGATCTAGAGATTGATAGAGCTGAAGAAAGAATAGTAAGAGACAGTGGATTTTCGAAAATTTTTGAGGATATTAAAATAAGATTGCGGAAAGCCTATACAAAATCAAGTCAAAGATATAATCTACGGAGAAGGAAAGTAAAGTATAAAGTTGGAGACATGGTGTGGAGAAAGAATCATGTTTTGTCAAGTAAGGTTGACTATTTTAATGCAAAACTTGCTCCCAAATATGTCGGTCCGTGTAAAGTTAGAAAAGTATTAGGAACTTGTAGTTATGAGATTGAAGGTGAAAACGGAAAATTAGTTGGTGTGTATCATGTGAATGATCTTAAACCTGCTAATGAATTAGGTTAATTCTTTTGGGTCGTTTTCTAGTTAAGTACCTAGAATAAGTTAGATTAGGATTATTATGGTATAGTTTAGCTTTTTTTTTTTGAGTATGTTATTATTGCCTGAAGAAAGCCTTGAGACGAGCTATCTTTCACTGTGCATTTCAAGTCTTTAGTTTCGTGTGTATAATAGTCTTGAGGTGAACTATTATAATACGTTTTAAGCCTCGTATTAGTTGCAAGTGTGATAGTTTTAGGGCGGACTATTACCGGGCATTTTAAGCTCTATTTTATTTTTTTTCTGTTTCGTGTATCTTCAAAAAAAAATTCTTGCAGAATTTTTTTTAAGGGAGAAAAAGGGGGATTTGTAACGTTAAATTAGGTTCCGATCTTATAGTTGTATATGCGGATGTAAGTTTAAAAATGAGTAAGGCTACTTTTGTTTTTTTAAATGTTTTAATTGATACCTGAGGAAAAGGGTATTTATATTTGCTTCTTTACTTTTGTTGATAGCAAAGTGGATAGAGAAGGTAACTTGTTTGTATATCGTTGGTTAAATAAAAATACTCTGGAAACTTTCTTGTTACCTATGGGTTTTATTTCATAGAATCATTATAATTTAGGTTCATGGAATTGTCATGTCTGGAGGGTTATAATAGTTTTTATTTTATGTAATTTTCCTTTGGTGCTGGCAGGAGGGATTTTAGCTGTCTAACCTAAAACGATAAACAAAACACAAGTTAGTAATAGCTACCAGGGAGAGTTTATATTGCATGACTTACTGTTGGTTTGAGCTAATCCTATTATTCTCCTTGCTATTTTCTCTGGATTTCGGTTCCAACAAAGTGTTTAAATAACTTTGGGAATGTCTGTAGGTGTAGGCAAATATACACATTTCAGGGTGTACTGGCTGGAAAAGAAAGGATTTAGTTACACTTCTATTAGTTACAACAAAACCATACTCTCTTACCTGTAGTTAAGTTCTTATTTATTTATTTAAATAAATAAGCCTGGTAGACCTTTTTATTATTCCTTTTTGTCAGCTGTCATATTTCAGTCTGAGGAAAAGTGTTACCAACATTTGTTATGGAGGAGAATTTATGGCATTTAAATTATTAATCCTAGTTTTATTTATTTTTAATGAAAATATGTTTCATTAATGGGTTTTGCGCTTATTAGTATTTATTTTGAGAATTGTTTTAATCATTCTATGGTTGGGACTAATTTTCGGTGTACTATAGGATTATGGGTAAGTTTCCTAATTGAATGTCAATCTGTGATTGGTTGGTTGGAGACCGGTAGTTCAAAAAAAAAAACGCTGAGGTTCCATGTTGGTCATTCGTTAACGAGTCGTTTAGCCGTTTAGGCGAGATTTTTATAATAGCTTGAAAAAGCAACCCGATATTAATTCCGGGGAATATACTTTAAAAAATCTTAAGTTTAGAAGTGCCTAATGGGTCTGTGAGCTGTTTGAAGCCGAAGGTTGTAATATTGGAACTTCTAAATAGGCAAGAAAACGAACTTAATGAATCCTGTTTTTTGTGCCCATGCCGATTTTGTTGGGTAAGAATTCTTTTGTGCATTCTTGGAAAACCGAATCCTAAATCACTGTATTCTTTTTATGTAGGCAAGTTGTAAAGTTGTAAAGTTATAAAGTCTTCAAGATGTAGAGGAGTTGTGAATGTCCTAAAACTTTTATTTGGCTGTTGTAAATAGTTTGATGGGAGGCCACGTGTCGCCATTTCATGGAGTTGCAGTTTTTTTGTTGGAGTCACAAGGTTGCCAGAAATTTACGTTATTGGAATACTAGAACTGGGGCGAAGATGAGGAGACTGTTGGTATGATAGCATAATATTTCATCTGTAAAGCCTAGAGCTTCTACAAGACGTTGGAGAATGGATAAGTACTACACTCTGCTTACGCTACAGTGTTAGCTGCATTAAAGATTAATGTTTTTTTTTAATTCTTTTATGATGTTTTTAAACTCACATTTTATATACCTACATAAATAATTTTTCTTGTTATTTAATTAGAGCCATTTTGTTATAAATAAGGCGTGTGAATAACTGCGCAGTTATATGCTTATTTACAGGTATCTGTTGTGAATATTTTTGCATATAAGGTAATTTATCTCATATTATGTTTGATTCAACACGATTGCTTAATTCAACCCAATTCATTCATTTTACTTTTAACTTGAACTTGTAGAGAGTTTTGACAGTAAATCGATGGATTGACTTTCTTTTAAACAATAAACGATTTGTAATTATATTCCTGTCAATCAACTGTTTGTGAAAGACAAATGAACAATTTGTTTTGCCTTAAATTTCTAACGGTAATCTATTTATTTATTTTGGCAATTAAAATGACCCATTCTGTAATGTTGTAAAGGTACTTACTAAAATATACATTTATATTTTAAATTGATTCCTTTTTTTTGTTTTGACTTAAAATATTTGAACAAACACGGTGTTTGGTAGTTTTTGGAATCAGTGTGTCTATCGTAACTTAAGGGGGTTGGAACTTTAAACTAAATTACCTGGCGCTCGACTTAATTATTGGCAAAATTTCAAAATCGTTAAAAATAAACGGACCTCACCTCTGAGGTTTCCTTACTAGAGCTAGCCGACCTTAAGATTTAAGAGCATTTCACTATTTTTAGTCAACTTCTCAATTCTTGTTTCATAAATTCAATTTAACCCGTAACAAATATATTACTGCAATGTTAATTGTCTATCAGATTCTAAAATCAAATCAAACTTATGTTTAGACATTGTAAAATAGGCGGGACAAAACACACAAATAACCTAAGGGCGGAGCCCCATTAAATTAAAGTTATTAATAGATTTTTTTATTGGAAATTTCTTTCTCTTTAAGAACCTTTTTTTTAAATTTCTCAAGTATTAATAGTTTTCGAGTTATTTGCAAAATACGAAACTCGTTATTTTTTGCAATTTTTTGCACATTTTTCTAGATGTCATTCCGAATCCAATGAGATTTATCAAGAATTAACACGTGTTTGAACTTGTGAATTAGACTAAATAAAATTCTTTAACATTAATATAATTTTGTAGTTTATTACGTATCTAAAATATTTTTGTTAATAACATTTCTCTTACTTCTGTAGTTTAATTAAAGTACAGAACACTATTTTACTTATTGCCTCGCTGAACCATCCTTAACAAAAAATGTTTACAATCAAGAGATACAAATTCCTTCCCCATTTTGATAGTTACACGAATTGTCTCCACTAAGTTTACTTTTCCTAGTAGTAATATATTCGAGCAAACTAAAACATCTGGATCAACACGTGGTGTATAATAACCTACTTCCACGGTGTTGCCAGCTGACTAGATGCCATCTAAACCGCTTCTGTATTCAAAATGAATATTTTTCGAACGACAGGGAAGGCAGCTAGTAGCAAACCGATGAACTAAAATATTCACTAGAGTGTTAAAATGGGTCACTTGACCTCCAACTTAAAATAAGTTTTAATGGCATAATACGACATCTACGAAGCCCCTGCGTTAATATCGTTAGCAGGTCAGATGGCATCCGAATACCGGATGTCATCTTATCTTATCTTATATATATATATAAGAAATCAGATTTGAAGGAAACAACTACTCAGCAGGCAAATACCCCGACCTGCATTGAATTACACCTTCAAATCGTGGTCAGTAACCATTAACCATTTGAAGGTGTAATTCAATGCAGGTCGGGGTATTTGTCCGCTGAGTAGTTGTTTCCTTCAAATCCGATTTCATAAACAGTGAGTATAGCCCACTAAGGCTAGAGGTCGCCGCTCTTGGTACTTGCAAAAAAAGCAAGTCACTATACGTCAGTGACATTTGTCCGACGTATAGTAGCATCTGACCATATGAGAGTTTACCTCTCACCGTCACTTCATATATATATATATAGAGTTTATGAAAATATTTTCATTACTAACTGAGATACAACGAATTGAAATATTGTAATTTGTTAAATTGTAAATTACAAAATTCAGTTCATTGTATTTCAGTTAATAATCAAAATATTTTCATAAACTCCAAAACAGGTTGTTGTATTTTTATGAAAAGTTAAATGTATATGACAAAAAAAAAATAATAAACAGGAGTCCCTAGACCAGGTTACCGAATTTTAAATTTTTTTTTCGCAAACTGCTTTTTCAAATTTTTTTTAGAGAAGTGCTTCTACAGATGTTATTTCCCATATTTCATATGGGTCCCATGCCTCACAGACGAAAAAAAAAAAATTGAAATTTCACCAGCCGTCACTGGTAGGATCATACTGAACGCACCCATGCGCGCACCATAGACCAGCCCTGTCTATTAGTACCCCGGTAAATAACAGCTATCGACAACTGCATGAATAAAGAAATTATTTGGTTAGTGTTAACGTGTTTGTGGATCAGTAATCATTTAGTTATTACAGCGTGATACTAATTTAGTGTGGATATTAGATGTACGTGAATTTGTGATCCGTCAATTCAATGATGTAAAAATAGACGGGGCATCCATAAAAAAAAAGAAAGTAAAGTTCATATTTCCGACTTTCAATTGTTTTTCTGAAACAATTTTTGGAAAACGTGATTTTCGATAACTTTTCTTTTTGAACTTTTTTACGTAACTCCAAAACTAACGAAGTTAACAGAGGTTCTAACATTGATTTCTCCTCCAGTATCTTTCTCCTTCACACTCTTTCAGTATTTACTTCTAAACTGAGCACCACGCGTTAAATTGAAAAGACTGCCACGACAAGAATATTTCTCCCACTCCTGTTACCAAAGGTTCGAGATTCTAGGAAAACGTGCGGAGATTATATCCTTGCATTCTATTTACTCATCTAGAATGCTCAGACAAAGTCAAACGTGTTTCGCGAAACATCAATAAACGTAATTTTTCGTACGTTCCTGCTAGATCTAATTTTCATGTGAATTATGCAGTTTACGATAAGCTTAAAATGTCATTCTTGCTCTTTTGATATCGATGTCGTACGGCCTTCCCATGTATTAACAAAGATCTGATCGTTTAAAAATTACATGTTCGCTTTCCCTCTCCATAATTCGTCGAATGTGCAAATGGCCATATCGAAATAGTTAAAGTTTCCCATGCTGAAGTCCGCGGTTCAAATCCTGAACATATAAATTTTTTTATTTCTAAAATGATATAAAAAATTAATTTTAATCACCATTG